>LUCM01009218.1:167095-189705 GCA_008360955.1 Fasciolopsis buskii
GTAAGATCAAGGTTCGGCTTTGAGCCAATTCAGCCCGCAACAGTTTTGTATTTTAAATGTTCAAAATGCATCCAAAACTTAACGATACTCCAGTTCAAACGATCAAGAAGTAATTGAAACTTATCTTGGTCCTAAATAGTGCAATGTCTTCCCTGTGTTTAGATAAATCACGTACTATCTCAGTAAGTGTTGAGGCCGTTTTTCTTACTCGAAGACAAAAGTTCCGTAATTATCACTAGCGGAAAGTTTAACAGAAAAGATGATGATGCGCATTCCCGAAGAACGCCTCTTCTGGCAGCGAGTTCGGGTGAATGATTGTCGCAAGCACGGACTCAGTTTCCGGTATTCGTATTTTACCATTAGAAAAGGATTGAATTTCTCTGACATTGAGGTGCAGTAAGATGCAGCGATAGAGAATTGGTCAGCCGACTGGATCGAACGCCGTTTTCTGATAAAGGAAGACAGAAATCGTGAGTGTGAGCAAGATGTGTGCATACTGGAGAATTAATCAAAGGGAAGTGGTTATTGCTACGTAGTGCTTAATTTCTCCCAACAGACTTTCTTATTTCAAATATGAGACAAGCATAGTGATATCGAACAGACAGGGCAACGAAGTTTTTCCAGGTTCAAAAGAACGTAAGAAAGCAAGATCTGCAAATAATAGAGCATTTGATTGTAAAACTTGCCTTGAGAAAGACTACCCACGGTAGTCGAAACGTTGGCGCATTACATCTACCAACAACGCTGTGTTATTAATATTATATCATTCACAATAAAAACCAATACATGGCGCATCGATTTTTCGATACACTCCTTACGTCGTTTGGTCCGGATAGAGTAAAAAGCTGTTTGTATTCGCATAACTAAAGTTATTTGTTTTGGTTGGTTTTCAAAATAATAATGTTCACTTCCTGCTTCATTGTTTCCCAATATTACTCTTGTTTCCGTAACTAAGACAGATTTGATCCACAAAAGGAACTTTCTGGGGACTACTGACAAATTCTGAGGACGTCATGGTGCGTGCAGTAGTCCAGATCCCCCAGAATAAGCTGGCTGTTCCTTGAGTTCTTTTCAGGGTAAGGTTGAATGAGATCTTGGGAGCGGCGAAAAAGAGCCAGTAGGGTTTGGACTAGGCCGTTGTCAAGGAAGCTGTTTCCCTGGATGCTACCATCAGACCGATCAACCGGAGGCGATGTCATAGGGGATCCATCTGGTGGTTGGCAAGCGATCAGTAAGGCATGGATTGTTTCTACACGCTCCTTGAAGGTGCACTTCCTGTGCTGGATGGGCCTTCACTGACGAAGACGATGACTGATCGTTTCGAGGATACCTTGCTGGAGATTAACCTTTCGATCGTCCGTGCCGGTAGTCCAATGGATGTCACCATTGACCTCTTCCGTATAAACATGGCGGTGGTGCCGGTGGCCGCCGTAGACAGAGTTCCCGAACAAAATGGTCAAAATTTCTAACAACGGATACTCTCCAGTTTCTCTGTGAGATTCAAAACATGTGGTCTACCAACTAAGTGTAAAAATCTGTCCCAGAAGCGAAAGTTTCTGGGTGAATTTTTAATCATGGAACATCTGCCGTCCAAGGCAATAGGGGCCTCACAAACATGTCACCAGTTCAAGTCGGTAGCAAAAATGCTTGTCGACTGGAAGTGGATACGTTTAATAAAAAGTCCGCCAGCATTTCTGACATCCACAAATCGACGCCACAATCCGATATCGAATTGCCAATCTCTTGCTTATCGTGTAAGCAGTCTGACCAGCTGAGTTTGGTTAGTAACCATGGGGAAACTGGTAAAGTGGGGCAAGAAAATGTTGGAACCAGTGAAACACTGTACTTTTGTTAAGATTTTGTTTCTCACGCTGTCTGATTCTTCTTGGGTCAATCACTAGGCTAATTTACAACTCAAAAAGCTCCAGTGTTATAGATATAATATTTATTTTCTTGCCAAATGTTGTACTTACGAAGGCTTCCGTGCTATCAACCAGTTGCACGAGCAATTCAAACCAGCTCATGTGTATCTTCGTTTTCTGCCACTCACTCTGAAACTGGCTCGATGGGTTTGGACATCTATCGTTTTCTTGCTGTCTATCCCAATAAACACTGATCTACCATTTCAGTGGGCTCTGTCGAGACTCACTGAACACTAAGAATGACGCTTCCATACAGAAGCTGCTAAACTATTTTGCACTGCCTATCTTCCCTCCTGGTACCTTTTTCCGGGGTTAAAGTAAAGAAGTCAAAATTTATTGTCCGAGTGTAAGGTTGAACTGATGATCTGAGGCACGTACGTGGAAAGTATGATCGGAAGGGAAGTCAGCCAAATGACACTATTTGCAACTGAGGGGGTTAAAATTCGACTTAAAACGAGGGAAACACTATTGTTAGACACTGATGTTAATTAGCAGTGTATTTGTAACTTGGATATTTATTTACTAGGCTAGATTTCTGACTATTTAGCTCTTGACTTGGTCGAATCAATGACTAGCTGTTTGGGTGTTAGTCTTCAACTCTGGTTAATTGAATATACAAGTTAAGTTAACACTATCAACCTAGCCAGAATGGGTCTCCATTATTTCAAGGTCGGTGGATGAAAATTGTTTCTCTGACCGATATTGGCAAATAATTACATTCAATTGCTCAGTGTAGCCCGAAATATCAACTGATTTTTGGGAAGGAAGGGCATATCAGAAGACACTATTATTGGATTCTCGGGCTCAGTTCACTCATTTAGCATGTGCAAGTGGACGAATTTAGTTGCAATGATGATTATTGGAAAATGGGCCTCGGCCAACCTACTGATACCACACAAATTGCGAACTTTCGCGTATTCGGTAATCTTATTTCTCACAAGAATAATTACATTTCGAAATGATGAAATAGCAGACGTAGGGTGAGGAGTGTAGTATTCATTATTGTCGAGTATAAAAGTGACCAAAGACTTCACGGGACATCAGTTCATATACTCCTTTATCCTTTATCCTATCTAGGACAACGCCCATAGACAAATGAATGGATAGAAAAAGAGAAACAGAAGAAGTGATAACAATGCGTATCGACATTCAAAGACAAAAGGTTGCGTGCAATAGTCTAATGAACTGTAAATCATTTGATTTATGTGGTTTCTGGTAGCAAACCGTACTGGAAGACTTATTTTCCGTCAATAGGTTGGATAGGCAAACAAATTTAGAAGGTTTCAACTGAGCGAATGTAGCTGATGAGTAAGCGAACGTGGAAAAAACGTAATTTAACGGGAAATCAAATTTCATTGGTATTTACTGAAGTCGGGTGGTTGGAACCTGGTATTGGAGTCATCTGGTTTTGTTTTCTTTTGGAAAATTTATCGTACACAATTTTTTATCCGACTGTTCAAGATCTTTCTACGTTCCTGTAAATTATCTTAAACACTTTATAGTGCGTGTAAATAGAGCTATTGGTAACGCGTCGGCGTTCGCCATTAAGATTGCACCAGGGTTGCGAGTAGCTGGTAGTTTCCACTTGTTACACTCCACGCTCAGTTAAAGGCCCAAGGTCGACAGTTTTCGGTCGGTAATTGTCCCTTTCCCGAATTGTTGTGCAAGCAAGAAGATAAAAGGCAGGAGTGTGACAAAAATTTACCACTAAGAGATAACTAATTGAACCAAAAAAATTTCGAAACCATCTCAAACATATATCAGTATTTTATTCTAGCAGCCGTCAGTTAGTTAACCCCCAAATTGTGGCAACTACTGAGCTGCAGTACTAACAGTAGAGAAACCCGCATAATGCTACAAACATGAAAATATGGAGTTCAGTGCTAAACTCCTCAAAGTGTACCGTCTAACGGAATGCAACCGCTTACGCAGACCGAATTAGGGGGAACATAAGTGTGGTTAAGCGATTCATTTTATACGATCCACTTGTATAACCTACGCTCTCCTTGGTGCAGCCTTTCCACCCATCATATTAAAGCTCGGGGCTAGTCATGTTTGTATTAACGTTTCACTCAGTTCTCGTGTGATCTAGAGAACGTATCTCTCTCCTTCCCTTGTTCGTCATTTATTTTGTTAATTTAATTGATTTACCGTTGGTTGCTAATGCTCCAAATGTGCTTCAGGCTTAATGTGCTTTTTGAACGGTTCAAAGTCTATTACGGCTATCGTTCCGGCGGGTGATCGGCCTGGATAAAATAGGACTATTATTCTCGAAAACTAACGTTTGAGTGACCAGTGCCATGAGTTCCCGGGGTTTCGATCGCCTCCTGAACAGGACAAGCTCTTTAAGTGGTAAAGAAAATCCTTAGCCGTGTATAGGAAATAGTCAGTCGATGTAGGTTCAGTTGATCATCTTTGTGGTCAGTCGATCCTTAGATCCCTGGTTCGATTCTAGCCACCACTACCGGTTTTAAATTCCATTTACGGCGGCGATCCAGTGGGCGACATGGTAACATTTGGGTTTGGATACTACGGGCTTAAATCCTCCTACTGTCACTCAGCCTATCCAATAGGCCCTATTGAATTATGTACGTCTTTTTTTCCGAAAGTAATGTGTTCATGCCTATCAGTAGGAAAAGGGCAGTTGAAAGGCAAATGGCTACCTTCCAGCAGCTATGGTTTCTCTATACAAATGTCACTTTTGTCCTATGGTAAATAACAGGAGTAAATGATCGAACAAGAAATACGGGAAAAAGACAAAGGGCAGTGTTCGGTTATGAAAAACAGCACTATCGTACTCATGACAAAACTTGAATAATCTCGACAATTCAGGTCGAATAAGTGGACGTTTCTAAGCGGTCGGATAAGGACAGATTTTTTGCCTAAACGCATGTGGCGGAAACCTGGAAGACAGCAGACATTCAGATACCTGATGTGACACAAACCAAGGATGTAGAAAAAGAATGGAGACAAAGAGAAACTGTCATTTGTTGTGGACACTGAAGGGAGCCGCTAAAACCACTTACTTCCGCAGTTTACTGTTTGACTGTAAACGAACAAAATAAGACACAAGTCTTCTGTTGAAAATCAACATATCGAGCATACGCACAGTTTAAAAATGGGTTCAGGCTTTGGAGACGGTTTTACCGAGACTGCGGCATTGCTTGGATAGCAGATTGATCGAAAATCTACTTCGTTCATCGAAATATTTCTGCGCTTGATTGTGCGAATTCATTCCGCTAGGAAATGCAAGTAGTTTTGGGGGTTTAATTGTGGGAACACAATCCTCAGCTCTGAAATCGTGGACAAACACCGAGAAACCGTACAGCCAGTAAGGATGTGTGAAGCGGCTAAGCGGAGAACTAATTCATCAGGTAAATTTTTGCAACCCGGGAACCAGTTGGGAGACTACAGAGAACATGGACGCCATTGCTGAACATTAATTGAAAGGGAGTGAGCAGAAGACAAGGCTTTAAGATTCCGCAGGTTGCCTTGCAGTTGACAAAAATCAGAAACATTTTAGGGACAGCCAAATACAGTATCGTCAGCGTATTTGCATTCAATCAACTCCGGGAAAGAAGTGAACCCACGAAAATGGAATCAAAAGGAATTGGGGAATAAACGGCCCCTCGGGAAACTCTAGGGCTTACTGTAAAAAATGAGGATTTATTCTTATCATAAGTGATAAGCACTTTGGAAAAATCGGTCGCGTAAAACAACTCAGGATCAGCCCTAATTCCATGGATGATCTGACAGAAGGTCGAAGGTACCAAACCAGTTAGCTAACTGAACAAAATCAAGCATTGCCACGTGAATAAGCGATTAAGAGAAAAACCCGGATGGACAATTTAGAGTACACTACCAAGTGTTTTCACCACATGTTTGCACCAAAATTCCATGGTGCTAAGAGACTGTCTGTTGATTGACAAATGACCAGGAAGCCCATTTTCAAACACTTCAGAAAGGGTGACGAGTTAGTTGTTGTTTGCCTTTGGCTTGAGGATCCCTTCCTGGTAACTGGTTCGAGTAAAACTGGATTTCGATAGCCAGGGATTGTTTCCTAGGGTTGAACAGTTAAATCAAAGTGAAAATAAACAAGGGCCACAAGACCGTTTGGTTTTAACCGACTGTTTGTATTGCATTGTATTGTATTGTATTGTATTGTATTGTATTGTATTGTATTGTATTGTATTGTATTGTATTGTATTGTAATTGTATTGTATTGTATTGTATTGTATTGTATTGTATTGTATTGTATTGTATCGTGATGTGTTGTATTGTACTGTACTGTGTTGTATTGTATTGTATTGTAGTGTATTGTATTGTATTGTATAGACTTTTACGCGCAAAAATTAATGTCGCATTTCGGTCAAAAACGTGAAGGTAAAAAATAAAAATAGGAGAACATTTACACTTATTACCTTGTAAAAATTTGAAAAAACTCATCGAGGTATAATCAGAACACATTAGGATGGACTTCTCAGGAATTCGGCTAAAACAAAGTCACGGTTTGTCAAAATTCGTGCTAACTATGGGACAGTGGAGTTTCTATAGATATCGATTCTAGAGGATATGGAACAAAAAGCGGATCGCGTAGAAATATGAGAGCGACACTTTGAAAGATCACTGTGCAGAGGGTGCGTAGGATTGGAAAGAATTTTGTGGGCAAATTTCTCTTATGCTGATGAGTGCTGATCACAAAGAATGAAGGATAACTCAGTTAATGATATCAAAGACACACGGCTAATAACTGATAGCCCCGGTGAAGAATTCTAAAGTCTCTTCTAAGTAAACCTGGAAAAATAACAGGTGAAGAGTAAAGAAGGATTGGAAAAACACATTGGTATATAAATCTGGAGATGGTATTTTCATGAAATAATTAACTCACCATTAGGAAACCATGGAAGCACTGTACAGCTGTTTCATCCTTGTTAGGAATCATCAGCAGCGCATATCCACCACGCCCGAACTGGAACGCCAACTCAGGACGAACGATTTTAAGTCGAACGCCTTAGCCATTACGCCACCGGGCAGCTATTCAACGGTTTGTTGAACTCCACCAAATGGTGTTACACTTATCCGTCACTGATTTGCACGGTCACGGGCCACTAGCACAAAGCAATCGACCCCTACTGATATATGACTTCTCTGCAGGTAGCCCAAGTACGACGAAAGCTTTGGATATGACCTACAGAGCTTGTGTTTTGTTTCACCTTGTAGTGTCGAAGCTTCTTGATTTAAAATGACAACCGTCAGAGATTCTTCACACAGGTAGGGATGTGAGAAATCCACTTCAAATTTTTATCAGTAGTAACTCTTAGGCATTTCACAGAATCAACCCCGGTAAATATTTTTGAGTTGATGAAGATGTTTCGAATGGATAGGCTGACGGGAGAGAGAGAGAGAGAGAACAGACATTCGAAGCATTTAGATGTATTGAGATTTAAACCAGCCCGTGCAGAAAAATCGTAGATACAAGAAAGGTTGAGAAAACAGTTTGGAGAACAAGCTCGTTTTCAGTGATTTGTACTCGTACCATTACATCACTATATGTTTGGAAAAGTACACTTAGCACAACACATTCTTGTTTTCTGACTAATCCAATCCTTACTAAAGTGACTGTTTCCAAATATATAGTGATGTAATGGCATGAGTACGAATCATTGAAAAAGAGCTTGTTCGCCAAATTGTGTTCTCTAAATGTGCTCAGTGGGAATTTCTAAAGAAGATAGGTTATTGAACAAACTGAAAATCATCGTTGCGCGAAATGGCTTGAAAGAGAGCAACGTCATCAGCATCTTTAAACAGATGGCAGAGGGAACTAGTTGATAAGTCGCTGATGTAAGTAGGGAAGAAAAACGGTGAAAGAACAGCACCCTGTAGCACGTTTGAGTTGTCCATCAACGGTTTTGAAGTTTTACCGTCCATTCGTGTGCAGTGGGTTCGATTAGTGAAGTAATCAGACAGCCATGCTAATAAAAGTCTGGGACAACTAACTGTTTTCAGTTTGTGAAGAAGAAGAGACCGTGGGACAGAATCAAATGCCGACGAATAGTCCAGGAGGGCGCAACGCACAGATTTCACTGATGCGTTTAAGAACTTACAAATTTGATGAATGAGGGGGGAGGCGACAGCGTCCAGAGTGGACCTGTTAGGTTTATAGGCAAATTGCAAAGAGTCGTCAGGAGGATAAATAGAAAAACGCAGGCGCTTAAGTATAGCACGCTCCGTCAGTTTAACACCGGAAGACGTTAAGGCGATGGGGCGAAAACGTTTTGCTAAAGCAGTAGAACTGTTAGATTTGCGAATGGGAATAATAGTGACGGGTCTTCAACAGTCATGGGCAGAAGACGAGATTAATGATGAGTTAATTAGAGAAGTAAATGCATCCGTCAGAGCCACAGCACCGTGCCTTAAAAGAGTTGAGGATAGACTGTTAGAAACAACCCTTGTGGTAGTTTTAGTGGTGCGGAGGAGGTCGACCACCTCGTCTCTAGATGACCTTGTAACTATCATATCATCGCCCTTTCCACATATGGTCGGGTTATAAGTGGAAGGATGAATGGAAGCACGATTGATACTGTCGACATCCGGAGGAATTTTCGCATGCTTCTTCTTCCCACACAACAGTCGACTGCCTTGTCATAGGAATCGATTTTCGTTACCACTCAACGGTTGGCTGGCGAACGTCATGTCGATGCGTTGTATTTCCGCTTTTATTAGATTGAAAATGTACCGCCCGCTTGAGTTATAACGAGATTTGTAGAAGTGCTCCTTGCATCGTCTTAGAGATTTCAATTTCTGGGTGGATATACGTCCATTTAAGACGAATAGTGTTTCTGAGGGGCGGCAGGTATCAAAGATTGCGTTGATCGTCTCTGTGAAAAGGTCGACGTTGTCTTTGAGCAGGGGTTCAAAAGAGGAACAGGTAGATGTGAGTGAAAGGGATTTCTGAAGTAGACTAAGGTTGTTGTGTGAAAAGTTACGGAGACGAACTTGGATTTGATTTGTTCGCTTGGAAGAATGGAATGCTGACCTGGAGTATATCTTTGGGTTTAACAGAAGCAAACAATGATCGCTACTTGAAATTGTGGCACGCAGTTTCAGGAAAAATAAATCGGGGTGGTTGATAATAACTCTGTCTAAAATGGAACCACCTCCGGTGGGCGAAACGCAGAGATCAGTCAAATCAAACCCAGCCAGTGGTGGGGTAGATGCATGACTGAAATCCCCTATAATAATATGCAGATTATCCTCAGGAAAAGGAACAATAAACACTAGAAAAGAGTCGAAAAAAGATGCGATATTTTGTTGCGAGCCAAAGGGGGCAATGTATAAATTGGTTATGATAGTGCTGTTACAACGAGAAAACTTAGGATGACACTGCGTCACAAGACAGTCAATTCCGTTTAGCGAGTACGCATAAACAATTTCGGACATGCCAGACCAGAAGGAGTTTATCTATGTTGCCACACCGTCTCCAGTCTTCTTCTTGTTCGAAACTCTCTTCTGCCGATGGAGTTGGAAGCTGTCTGTCGACAAGAGTGAATCAGCGATATCCGGGTTCAGCCACGATTCTTGCATGCAGATGATACACGTGTGAACATGGATCGGTGACTGAAGTGTAAGGGACAGGTCCGACATTTTCGTAAATGGAGAGCGGATGTTGGTACTCAACAAAGCCGGAATGTACATCTTGGCTGGAAGGGTGCATTTAAGAACCGCCTGCCAGCCAGCACGAGTGTCGCTTCTAGATCAATTTGAAGCTCGTTGAGGTGCAGAAACACGGGATCCCAATATATTTTGAAAAACGATATGGTTTTTGAATAAAGTAATTCCGATCGATTTAAGCAGCGAACGGAGACCATAATCGAACAAAATATCCGAGAAGAGTTCAACGAAATAACGATGATAGAATTGTGGCGCAGCCAGTCAAAGGAAGCGCGCTTTTCCAATAGTTAGAATTGACAATGGCTGGAGGGCAAGTGAGAGCCCATAAGGGGCCGATTCTTGGGCATTTGAATATGGATTTTACCTTTTATCTTCACAGGCATAGCATAGTATAGTATAGTATAGTATAGTATAGTATAGTATAGTATAGTATAGTATAGATAGCATAGTATAGCTAGTATGGTATATATAGTAAGGAGACCTCATTGTGTGCCCAAGTTCCAGTCGATGCAAATATGCTTGGTCACAATGCGGTTAAGGATGACATATTTTGAAAGATAAGAACTTTTGCAGAAATCTTAATGTATAGGCCAAAATTACATAGGTCTTAAGTTCCATTAGATGGTTGCCTATGGTGCGGAAAAATTTAGGTATGATCAGCTGAAACTAAGTTGACGATGACAGCGTTAATTGCGCAAGAATATGTGACAGAGTCGGAGGAAACCCCTTGTCCGAAGGTGGTCAAGAGGATAAATTTTTGACTTTTAGCTCGAATGTTGAGAGTCCGAATCTTCCCATTGTCAGTCAACTTCCCTGCTTAGCAGCTATCTGCCGTCCGCTACCCCGTTCGTGATAATGGTATATGTGGGGTATGACAGTTAGTCAAGATTGCTCATGGGTTTGATACAGTTGCCTCATCGTGGTCTTCGAATGCATATTCGATCACACATATACGCAACGTAGTTACTTCGCCCGCCCCTACGAGAAAATCAAAGGTCAAAATCTAACAGTTGAACATGGAAATCAAGGTTATTCAAACACACCGCATTGATCGCCTGTGCAGTTTTAGGAATTGAGGAAATTAAATGTTCTCATTATTCTGGTCTGAAGCTCAAGTGTCAGAATGTGTACACTTTCAGTCGTGTACCCAACCATATCTAGTATCTTAGCCTAAATAAGGGGGCTATTCCTATTAGACCTCATTACGAAAATTTAGCAAGAAGATCTCATAGAATGGAACGAGTCAGTTAATACGATCTTTAAAATAGATGCCAGAAAATTCCATCCCTTATGTAAAAGGCAATTATATCGTGTGATTCGGAAAATTTCTGGAGAGCAGGAACATAAGTATTTCGGATACGTTAAGGGTTAAATTGTTCTAGGTATTAATTAGACAGCAAAAGACGTGTCTATTGATTTTGTAAATGAATTCAAATCACAACCTGGGTCAATTTGGTGATCTGTCCAGTTTTTCACCGGGTGCTTGGTTGTGGTGATCCTTGGAAGACTGAGAAAAAAAGCGTAAGGGAAAATTCTGGCTGCCTCATACCCGTCGTGATTACTAATTTGAGCAAAACAGGAACATGGACAACCTAATCGATGAGTAATAAAAGTGATTTCGATGACGTAGTAACAGATATGTCATTTGAATTCAAAAAAGTACACGTTCAGAAAAAGTAAGGATTTTCAAGGAAGATATTCTATGTCGTATTTCAAAAGAATTTAGTGAAATTATTAACAGCACTTTCATTGCAATCTATTTTCATTCTCCAAAAAAGATGCTTAGCTTTATGGTCCGGCTTATCTCATTACTACGCATCATTATGCATGCTACTGGTATAGAAAAGGGGCTTCTCAATTAAATTGCAGTTTTGCTGACATGTGGATTGGCAAAGCCGTTCACTGCTTTGTCCATACCGAAATGGCTGTCAAAATCATTGGTACAGTGCATCGCATCGTCAAAGAATGACACTAAATTTCCTTGGGTTCCAATCACGAAGTACTTGGACGCATCTGGTCACAAAGTGGGTCTGTATGCAGTCACGTGGTACAATCCAGTGTAGCTTTGCACTAGCGTGCGCAGACAACCATTCAGTGAAAACCGTGGTAATAGACCATCAGGAGGTCCAACCATGCCTCGAAAGCCATTGGACGGAGTGCATTCCACCAATCGAGATTCCTCTTGTTTTGTGTATGAAAGCATGGCTTGTAAATGGAACCCTATGTGCTTCCCATTTGTTTTGGGCCTCTCATTGTTTTCAGCTCTTTGGTTTGTGTCGCAGTCAACCCAGTGCGTACTGAGAACCCTTGTCCGTTCGTTATTGCTGGTGGCTGAAGTCCGTACTACTACTTCAAGCACAAATATCACAATCTGGCTCAATCTTCCAGAGTGGTAGTGCACAACGCAACGCATGAGGCCGCGCTTTTCAATGTGCCTCAGCCAGCGCTTTACGAACAGAATCGTTTGATCCAATTACTTGTTTACCTTCGCATCGACCCACGGAAATTCCTACTAACTACTATTTTACCACACTGGCAATTATGTATAACTCAAAACGAGTGGACACGATTTAGCTAACAAGCTCCTTTCCAGTGGCTCATGTTTATGCCAAGAGTCACTAGAAACAACATTATTAACTCACTTGTGTTCTTTCTTCCTTTCTTTTCGGACTAAAAGCCGAATGTAGTTCAATCCATTGTATTTCTCTCCATTTACTCTTTAATGATTGTCTTGTTTTCTCTTCTGGCAAAAAAGTAAACCGAAAGCTTCCATCGCGCAATGCATGCCTTCTTTCGTTTGAGGCAAAAATTGTTTGCCTTCGTGAAGACATTAAAAACCGAGCATTGTGGCATAAAATCCAAAATGTAATGAAGGATAGAATGTACAATAACTTCATAAACAGTTTAGCGGACTCCACATCAAAAATGTTTGATAGATTACTGAAAACAGATCTAACGACTATTAATATACATGGATATTTTCCTTGGATATCATCCGCAGCACTGTTGTAAACCAATCTGGTGTATTTTGAGTTAGCTGATACTGTGACCTGATTGAAACCAATCGGTAACGGAGAAAGGTGAGCAGATCGAGTGTCATTGAGTGAAACTAAAGGCTTGGTTTTTGAATGAGTCACCAGTACACGTTGAATGATAAATTACGGTCCAAAGCCGACCTGTACCTGATTGAAGAATGTTGAACAGACATCAATGGGACCAGTTTTGACAAAATGTGAAATCCTGCTGGTCAAATGCGTTACCCATCTTCTGGAATAAAACCCCTGGCGAATGAAAATTAGCCAATGGAATAATTTTCTCGGTTTGCATTTTCGGGCAGCCTTGTTTTTTCTTGGTCCACCGCTGAGCGAGCTTTAGTTTCAACTCCCAGGAGCATCGGACTATTCTGGAGGAAGATAATAACTACCGAAGACAAGCATGCCTTGATAGGAGCTCATGCATTTCAGTTGGTCATACCAGCAATCCGTACAGTCTATCATTTTCTTCATTCAGCATCTTCATAAGAGCAGAAATGGACAACGATTAGTGTGGTTAAGTGAGTTCTGTACTTCATAAAGTTTGCAGATGAACTGTACTCGTCATTCCTAATAAACGAATTCCATTTATGCTCCAAGCTTCACAAACGAATAGCCCAAGTAGCAAATACGGCACTACTTTTGATCATCTCGATTTATACCTTGTATTGAAGTGATTATCGATCACTTCGACGTTAAAACGACACAAGCGGCTTGACTTCTGTTCCTTTAATTCGGTTTGGTCACCATTTTGCTCCTGAATCAACAAAATGCGATTATTAGTTTTAGCTGCCATGTCATAACCGAATTGTTTATAGTATGTGCCCTAATTGTCCGTGACCAGCGTACGGCCATTTGGCAAATTCAGTAATATTAAATAAGAACCTACTTTCTCAGCACTAGGTACTAATACCAAAACGACGCGTGATCAGTTGGGTGGATTGTCATAATTCACCCATATTTTGCGGACTAAATCCGAAGTTTAATTTAGGTCACATAAAATTGTTTTTAAAGTTACTTAGACAGGTAAATCAACTTTGTTTTGAAATCCGAAAGTTGTTGCTTTTTCCCCATGTTCGCTGGTCGCGAAATGTTTGTACTTAGTCTAGTTAATCTTCTTTACGGCAAAATTTCCCTCACATTTCTCGTACCCCTTTTATTATCGGTAGGAAAAACCACTGCGGTTATCATTCCCCTTCCCAATTTTCACGTCACATTGTCATTTTTGTTTAGGTGATTTTCTTTCGAGTAACAGGCTTAGTTACGACCACCATTCCGAGGCTAACTGAACTTGGATGTCAAGGCCGCACATGGTCAATCAACGACTAATCAACGTGCATTCGTACTTTCATTTGCCGGATTGTCGTCAGGCCACTCACCTGTAAGACAGGATCGCAGATAGCAGTTTTGTCTATTTTAAAAACAATTTGGCGAACAAGCTCGTTTTCAGTGATTCGTACTCTTGCCATTACACAGGAGTGGGTAAGTCAGATACAAATATGGGTGGGGAAAGGATTTGTGGTGTGTGACACTGTATAAGGTCAGAGGTCAACAATCCAGGTTGGCAAAGTGTCGCCTCTTGAGCACTGCGGAAGCTGTGCTCAAGCTGTGCGATCCGTCTTCACAATCCTCCACTTTGTTCTCAAAAACAATTTGTGGTTGCGCTTCAACTCCCTGGCCCACCCTCCGTCCCAATGCAAACCCAAGACAACAAAACAATTAACACAACACATTCTTGTGTGTTCAGGTTATGCATGTAACACCACAAATCCCTTCCCCACCCATATTTGTATCTGACTAATCCAATCCTTCCTATAGTGAAATTTTTTGTCAAGATATATAGTGACGTAATGGCATGAGTACGAATCACTGAAAACGAGCTTGTTGGCCAAATTGTTTTCTCAATATTTTAAAAACCCCAGAATCCCAAGCTGTCATCAGTGCCTGTCAAACAACATATGATTTTCATCAGAATCTGATCAGTGAGCTTGATGTTTAAGTCGAGGCATCAAGCGTAGTGTATGAAAACTCGTGGAAATCAACGACCATAGCTGAGATCAACGGCAATGGGTAGTTTAAGATTCTGGCGCACGATATGCTGTTCATGAGAATCACTGCACGTACAGCCCCTATCTTGTTCTCTTCCTTCTATCTGTAAACACTAAGAGGGTAAAAAGAACAGGCTTGCACGGTTAGAGACCATCTATTGATAAAGCAGACCAGCTTTTAGAATAATCGGAGGCCAGAAAACTGGTAAAACGCTACACCGACACTTCAACAGTAAACTCTAGTCGTACCGAAGTTTTGAATATAATGAGAAAAATGCTGATTTGTCAGAGGCAACGCTATCCTTCACAAAGGGGACACAAGGTCCGAAATTATAGGTCTTTCTTCTCAGCGGTATGTTTTGCATACAGATGGACTTCTCATTCATTCACGCTCGTAACGATTCAAATGAGATTCTAGTGAGAAACTATGAAAGGAGCGCACTAGTATAGGGATGGTCAGACAGGAGAGTGCCGGGTACGCATACCTGAAGAACGGCAATAACCGTGAAACTGATCATGTTTCCGGAGAAATTTTGTTGATCCATCGGTATGCGAAACATCATACTGAGAATAGTGATAAAAGTTTTTAGTATTAGCTCGGCATTCCAAGGATCCGATAAAATGGTTGGAGAACTCGGTAATTATTTGGCTTTCTTATTGACATTCAGCACGCCGTTATTGGAATTCACCAGTAGACGCGACGAAAGCCTGAACATGCCTGTCGTTAACCTCAGCTCAGGCTGAGTTGCCTCAGGGCCTTCGCTCCACAATCATCAGGGAGTGTACCGCTTAACGGTCATCAGTGAAACTCACCCTACACATTGCAGTAGATGCATCAACGAAAACAAATCTGAGTGTGTGCACTAACCCCTTTCAAACAAAGTAAAAGCGATCGCCTTCGTGCGATTATCAGTATCTTACAACGTTTGGAATACTCATTTTCTCATGTGCTGAGTTAGGTACTGGCAATCATGATTATTAGTTTAATTTCCACTACAGCAAATAGCCGTCGGATGCCATAACCTGGCCGGCGGCGGTTATGCGGTTAATAGTATGACATCTGGATGCGAATGTCATTGGTTTGAGTCCTCCTGAGATCAGTCACTTCCCAAGGGACAATATTCAATAACCCATGGCCCTAGGACAAAACATGCGTAATTATGTCAACAGTATGAAAAAGTAGAGTACTGGTATTCTTATTATTCTGTGTCTGACCGAATTTACTCTTTTGGCACCGGGAACTCATAATGAACATTTTCTTGCTCACAGCAATAAATTCATCTGTTTTGACAGATCTTTTCTATTGTCTTCGTCACACGGCCTAGGATCGTCTTTAATTCCCTCCCTCAATGAGACCTTAGGTGGTACCGCGTAACTTCAAGTTCCAGGGTTACGGTTACCGGTCCCCCTCCATCCAGTGGGCTCAAGAGGCTTCGAGGCACGTCCTCTCCACTACAATTACACATGAAGCATATCACAGAGAAAACCTATCTTTTACTTCCTTTATTAATGGAATAACAATGTGCTCCATTTCTCAGGAAGGGGGCTGCGGCCAGAAGAGGGCCACCAAGTGGGGAAGTTGACCGGCGGTGGGGGGGACTCGAACCCGCGACCTTCACGTCCAAACACCACGACTTCATCCGTTAGGCCACCACCGATCACCAGTACTAGTTTTGCCATCAATCTTTTTATGTATTCAAATGGACCAAAATTGTCCCTTCATTTATCTTTGCCCTCTATCGGGGAAAAAATAATCCACAGTTCGGTCGGTTGATTACCCCAGGCCCGCTCTTTAGCAAGACCTTATTGGGGTAGAAATTACTACGTGTCCTCATAAAGGCAACTTGAGGGTCGATTTACGCATGAGGTCTTTTCAAGTTATCGTGCATTGTCCTTTACTGTCTCCCGTCAATTTTCGCCGATCTTTGAATGAAGGATTTTGTAATTTCGTGTAGGCCCGACATGGCTAGTTCTTGATCCAGTAGTCTCTCCCTTTCTATTTCAAGGTGCTACATAGGCGATAGACATCTTCCTTTGTGACAAACTCCAGACTAGTATCTCCTCTGACTCAGATAATCCACCGGACGTTAATTATGCCTTGAATAAATAGAGGCAAAATAATAGTCCATCATTGAAGCGCCTGACTGTCGTGTATCTTGCTACACATCCTCCAGTGTAGTTATCGCACTTCTCGTCAAGTAACGTGGGCATGATGACCTCAGAATCATACACAAATGAGTCATTTCTTCTGAGTGGATTGATTTTGTCTTATCTTCGGAAGTCTAGCGTGTGCATGACTTCGAGTTGGCTTTCGAACAACCTGTGTTGCGCAGGTAGAATTGCTGCCATTCACGATAGCGACACGCATATCTGTGCACTTACGGTCGAACAGCGATCTGGCCCAGTGAAAATAAGAACGTGGTCATTCAGAAGTTACCCGTTTTCAGAGACAAAATATCCGGCTGATCAATAGAGTGTGAATAGTGGGAAGACTCATTCATGTTAGTGCCGAAATGTTGAAAGCTAACGAAGGAAATTTAAGAAGACGGAGTCACATCGTAAGCATGGCGGACAGTACGTAACTTATCCAGGGTGTGGATAACGAAGGAAAACCTCCAGAGGGAAGGGTAAATTATTGTGAAAATTACTAATTGTCTCATTGAGCGAGAATATTTGCAAGATAGGATAAAATCTCTTCCATGGCTACCTCGTTCCTGGATTTGAACCCACTGGAAAACAGGTGTCCCTACTCGGGAAGGAAATATCATGCTTTTGGGAAACTTCTCTAGTCCTTAGAGTATCTAAAACGTCAAAACAAAGTTTAAAACGGAAAATCAGTGATGTCCGCCGATTGAATGAAACGGCACACCACTGTTGCTCTTCCGCCCGCAGAAATATATGGTATTGAATTGTATACCACTGCAATTTTTCACGGTATGTTAGTATTCGTATTTCATTTCATACTATGCGAATGGTGATATTGCAGTTAACGTTGGAATGAAGCTCATTAAGGGGGAGTTGTTTTGGTGCCGTCTTCCGCCCTCACCAGGTGCATAGACATTGTTGCACTTGCAAACAATCACACACCGAATGTCACCGCTGCCCGACCTTACAAGATACCTCACCAACCCTTTGCTGATGGTTAATTATCTTTAAAACATTATCCTGACGAAATGTTTCCGTGTTACCAAAGCTCCCACCAAAATATGTAATCAGCGACTAATGTGGTCATCAGTCTTGCGCTGATAATTCTCCCCACAGGTTAATTAGGGCCATTTTGGAACCAGGAATAGATTCAATTATTTCAGAACAATTTTGGAACACGCGAACTTTCACATACCCACGGACACATACGGCATGTGACGTATAATTGACTTGCTCAGTGTTGTGGTTATGTCAGTCAATCAGTCAGGTCAAAAGTGTGTACGATGGCTGATTTTGATGGCAATGACAAATGGCTCGTGCGTTTCCATGTCTGACTGAATTTCGGTTAGACCAAACAAATTGCTCGAACACGTGATGTAGGTTGAGAGTGTCCCGACTCCTAAGTTCTCGTTTTTGGTCTTCGTCAACACGACTACGTCCAGTCCATCGATCAACTGGAAACCGACAATCTGAATAAAAATCAGATATGGTTGCCTACACATCATTGCCATATGCAGCTTTAATTGCTTGTGAGATGACTTTCTGTGGACTCTGCACTTAACGAACAGGGCTCGATTTGTGTAGCTTATCTGAAAGAAAAGTATTCCGGTCAGATTCTGTCATCTTTAGCTTCGTCCTTGAAGATTTTACTATCACAAGTCTATAAAAGAAGCGTGTCATTACCACTATTACTATACTACTACCAATAATACTAACTTTAGTTCATTTCATCAAGGATAGACTGGATTTTTGGCCTTCAGGCACTCTGGTGTCCAAACCGTTGTGTTGTCACGAGCTATCCATAGCTTTCGACATTTCAAGTTCTTTTGCTTCTGAAAGGCAAAGTATCAGTTCCGGTATGAGTTCCAGAAAAAACAAGTTGGACTTATACTTAAACGAAACCGGTGAGCTGCACTGCAGATGTAGAAGGTAAAAACTGAGCACCGATTTATGCACGTAATCAATCTGTACTTTTATGGTCTCCGTATAGATGTACTAACCAGCTACCGTTTTCCTGGGGTGAAATGTCCAAACTTCTTTCGAGCGAAATAACCACGGTTATAAATCCTGATGGGTTTTTTTCACTACTTCTAAAATACGGTGGATCTGCTATGACGAATGTTTATTTCCCATCTTAATAGTCCTTATGCGTATTTTCCATTTCCGACTGCCTGGGGGCCCATCACTTTTGTTCTGATCCCCAAAACCTAGAGGTTTTGATATGCTATCCAAACTGTTTTGTCCCATTCCTCGTGCATCCTGCGAGCTTAAAATAGCGGGACATGCCGTCCTAAGACATATGGTCTCTTCCGTTGGTTTTTCTAATGACCCGCTTCCGTTTGCTTACAAATTAAACAGATCCATTTCAGATGACATTGCTTCGCTAGTTCATATCAGAAAACCTTTGGATGCATCCCAGAATCTGTCCGATGCGCTTTCTTTATTTTTTTCATCAGTTCGATCCGCATCTGACTTTGTTCCACGATACTTACTCCGCCGCAAACTAGAAGAGTTTGGCTGACCCGAGCACTATCAGACTACTTCACGAGAAAGCTCAGAGCAAAAGACGGGCAAAAAATATCTACACCGTTGGTTAACAATTCTGGACTTCTTCAAGGAGCTGTTCTTTATCCCTTTTTGTCTTCAATAATATTAGTGATCTATCAATGAGTTCCCTTGGTCAGTTATTCAGGGAGGCTGGTGTTGTTTTCCATCTTTATCCGGAACTGACAATTTATTCAAATTCTCCAGCAATTTATGTCTCGTTCAGAATTCTTCTGCAAGTTCTGGTTTATATTTTAATTTTTCAGAATAAATCGAGTGTCTGTTTACGTCTTCTAGGTTTGCCCATCCATCTGACTCTTCTTCCATTATTACGGGGCCAACCATTAGAGCTGATTCTGTCATATACTTAAGAATCATTGCCAATAAAAACTTGAAATGATGTTTCTGATTGTCTAACGAAACTTGGAAGGCTATATTTTCGCGCATAATGTCTGTGGCGATTCCAAGTTAAACAAAACACTATTTATCGCTGCTTTCTTGCTATATTTTTTACCACACCTCTATTGTTCAACTGTCGTCTTGGCTGGTTTATTGAAGAAAGACTCCGAAATCCGTCATCGTGGTGTCCCCATTGCCATTGACCACCCGTTTCTGACTGAAATGCAAATATCTATGCATTCCAAAGTCCATACAAAAACATACAAACCTGAACAGTGTTCCAACCCTGAATGTACCATCACACAGTATGCATCCCGATCTTCTCATCCACATTCGTTCCGAAATTACGCTCTAAAATGAGACCACTCTGATTGTGAAAAACCAATCTCTTACCCGAAACCTTACTCTGCTTAACTGCAGTTTTAGTCCATGCCTTCTTTTGATTGTCCCTAGCAGAAGAGTGAACAATTCCTCGTGTTTTTTTTCTCTGAAATGCTCTCCACGATTTTGTGCGCCCCAGTTAGATCATCACGTATATCCGACTTTTAACAGAGCAAATGCCCTGGTCGTGAGGTCTTCCTTTGAGGCATTTGTGCAGTTGAGCAGCCAGCAATTTGGAGCCCAGTTTTTTATCTTTTCGAAGCAGTTTTGTCCTTCTGTAAGTGCCGCTCTCAGGCTTGCACGCACTACTCTGGGCTTGAACACTACTGGTTCGTTACAAAATGCCGTTGACCTGAGCCTAAATAGCTCCTCTCCGTCTTTATTTGCTGATCTTGCTCATTGTTTAGAGGGATTAAAGTCTTTTGATCTCGTTACACCTAGATCCTTGACATGAGGAACCTTCATGAGATCCTCGGTCTCATTCACTCATCTACTCTCATGCAATCTGCCTCTGGGATTTGCCCAGGTTAAGTGGAAGGTCCCCACGTATATGCCCATGTCTTGAATGTCCCAGCGTTTTCTTCTAAGTCAATTTCTGTTATTTTTACATCATCAGCAAAAACAGCATGGTGTCTGAATGGTCCCGATTTTCTTTGATGAATATGAGGAAAATGTGGGTCTCATTGCCGATTTCTGAGGAACACCACTTGGCATATCAACTGGGGCTATCGTGTAATCTCCAACCTTTACGCTCCTGGGGAAGTTGTCTACTTCTGTTTCCTGGTGCTTTTGGTTCTTGATCTAAGTATCTATAGTTAACTGAGTCAAAAAGCTTACCGGGGTCTACGTGGAAAAATTCGATCTGTTAGCTTGCGTCTAACCTTTTTATTACCTCATCTGGGAATAGTGAAAAATTCGTTAGACAAAATTTCCCTTTGAAGAATCCGTGGTGCACTGCTGAAATAGCATTGTGGCTCTCTAGTAGCTGGGATATCTGTCTTCTGGTTATCCCGCCTGGACATCTGCGAAGCAAGCAAGTTGCACTCACTGGTCTGTAGCGTTTTATCCTGCATCTAGGTTCACTACTGCTGCTGTTTTCCATTCATCTGGCATCCCCCCTCTGAGGGAATTACTGTAAAGCTGAGTAACGGAGACATTTAACAGTTCGATTTGTGGATGAACGATTGTCGAATGCTGTCCGTCCGGACCAGTACTTACACAACTTGTCCCTCCATTGCAGAATTTCTGGGGTTGGCCTAGGGGACTGAAAATGGCCATAAAAGTTTTCATTAAGAAACTGGCCTTATCTGTTACTGTCATAGCTAAGTTGCTCTCTGGTCTTTCTGACGCAGCCAAAACCACTTTTTTCTTTATTTGTGCTTAGGTGGCCTGCCTTAAGGGGTTCATGTTGATCGGCCCCTCTAACTTGTGCCTTTGGATCTTATTCCTTGCCTGTCTATATCTTCTGTTTGGCGAGTGCGATATACCGCATATGTTACCCACATCATTCTCCCGGTGGTTTTTGATAGTTTTACTTTCGGTCGCCACCACGTGGTTAGTGCATTTTACTGATTATATCAAGAGGGGGAAACTCCTCCTCCAGCAAAATTAACCACCCTCGATAAATTCTGACCTTTGTTCTTAAGATGGGCATTCATGTTTTAGCATTTAGGAGGATGACACTGCTGGCATTTTTGCTCTCTATCCTGAGCCCGCTAAAATACCTAGAGGGTATTTGGGCGGTCGGTTCACCTTATACCGGAAGCATAAATGTAGTTACTACAAGGTACTTGAATTATTAACTTCTTTATACCCCTTGATACGTGGTAATCACCAAATCTAAAAGCGAGGGTCACTGTTTTCATTGTCTAACATCCCGTCTTACACGCTGAACCAGACAATCATCATCACCGTTAAGCGATAAACAGCAAGGCAAGCCTCACTGACCGCTGCCTTTCCCCAGAGTAACACGTCTATATAAAAAGAGTGAATATCCAAGGGGAACAGGGAGTCGACCTACACAGACGGCAAAAGATAAGCTGCTGCTGCAGCCAACACAAGAAACAAAGTCTAACTACACAAACGCACGTGTTTTCAATCATTCTGATTCGATAGAAAATGACAACACGATCGCCATTGTTCACGGCCCACTGCCATATCCTTCAGTGTCTCCAGCCAGCTAAATGATAAGTCTTCCGGACCCCAACCACGAAAGCGTCAGAGGCCTACTTTACCTAATTTCGCCGTACATTTTTTCATCCCACGTTGCCACGTCATCTGTTGGCCTCCACATATGGCTTCTTCCATTCCTTAGGAGGAACACAAAATAGGGCACGATATTGCAGACGAGTGTTCGACATACGCAACACGTGACCCAACCAGCCTAGTCTACTAGATTTCAAACGCTGAAACAACCTGCTCTCAGAAGTGGCACCCCATACCAGATTCCTAACCTCACTATTACTCAT
>LUCM01009218.1:190178-213130 GCA_008360955.1 Fasciolopsis buskii
AGGTTCACTACTGCTGCTGTTTTCCATTCATCTGGCATCCCCCCTCTGAGGGAATTACTGTAAAGCTGAGTAACGGAGACATTTAACAGTTCGATTTGTGGATGAACGATTGTCGAATGCTGTCCGTCCGGACCAGTACTTACACAACTTGTCCCTCCATTGCAGAATTTCTGGGGTTGGCCTAGGGGACTGAAAATGGCCATAAAAGTTTTCATTAAGAAACTGGCCTTATCTGTTACTGTCATAGCTAAGTTGCTCTCTGGTCTTTCTGACGCAGCCAAAACCACTTTTTTCTTTATTTGTGCTTAGGTGGCCTGCCTTAAGGGGTTCATGTTGATCGGCCCCTCTAACTTGTGCCTTTGGATCTTATTCCTTGCCTGTCTATATCTTCTGTTTGGCGAGTGCGATATACCGCATATGTTACCCACATCATTCTCCCGGTGGTTTTTGATAGTTTTACTTTCGGTCGCCACCACGTGGTTAGTGCATTTTACTGATTATATCAAGAGGGGGAAACTCCTCCTCCAGCAAAATTAACCACCCTCGATAAATTCTGACCTTTGTTCTTAAGATGGGCATTCATGTTTTAGCATTTAGGAGGATGACACTGCTGGCATTTTTGCTCTCTATCCTGAGCCCGCTAAAATACCTAGAGGGTATTTGGGCGGTCGGTTCACCTTATACCGGAAGCATAAATGTAGTTACTACAAGGTACTTGAATTATTAACTTCTTTATACCCCTTGATACGTGGTAATCACCAAATCTAAAAGCGAGGGTCACTGTTTTCATTGTCTAACATCCCGTCTTACACGCTGAACCAGACAATCATCATCACCGTTAAGCGATAAACAGCAAGGCAAGCCTCACTGACCGCTGCCTTTCCCCAGAGTAACACGTCTATATAAAAAGAGTGAATATCCAAGGGGAACAGGGAGTCGACCTACACAGACGGCAAAAGATAAGCTGCTGCTGCAGCCAACACAAGAAACAAAGTCTAACTACACAAACGCACGTGTTTTCAATCATTCTGATTCGATAGAAAATGACAACACGATCGCCATTGTTCACGGCCCACTGCCATATCCTCCAGTGTCTCCAGCCAGCTAAATGATGAGTCTTTCGGACCTCAACCACGAAGGTGTGAGACACCTACCTTACCTAACTTCGCTGTACATTTTCTCATCCCACGTTGCCACGTCATCTGTTGACCTCCACATGGCTTCTTCCATTCCTTAGGAGGAAAACAAAATAGAGCACGGTATGGTAGACGAGTATTTAAAATACAAAACACGTGACCCAACCAGCGTACTCTACTAAGTTTCATACACCGAAACAAGGCATTTTGAGAACCTAGTATTCGATTTCTGACCTCCACATTACTCACCCGGTCACTCCATCCAATCCTAGCCATACTACGTAAACATCGGTTGTCGAACATCGCCCACATGCATACTCCACGTCTCGCAACCGTACAACAGAACTGAATGCACTGCAGCACAGTACACACGACATTTCGACTTCAGTGAAATATCACGCCGACACCACAAGTGCTTCAATCCAGCGTAAGCTGCACGAGCCTTGGATATACCATACTTACCTCCAATCCCGAGCTACCATCGTTAGACACGCAGCTAACAAGGTAGGTGAAACGGTCCACCATTGTTAGTTCCTCTCCATCCAGTATCAAGTTCAACGCTGCTGTCGTCCAGTCCTGTAACAGCACTTTGCACTCTGAAGGTGCAAAACACATGCCAAACCGAGCAACCGATCTCGACAGTCTATCTAGTGCCCGCCACGCATGGTCCGCAGACTCGAACAGGCACACGACGTCGTCTGCATAATCTAGGTCGCATAGCTTTCCTCCATTTCCCAGTTCCACTCCTACATCCCGGAGACCTCCCAAAGCATCTTCTATCACCTCGACCATGACGACGTTGAACAAGAATTGAGAGATGGGCCACCCTTGTTGAACGCCACTAGTCGTTTTGAATGAACGTGACAGTTCACCGTATACCCTCACGGGACCATAAGTATACAAGTACAATGCTCGCAACAGGTTCACAAACTTCGTTGGCATACCCTTCCGGTGGAGAGCACTGAGTAGTGCCGGTCGATCCACAGAGTCGAAAGCACCTTTCAAGTCGAAGAAGACTACGATCGTAGGGCGGCGGTGCGTGTGGCGCGTTTCGAGTATCTGTCGAAGAGTGAATATTTGGTCGATGCCACCTCGACCTGGCCGAAATCCGGCCTGTCGTTCGCAGATTTTGCTCTCGCGAATCGGTGTCAAACGATGCAGCATTATCGAAGCTAATGCCTTAGAAACTATCAGAATTAAACTAATCCCACGGTGATTGCTGCAGTCACTCCGTGTACCCTTCTTGAAGATGGGTCCAATCAGTGACTCACCCCACGATATCGGTATACGCTCCTCGTTCCAAATATCACGAAGCAAGGAGGTAAGTGATTTCATCGGCACTTCTCCACCCAATTTGAAAAGAACTGGGGTAAGGTCGTCGGGACCGGCAGCTTTTCCCCTCTTCAGAAGCCGAACATTCGACTGCACTTCCACTTCCGTTGGAGGATCAAGTGACACCTCCCAAGGATTCACAGTTCCAGACGTCGGACTAAATACGTTAACGTAGGGCCAACAAAACTGATCCTTGAAATGCTCTGCCCAATGGTCCAGTCTTTCCTATCTACCAGGGCTGAGCTCTCCAGTCCTATCGCACACGACTTCACTAACCGAAGTTCCCCGTCCACCGCTGTCGCGTACAAGTCTTTGACTGTTACCTGAAGCGGCCACTACTTCCATCTTTTCGGCTACCTTAACCCAACAGTTTTCGCGGTCATTCCTAAAGCTTATCGTCAACTGACGCTGCAACTGTCGGCGCATCTTCTTCATTTCCTTGCAGTTAGGCAGCTCGCGTTTTCGCTCCATTAAATCTAGCGACCCTTGCGAGACCCAGTGTCTTTGATGAACGCTAGATCTAGGCCCACAGTGAAATTTACTGCCAAATGCATAACCTGCTTGATTTGATCCCAGCGCTCTTCTACAACGCTCCTCGTCACGTTTCTTAGTTCGTCTGATAGCTTCTGTTCGTAGCTGTTGCGAACAGCCGAATCAGACAAACGTTCGACAGCCAATCGGGTTTGTGGCCTGCGTCGATGGCCATTCAGCTGCAGCAGAAATCGCATTAAAACTAACGCATGGTCCGTTTCGACGTACTTAGTCCAGTATGATCTACAGTTCTGGACAGAACCGCGCCAATCGTAGCTTACTGCAATACGGTCGATCTGACTCAAAGTACCTGTCGAGTTAGAGCGCCATGTTGCAGTGCGACGCGAACTGTGTCGGAAATTCGTACTAGATTGAAATAAATGATTATTTCCACAGAATTGAAGAAGTCTTTCCCCGTTGTCTGTTCATTGTGCATGGAAGGGGCATCGCCCAAATAACAGGACTCCGATGCGCTCAGTTTTCCAAATTGTGCATTAAAATCACCTGCTACCACAACAATGTCAGAGCCTTTGCTCTTCCGAACAAGAGTGACGAGGTTATCGTAAAACTCGTCTTTCTCCATGTCAGTGCTGCAGTCCGTTGGAGCGTATGTCGAGATAGCAAATAAGCTGCGCTTAACACCACTATCCTTCCGGACGCCCATTGATCCCTGTAGTCTCACGCCGCACACGCGACTATCCACTGGGGTCCAGTCTAAAAGGACTGCTTCAGCCTTCTCACTCAAGACTATTCCTACACCACGTTGACCCACAGCTTGAGCTTCTTCGTCTCCTGAAGTGCGAAGAAAATATCTTGACGAGACGTTAGGTGCAGTCATTTGAATTACTCTACTCGAATCCTGACTTCGTGTTTCACTCAATTTGTGGTTGCGCTTCAACTCCCTGGCCCACCCTCCGTCCCAATGCAAACCCAAGACAACAAAACAATTAACACAACACATTCTTGTGTATTCAGGTTATGCATGTAACACCACAAATCCCTTCCCCACCCATATTTGTATCTGACTAATCCAATCCTTCCTATAGTGAATTTTTTGTAAAGGTATACAGTGATGTAATGGCATGAGTACGAACCACTGAAAATGAGCTTGTTCGCCAACTTGTGTTTTCTCAATGTGCTCAGTGGGAATTTTCAACTACTACTACTACTACTGCTAATACTACTACTACTACTACTACTACTACTACTACTACTACTACTACTACTACTACTACTACTACTACTACTACTACTAAGAATCGTCTCCAGCATTCGCTGTTTAGCTGGCTGTCTCTGTCTCACTAGTATATTTTAATTACATACGGATAAATGAATTTACCAACATAATGTTCCCTATTTACCCCGAAAATAATCCAACATTGTTATTGGTCGTATTTCGGAAAACTGCCTGTTACCGGAAAAAGACATTTACGGAATTACACTGATATCAGGCATTTGGGATATTTATTATACCATTATTTTTCGGTCTAAACAGCCTGTCACTTTGATTGCTTGACTCATAACATTTCATTGTATGTCCGAGTCTCCGATTGAGGCTTGGCTGATAAGCAAGATGGCTGGTGAGTCCAAACAACAGTAACTTCTTTTTAGTTTTCACTGGCTAGTTCAGTGTCGATACTGCATGACCTCATATGAAATCCAGTTACCCTTAGTGCTGGCAACGATATTGATTAGGTTTTCATTTACTGAAACAAACAATGCATAATAAATTATTATGCTCTCTCAATTTTTTTTTGCTTTATGCATTTCCGCATAATATTCGATTGCGTTCAGGGGAAAGGTTTAATACTTTCCATTTTCATATAATGAGATTCCGTCTGAATCGATCAGAAGATCGTCAGGGAGGTTCAATGCGCATGAGACATTTTAATTTGTCATAATGGAGCGTAGAAAAAATTCCGAACAAGGCAGACTGGCAAATAAGTCTGGGTTCGATAATTTCTTAGCCCTACAATTATGTCTCACTGAATTACCGTTGCGGATTTAGATCTGGACCACGTGTGTACATCTACTTCATTCTCAAATTATCGCATCATACCTCACATCCCACTGTTCCCAAACCCATTGATAATAGCCATAATAACCAGCTTGCTTCTATTCTGTTCTGATTCCAGATTAAGATAAAAAAGTGCCGTAGATAAATCCATGGTTCTAAAGGTGATTTTTATTCTGTTTTAACCAGCCATCTTCCTCTGCAATTTTTCCAAAGTCGATGACCAAACTGACTTTTTGTATTGCCCATTCAGATTGGAGGGACATTCACATTTTTCGATTAGATCACCACAATGACAACACCACAGCAAACGTTGGGTCAGCGGACGAGCCTCGGGACTATCCAAGGTCATTGACTCCTGGATCACCAAACTCTCAGTGGGAATGAATCACGGACAAATATTCATGAGCCCGAAAATCGTCATTGTGTGCAACGTATACAGGACAATAGAAGCTGCAAACATGATGTGATTTTGATTTCACATTTAAAATGGAGAATTCACTTAAGTACCATGCCCTCAAAAGTAGACATCACGCACCGGAATAGGACCAACGACTCGCTTACCGGGCGCTTGATGCATGAATGTTGTAGGAAGGACATATCCCTCAGCTACTTGGGCTCACCATCGTGGCCCTGCAACTTGGAGTGGTATAGAACTACATGGGGTCCTAATAGGTCAGGTAACTAGTCGGATGATAGCCAGTTGCCATTTACCGTCAAAAGTTGTCTCTGCGGCTAAGATATCGTGTATATGGATTTCAAATTAGTTAACTGAACGTCCGACGATGTGCGTACCACTGTTCCACACATAACAACTAACCTTCCCGGCATGCAGGAGGCCGACGGTCGAATCCAGCCTGTGGCATCGACTTTTGAATGCTCATCGCGCACGTGGGCTATTTTTATTCCGGATCACATTTCATCCGTGTGGTCACCTGAAAGCAGCTGAATAATTTCATGTCTGTTTGAGATATGTTTCTCGGCATGGGAGATTAAACAGTCGCCGGTGATAAACTGTTGAAACATATTGCCGTTCGGTTCTAGCTATATCGGTGTGAGGATGAGGAACCAATTGTGATGCATGATTACCGTAACGTAGTAACGCACCGTCCCAATGAAGACAATATTCTAAAATAATATAGGTATTCCATGTGGATTCTAGATAGTCAGATAAAAGGGAAATAAGCTGCTCTTTAATAAAATCTGTGTCGACATCGAGGACCAAGTTGTGTTTCTACATCAAGATATGGACTGGACTATTCAGAATATAGCTGTCATTATATAAAAATTGAAAATTAAATTTTTATTCTGCACAACCACATCCAATTGGATAGTCCACTTCAAAAGAAACACGAAGTGAACAGTTGAGGTAGGGGGCGAACTTTATATTAGACAAACACACTTGGCCACTGACTTCATTTTCGCAACATTTCACAGTCCATTATCAGTTGGGAAAAGATCATACAATAGGAGTTTGCTTTTCCTATCTCTCAGCTACTGGCAAGTACGATTGGAGCCCATGTGAAGCAAGCATGCATGTTTCATGGACAGACGTTTCATGAGTAGATTTTTCACTAATTATATGGAATGGTCAGAAATTCTACCAAGGCAATTACACGCATAGGGATTGGTCGCCCTTCGAAATGTTATCGTATGAGAAAAGAGACTACGAGGATAAGAAATAGACAAAATTGTTTACGACCAGTATTTGCACCGGAGTCAAAATAAAAACACCCACTACGAAAGAACCATTTAATTGATTAGTCGGAAATCGAACAGTTGATATATTAAGCAGCGCATTATTTTCACTAAACTCAAGTTTCTAATTGGACGGTGGTGCTTTTTTAGGAATCATTTTCTGACAGCCATTTAAAAATCGTCGTCTCGATTTTATAAGAGCTTGTAGATGTTGAATCAAGTCTGCTCTGCCATTAGCCAGAAGCAAAAGTTCTCACAGAGACACAACTGGCTCGCAATCCAGTTGGTCATTTGTCAATCATAACTTCGGCATAATCGGCGTAAACCAACTTGTAACGAAGTTTGTAGCCGACGCTAATCAGGTGAATTAAGCGTCTGCCACCCAGAAGAAGTCAGGGGTTCGAATCTCACATATGTCGGCCAATCTGGTGGCGGACGTTACTTCACTGACCTTCGACACCACAGCTGACCTGATGAGACCCTAGGCAGTTGTAAACCGCTCCAAGTTTTAGGGTCATGGTTACCGGTTCCCCTTCCCCTCATGTAGTGGGACCTAGCGGCCACGGAGCAAGCCCCCACCCTGAATTCATGTGTGGGAGACGCAACACAAAATAGCAGTTGTGCAAACGAAAGCATAAATCGGCAGTACCGTAAATAAATTGATATCTGGTGGAACGGAAGGGCCAAAGAAGTCATAAGTCGAGAGTAAATAAATGAGAGAACTTGAAGGTTTTTTTCAATGAAAGAACAGACGGGGAATGGAGAAGATAGATGTGACGAAATCCTAACAGAAGAAATAGATAAAAGACCGGCGAAAGCTGTGCTTCACACCAATTCCAAGTTGATCATCTTGTGAAAAGTAGATAACAGCTATGGAATTTCAATCTATCTATGGAGATTGCCCGTTCTGGAGCATACCACGTGCGGACTAACTACTTTCAAGGCAACAAAATCTTGGACTTTCACAAATTCGGAACAGTATTCAGAGTAGCCAAAATCCAGACAAACTAGAAGAAAGAGGGCAGACAGTTTTACACATGACTATAGTGTTGTATTTTCTACCTTTATTTGATCGAATAAAAGCAAACTCGTAGCCGGCGGGTCTCCTCGACTAGTGAGTGGTTGGATAATGCTTGCTATTTACTTTCGCAAATGGATTTCAAAGGCTTTGATAAAGATAATATTGTGGCCACGGTATTTTTCAGTTGGGTGGGACCTTATTTTGGATTGATAAAAATGATGGTCTTTTATTATTTGGATAACACCCGGTTTTTTCCACCTCAAGCAATTCAACATATATTTTAATGTCCATTTTTGTTGGTCCTTTCATTAAAAATAGACGATGGGGTAGCGTAATCTGCCCACTCTAATTAGTTGCTGTTTCATTGGAGTGATCGCTATAGACCTGTGGATTTCCAGTTAATTAATTCGTGTTTTCAGGTTCGTGTCGTCGACTGTTCAGTGGTGCGAACATATGCCAGCTAAGCGGAAGGTCACTGATTTGATTCTGGTTGACAGAGCTGACTTTTAAGTATGAAAAGCTTAAGTGCATTTCTACACTGTATATCTTACATATGTTAGAAATTGTGCAATTCTGTGCAATTTTTGGATGGTTCAAACGGAATAACAGCACAAACAAACGAAGGTGAAAGTTGAATACATGTGTCCATGCTGTGCCACAACGAATTTCTGGCAGCGTCCAACACTCAGTGTGCCCAAGCCTAGCATTGAATACTGACCAAAATTATATTCTTTTCTTTAATAACGCACCTTTTGTTTTAATGGCCTTGCCTTGAATTTGAAGGAAAGACCGGAGTTACTAAATAGACAGAAGTGAAGACAAAACCAAAGTCCTTTTACTGTTTCTTGCGGTCGATTGCCAACTCATGTAACCCACTGGATGCTACGATCCAATTGTTCTACTATCAACTGGTTTGTGATCAGCTTATGCGTTTATCGATTAGGGCAGTGTTAATGTCAAAGTTCATCGAATTCGGCCAAATATAACCTCATCGATTAATTCAAATGAGTGATGTCACTCGTGTATAACATCAGTGATTCCTTGGATAGAAATATTACCTCTGTTGTATCTCCTAATCAATCGAGAAACCGATGGCCCTAAGGAGTGTATTCCGTTAGGTAATTTGAGAGTTTGATTTGCGGGAGTAGAGGCTAAAGTGATAATCATATGTGGATGTTTCTTTCTGTTTCATTTTGCACGGTGTTCACAAAATGTAACCAGAGATCAAATTACACCATTTTGCCCCTGTTGTTCAGTAAACAAAATACCTGAAATTTCAGTAGCAGAAGAATCGCCATGCTGTGCTGACGTGAATGTATTCCTTGTTCAACTGTTTTATTTTGCTCATTGGCAACCAGCACCAGCGTATACTCTCATCTTTTGTTGTGAATCCTTGCGAGTTTCCATCCTTTTAGTTGAGTGAACCTCATCAGGAGGTGGAATTAGCTGCCTGTAGGCTAAAAGGTGTTCATGAATTTGGTATACGCTGGGCCCAGTGAATGCACCAACGTCCTGAAGCCTAGCTTACAATAAAATAGATCATATCCAACGTAAGTAAGAAGTATGATATTATTGTTGCGGCATTATTTTCTACTTAACATCATGATTTCGTCTGCATGCGAGCTAAGGATCGAACATTTGGTATCTGAGCTTTTAGCACGATGACTCTCGTTCAAGGACTTCTCACGAACAATTAGGGAGTTGACAAAAATAGATGGCCTGAAAAATTTGCAAGGTTCACCGTACTGGGTTCATATCATACAAAATGTCCAAGGCGGAACAAATGCACAATTTTATCTCGCTATCAATCAACCAATCTGAAATCGATGTTCTTTCACTAAGTGTTAACTTCAAGGCTGCACCAAATAAGATAAAGCAAGCACAAACAATGCCCATTCGATAACCTACACGAGCGTCTTACTGGTCTCGCATCATCCCTACAGCGAAGCCAGTTTGTATCCTTCATTCATATTTTTATGCAATAATGTGACAATAATGTTTTCTGGTACCAGAACACCGTTAGTCAATAAAAAGCTAAACTTATGCTCGACGTGAAATTTCTCATATTTGACTAATATGTCGAAGTAGCAACAATTAGAAAGATATTGCCCGTACCCAGCTGGACCAGATACTGAAAAAAAACAGGGACAAATTAAAGATAGGCAACACATTCAGTAAGAATCGACTCACATAATGTTCAACCACTCGCAGGCAACAGAGTTTTATTACATGATTACATCCTAAAAGTCCAGTAAGCGCTTCAAATTAATGGCAACGGAAAAACTTACCCGAGAGTACTACTGGAAACCCACAAATCTGGTATCCAGCTGAGATCCATTTGGCGCACGCAGAACTCAGTTTATCACTAGCTTGTGCGAAAACTGAGGGAAAGTTTAGACCCACTCCAAAAATTCCCGATACCCATTGGCGTATAGGATTTGTAGCTTTCTAGTGCAATAGAAAATAGTTCATTGACTTCACGCCGGATATTTTCAATCGACATCAGCGTCCTTTTTAAAATGTCACTTTCTGGAACAACTATATTTTACACAACTTTACTTCCTTATCGAATTGTTCATCCCATACACCTTGATCAAATACTGTAACTTATTGTATTGCGCACCAATAATTTCCAACCTAATTTTGAGAGTACTACACAAAGGCAAACTGACCCCGAAGCAATCGACAATTTACGTAATTCAACATTAGCCGATGCGTTGTAACAACTGGTGGAAAAAACGATGAAGGCATTTCGCAGGAAATTTTTCACGGACGAATTGTAGACGATGTTCTCACTTGTGCTCACCCTATGCATTCTGTCGATGCTTTCAATCGGTTTAACTCTGTGCATTATAGTAATTTAGTCTCTCGTGAAGAACGGGCCAACGATTTTTCGAGTACCTTAAACATTAAACTTATGGGATGAGCAAATAGAACCGGGTAAATCCTCTTCCAAAGGAAACCAAAATGGAGTGGTGAATAACTGCATCCCACAAGCTAAGTGATGATGATATACAAACTGGGAATAGGATGAATTCTCTGTCGTCATGGAGGAGGCTTTGCTCACTCGATAGCGTGTAGTGATTTTTTACTGGAAACCGAGCCAAGCGACTGACAACGACAAGAGGACTTCAGCGTCTAGAAATCAAGTTAAGCCTTGCTCGGAAGTCCATGGCATCATTTTTGAGACAACCTTGAACCAATGGTGGTTGCAGGATTTTTTCACCGTCGTTGAATCGCCGTGGTTCTGACTGGCTTCGTTATACGGCCAAGAGATTGCGAACCCAAGACGTACTATGTCACGTGATTCGTATGTGGGTTCAGGATACGTTCGAGCGGAAAAGATATTTTTAAGCAACACTCTTGGATACTGATAACCCAGCAAAATTCATCGATGTCCTCAACGGACGCAAACCGAAAGGCAAAACAATCCAAAAGTCCATGAAGAACCCCTTTACATCAGGCTAGTCTTCGGGGAAGATCACATTCACGAAGGGGGGCCGCCACGGACTCATTTCAGCTGTTAAAATGGACATCATTTGCTAAGGGGCTAAGCATATTAAAGACTTTATGTGGTGACCTGATTGAACGTAATTCTAGCCAGTTGTCACGTTCTTCTATACACCATGCATACCAGCTTACCCGCAGTTGCGGTCGTCCTTAGACTGGTAAAGAAACAAAGACTCATATAATAATACCCCAAAAAGTGGAGATTATGCCAAGAACTAGGACAATGTAATAAACTTTCTCGTGGGATGAACGAAGTCGCATTTCTACTTGAATACGCTTGGGCATAAATAAAGTCCACCGAAGTGGTCCATGGATCTTTGGCCCAGAGAAACAAAACAAAATCACATGATCTTTTCTTTTAGTCAGTCGGTCACCAACGTCAGTCGGTCACCAACGTCAGTCGGTCAATTAGTTACCAAAGTCAGTCAGGCACCAATGTCAGTCAATCAGTCAGTCAGTCACGAAAGCCAGTCAGCCAAGTCACGGCAACTATTTTCCTGCATATTTATCCATTGATTTTCTGTCTAGCGAACTTTACCGTCTTACTTATGCGGAATTCGCAGTACCTGAAGCTAGTCCTGTTGATATCGTATTGTGAAATTTTCCGGAACGTGAAGGACGCTGATAGACCATCACCTAATGTTCTCTATGTTAGGAAGTATCAGTCATGATGACATTATTCTTGTTAATTATGATTATCGAATACGTATTTGAAATATCATTAGAGGCAAAAAGCCCTAAAACTACTCCATAGTATCAATTAGGAGGTGGTACCAACTGTTACGTTGGATCGTGATTATTTTCCTCGAAAACGTTTATTTAGTTTATCCTCCTTCACACAATTTCCTATTGAAAATTGTGGATGTCTGTGCTCGGAGAATATAGCCGGAAACTTAGCTGAGTTGGCAAGTACATCATAAATGTGAAGTAAATAGCGTCACTGAATTCAGTTTATCTCTCTTATCGATCGGTATTTGTTCTATCACATCAACGATTATAATTCACTAGGATTTGCAGCATGCTATCCTGCAATTAGTCTTACAAATCCCCATTACTGCGACGATCGATCAGGTTTAACAAACCACTTTTCTTTTTAAACTGAAACTTTTCCTAGAGCATATTACCTAGGAATTACATATATTTCCAAAATAATGATTCTGATGCATCCGCACTACAATGCTTTGGGGGAAAGCTGAGATGAAGTGCAGTTCTATGAAATTGCCATCAGCTGATTGGTTTGATCATCAATAAAAAATGTCTCAACAACTAGAGCCCAAGCACACATGATCCCGAGGAACAACGGCCTTTTCAGGGGTTCGCACTCATACCATTACATCACAGTAGGTTAGGGATCAAAAGTCTAGGTTGGCAAAGTATCATCACCTCTTGAGCATTGCGGAAGCTGTCACGATCCGTCTTCGCAATCCTATGCTGCCTTTCAAATCTCCTGGCGCACCCTATGCCCCAGTGCAAACCGTAGACCACCAAACAATTAACACAACGCGTTCATCTGTATTCGGGTTATGCATGCAACACCACAAATACCTTCCCCACCCATTTTTTATCTGACTAACCCAATCCCTCCTAAAAAATTCTTCCCACTATGTTGTAATGTAATGGCATCAGTAGGAATTACTGAAAACGAACTTGTTTGCCAGCGTGTTTCCTCAATGAACAGCAACCTGTGTTACTAGTGGGAGATTGAGTGTTTTCATGAAGTAATCCACCATGTGATATCAACGCTCATCTCACTATTAAGAAACCATATAAAAGAAATCTACAGCTGTTTCATCCATGTTAGGAATCATCAGCAGCGCATATCCACCACGCCCGAACTGGAACGCCAACTCAGGACGAACGATTTTAAGTCGAACGCCTTAGCCATTACGCCACCGGGCAGCTATTCAACAGTTTGTTGAACTCCACCAAATGGTGTTACACTTATCCGTCACTGATTTGAACGGTCACGGGCCACTAGCACAAAGCAATCGACCCCTACTGATATATGACTTCTCTGCAAGTAGCCTAAGTAAGATGAAGTCTTGGAACATGGCTTGCAGAGCTTGATTATTTGGTATGTGTTAGCGGTAGTCGCGTAATAGCTAAGGCGTTCTACTCGCAGCCGTTCGTCCGGGTTCGCGTCCAAACTGGGACACCGAGAATGATTCCTACAAGAAACAGCGGCACAAAGCTTCCATGGTTTCTTAATGGTGAATTGAGCGATGACACCACGTGATGAATTATTTCATGAGAAGAGTGATCTGTTTTGAACCACTGTTGCTTTCATTAACACGTCAGCCTGAGTTTCATTTTTTACTGGAAGGGGCTTCTACTTTTAATCCGTTAGGAGAACATGTGATTTATTATTACACTTTTTCAGAAGCATTTGAACGCCAACTGGTAGACCGATAATCAAAGCAACCTCTACGTTCCTATCTAATCAATCATTCATTCAATTAGTAAATCAGCCAAACAACAACTCAGTCGGCCGATTGATTAACAAATCAGTTATTTAGCATCAACGCATCGGTGTGTTCATTTATTTATCTTTCCTTCCACTGGTCGGTGAGTAGCTGAACACCTCAAGAACAGTACTCGGCAGTTTCTTTAGTATTGTTGGAACACGCCATCCGTGGTCATCATACCTAAATGTTTTGAGTAGTTCGTTGGTAACAAATGTCGTTACTAATTGCAGTTTTCAATGTCCTTTAAGGTTACCCAATAGCGACAGCAATTCAACTGTGAAAAAAAGTTACAGAGGAGAGTTCAGTTTCATTCAAGAACGTTATGGAGGGAGGGGTTCGTTAGCAAGTACTAGACAATGAGAGGGGCCGGAAGGCTATAGGTGAACTGGGACCAATTCGTTTTGGAACTGGTCAAATGCGTGAATTATGTTACTTAAGCTTTAGCTTAGTTACAGTTCAAACAAATTATTATTCGGTCCCGATTGATCTGTGACATTTGTAATATAGTTCTTGTTACAGCTTCCGAACAACTGGACTCGCAAAATATTCTGCTTGTTTATCAATAGTCATGTAGATTTGTTCACTTGAAGAACCACTCAGTTAACTATAAATATATCGAAACTGAGAAGGAATGTGAACTAATCCACTTTTTCATAATTGCTCACGCGGATGCCAAACCTGTTTTCTTCCACAGGACATTCGTTCCGTAGGGTAGTTTTGGTCCCTTTACGTGACTTCTTAGGTGTAAGTATGAGGCAGTGAACTATCTCACCCAGTTTACGTTCCCTAGACAACTGCTTTTCGTGGTCGACTGAGTTCCATCTCTTAGTTATACTCAATTAAATCCTACGTGTCACCACTCCACTTGTTGGTGAGCGTGCGCGCATTCGCACGAATTTTAACATTCAATAATGCCAAATGATTTCGGGATGTGTGGTGAACAGGGACGAGAAGCGTAAGCTCTTAATGCGGCTACTCAGTTGAACAGAACGAGGCGGTTGCTGTTGCGGCGTCAGATGAGGCGCGTGACTTTCAGGAACATGGGACACCCAACTTCTGCGATTAAGAAACGGCGGTGCTGATCTGTTTGTACGTGCGTGTGTGCATATTAATGTGTGCACATCATAAATGCGTATAGATCTATTGAGTAGTGCTTGTCATATTCATCTCGTTGACGTTGAACACCAAATGAATGCAAATCGTTCTTCTATTACTACTACTCCTGTTGGTGTATTTTTTTACCAGCGATCTGCAGTCAAAAACACATCTTTGTTCTGTTATGAACCAAAATCCTTTAGCCACGACTCTTAATTCTTCATTGACGATTTCCAGCACTTTAACCTTGAAATATAGGCTTCAGTCCTGTCTTTAGGCCACGTTGACAAAGCAGGATCGGGATATCCAACAAATATCATAAGGTATTTTTTAGAGATAGGTGTTTCAAAGCTGAGTGGACAAATATTAGTCACTTATCCTCACCTGAAAGGAACGTCGTTTGGATCCGTTCCTCTTACGGTCAGAATTTAATACACCCAGCTGACTTCAGCACACATGCAATGAGTGAGACCTTAGCCCAGGATTGGTTTGATACCCCCATCTTCATTCTGCATATTGCTTTGCGCTACACGTGCCAGCTCGTTGGACCGCGTATCAGGTATTGAACTTGCCTGTCTGTCTGGGTGACAATCCGTGAACTAAATTCCCGTTGATCGCTGTTTGCTAATCATTTTGTTATCTCCCGCCCTTATTCTCTTCAATCAATCCCATGAACTTCGTTAGTTAAGTTGGAAGCGTTCCCGAATTCGATGGTATTCAACGAACTTCAAATCCCAAAGCAACAGGATTCAGGTTCGTACAGTGCGTGTTCTGTTTATGATTGAATAATAAAGAACCTTAGTGGACCCCACAATTAGACGATTAGCTTTTTTGTACTGTGATGCACCTGCCACAATAACCATTTGGACTCTCCAAAAGCGTCAAAAATGCACCATCAACAAAGAACTAGATTTGTGCATCCCGCTGCGCATAATAGTTGTCTGCTGCCAGTGTAACTTTCAGATGAGACAGCCTATTCGCAGATAAAGGAAGATCTGCGGAGACTTTCGCTGCGTGAACTCTGTGGTCTTTGTAGTATTGGTGAAGTATGGCGGGTGACATTTTCTAATAACCCGATGGCTAAACTTGAGGACCTGTATCCTACCGTTTACTCTTTATAAAAGGCATTAAATATGAACAGATTAAGGTAGTTGGAACACGGTACGCGCATGCCCACTCAACGATCGCCTCCTAGTACGCTGTTCTCTGAAGTGGGGGTTGTTGTGCATGAGTCCAGTTGGGAAGTCGATGACATGGCAAAAGATATGAAGACTGTAACTAGTGAACCGGCCCGTTCAAATCTGAGGTTCACGATATTCCTCTAATTGATAACTGGAGACTCAATGCTGCAGTCACTGGCGATCTTCTGTTCAAAATCTCTCTTTCTAAATAATTGATCGTCCACTATTTCTCGTTCGTTCTTTCCTTCTTGAACAGACAACGCTGCTAAGTAGCAGTCTAAACCAGAACACGGTAGTGCAAAGTTAACGCCTGTAAAAACTGAACTAAGAACACTGAACTTATAAAGTATACAGTGTATACGCAGGACTAACTTAAACATCAGGATTCTGTTTTATTTTCTTCTTCCTAGGTTTGTGTGTATTCTACTAAAGTTTCCATATGATATTTATAGAATTCAAGTAGACCAAACTTAAACAGTAATTGACAAAAGATCCGGATCATAGAGCCTTAAACGATTGGTCAACATTTTGATCAATCTAACCAGTGTCGTGTAACCCAGCGTTTTACATCAGTCGACAGTTCTCACAAATCTGCTGGCCTAGAAAGGTGGGTGGGGCATTAGCCATGCTAATCTGCCCAGTAGAATCTAGCTACATTGCTGCTTACTTTGAGAAACCAAGGGGCGAGGACAATGCTGTGAAGAATGAACGGAGTGCGTGATGATCAACACTCCTTGAGGGCATGAGAGTGAAATGGGCCGAAGGCAAAGGAAATTGGAAACAAACAGCTAATGGTAGACAATACAAACTTAATAATTGAACAGTAGCGGAGAATTCGGACCGGAAAGTGGGCAAGGCACCTATTCACTTAGTGAAATTTGTTGGACATTACAAGAGTGCTTATGTGGTTTTTCAGGTCCATCGTCTGAATCCAACCGAGAAAAATGTGAGCTACCTAGAAGAGGGATTATGCTGGTAATGTGAAATTTACGACCGTCAAAAATCTGAAAAACACCTGGTTAAAGTGGGAATGTGGCACTCTGACATTGGTCGGTCGATTGATAAGTCTGTTATTGCCATCAGCGGAAGAGATACAGGACACTGGACAGTGAACCACCCAGATATTCGAAGTCATTATTCGGTGTTGTTTTAATTACTGCTTTTAGAATAATTGCCTGCGCAGTTAACTAGCATATGAATCAAGCACCTCAAATGAGAAGGGGACAGTTATGAACATTGTGTAGCCTCTCCCAGTTGTCTCATCTTTTCATGCTTCGCGGAATTTACAGGCGGGCAGAGGTCACGTTCATGTGTCATTACGTTACGTTTCGCTCTGCAACAAAAATCGCATGCCGTGCCAGATCTTTTGTAACATGCCCGAAGAATGGGTGCAATGAAGGAAGCATGACCCATAACCACTACGTCTCACTACATGCGGGAGAGGGCAACCGGGAACAGTGACCCTGGAACTCGAAGTGGCATACAACCACATAAGGTCTCATTGCATCAGGTGTGACAACGAGCTGGGTGACAGTAAGCTGCAGTCTACCAACAACAGGCGTCAGCTCCATGTGGGTCCCAAGACTGTACTTTACTAATAGTGGAGCATGAAAAGCAACAATAATAACCACTACTACTGATACAACCACCATCAGTACCGCTGCCCAAAAAATTCATCCCCATTCAGTTCTTACGAGTCTGATCCTAGTCGCCTAATTGTTATGTGGTGAAATTTCCGATCTGAAAACCGAGTATGGTCCGTACATTTTGTTGATTATCCTACGTTTAGGTGGCAAATCGAGCTTTCCGTTATGGCCGACGGCACGGAGAAAACCGAGGACTTGCACACATATCTCTCGACTAGTTCCATTGGCATTCTCAAACTCTTGAACTCATTCCGATTTTTCTTCCTCGTTAGCCTAGGATATCACGATTGATCTGGTCTTAACGGCCTATCGTTTCGGACTTCACAAAGGTGGTACTGAAGTTTTGGAGGTGGGGTTATCCTTAGATTTTCAGTAAGTAGGTGAAATAGTGGTACCATTTGAATATCCAGATACGTTGTAGTTTTTTTTTCGGAGCAGTTTGAATAGCTTTGCCTGAATGATCAACATGGCTTCCACACGTTCGAGGAGAACTATTTCGCCACGAGATTGGATTGGTTCAGCGACAACTCTTGCGAAGCCCGGAGAGATAATGAACTAGTTGTATAATTCTGTAGTCAGAGGTGGATGATTTGTGAGGATGATGAAATGGTATTCAACTCGGAACTCAATGCGAGATCAGTATGTTCTAATATAATTATGCATTTTCCTCACGTAACGTTTCCAATGTGGTTCAAAGCAGTGTGTCCGTAAGACAGAAAATCAAGGTTAGATAATCTGTATGCTCATGAATTCTCACAAAGACAGATATTAAGATTCCAGGCTAAACTTGTACTCAGCCTTATTGGAACCAGGCCGCAAGTGCAAAAATTCACCGGTCCACACGATCACTAACATCAAAATTCACTGTTCTGATCCAGACATTAGGAACACCGTAAAAATTAAGATGACAGATGGGGCAAGGTGAGTCGTAAAAGGATGACACTTACATTCACCATAAACGCCCTGACGTGCGCAGACACATGCGCAATGAGCAACCATTTCCGGAACCAGAGACTGAGTGAATTAAGGGATGCAACTCGTCCGACCCAAAGTGACATTAAGAAAAATTCTGATGCGTTAAAATGCCTGTTAACCAACGGATGAACTGATCAACCTGTCACGGAAGGTAGCCATGGCAACAACAAAGATGGAAGCCTAAACGATTTTCAATAATGGGGGGCTCACCCGACCAATTCTGTTAATGATCTGGACGAACCACAGCAACCGATTACTGAATGCCACTTGTCCGGAGACAAAGTAATACATCACGGTGAAGTCCGCAATTAATTTGTTGTGATTCTCTATGAATCGTGCTTTGCTGAACACCATTGAACAAACTCTAATTTATTCAACCTGCCTCTTCTGTCTCCAACCGAATCGCTTTTTCACTCTGCCTACTCACAATGTTCCACTGATAGCTTGCCCGATGATCGCAACGGTTCAATGTCAAATAGTACAGTAAGTCCTTGGAAATTACCACTGAGCACATTGAGAAAAAACAAGTTGGCGAACAAGCTCATTTTCAGTGATTCGTACTCATGCCATTACATCACTATATATCTTGACAAAAAAATTGGATTAGTCAGATACAAATATGGGTGGGGAAGGGATTTGTGGTGTTACATGCATAACCTGAATACACAAGAACGTGTTGTGTTAATTGTTTTGTTGTCTTGGGTCTGCATTGGGACGGAGGGTGGGCCAGGGAGTTGAAGCGCAACCACAAATTGTTTTTGAGAACAAAGTGGAGGATTGTGAAGACGGATCGCGACAGCTTCCGCAGTGCTCTAGAGTTTTTTACTAGTTTGATTGCTTCGATGGATGTGAGTATGGTGTACCCAAAGCTTCTGACGGGTCCAAATCCAACCATGCATTCCAAGAACCTGAAATAAAGGGAGAGCGTGCTTTGATGCTTTAGTGATGAGACGCGGAAGAATCAGGTAAGTTATCATCCATCATCCACGGAATATTCTTAGGGCTACAAGAATGGTTGCACTGCTTTTTGGGGATGTTTTTAAGGCCCAGCCTACACTTGGAAATGCGCAAAAGAAAAACGTTCGAACTTCAATAGATACACCATTTTTGAATTGTGAAGGAACAAAACAATAATGTGAGTTGTGAATCGCGTGTTCCCACAAGCTCGTTATTTCTGGCTCTTATGACACAGCTAACGTTCACTCAAACGAAAGAAATTGGCCTGCTTTTTTGTCAGTAATTACTTCAGTTTGGGTAGAGTTACCAATAATTAAAATAATTGCCACAAAGCTATCGAATCCCCGCCTTCTGATAAAAAATTCAGACGTAAATCATAACCAAGTGTTGTTCTTTTTGGTTTTGCAAAGGTTGGTTGTATCAATATTGTGAGCGTTTGCGAACGAATCTTTGAGTAGAGGAAACCTTGAGTGTCTGTCATTAGGTAAAATATCTTTCTACGAAATATTAAGTGCTAACGTTGGTTCAACATCATCGCTTAGGTTAAGACAGCAGTAGCAATGCCTATTGAGTGTGCGTTTCCCACAGTAGGTTAATGACTTCTAACAATAAGAGTTGAGCCTTACGGCTGCGGAAATAAAAGAAACGTTGCCTGCCAGTAACCAACGGCATGGAATGAAGCTCTAGATTGTTAGAACACATTTTTTGAGTCATTCTGATTCGATTAGAAAAAGGGCAGCGATCCCAGTGGTTCATGGTTTACTGCGTCGTTCCGTGGTTTCAGCCGTTAGTTGGACGGGTTTTTTTTCTGAACCCAATCTATGAAAAACATAGAGACCTACTTTACCTAAATTTCTGTCATATTCGTCATTCCACATTGCACGTATTTGCCTGAACTTCCATGTTTTTTCCACCAGTGGGAGGAAAGAAAACCTTGGGCAGTTTTAGTCATCGAGTTGTCGCCATACCCACCACTGACTCAACCAGCGAGAGTGACTAAGTTAACGGTTGAATAAGTATTCAGTACAGCATACAATAACCAGAGTTTCCTATGTCTACTTATGCAAACGTGGCATTGCATGCAATTCTAACCATTCTACGTAAGACATCGGTGATATCGAAACCTCAACCGACGAACATCTCTTGCAACGTACAACGCACTACAGCAGCAGGTAGACACACGACTTTCAACTTCAGTGAAATATCACGCCAACTCTACAAGTGCTTCAGTATAGCGCAAATTGCCCGAGCCCTTGGATATACGTTATTTACTACTGCCGAGCTATTATCATCGTTTCGACATGCATGCTGCAGGTGAAACGGTCTCACAATCATTATTTCCTCTCCATCAAGTATCAAGTTCGATACTAGTGCCGTCCATTCTGTAAAGTACTTTGCCTTTGAAGGTGCTAAAGCACAGCCAAAACGAGTACGGGACGTGAGAATCAGTTCAGTACGGGTTTGTGCACTGGTGCCGCAGATTTCGAAGAGATAATGATCAGCTGCATACTTAGGATAACAGCTTTCCATCATTTCCCTGTTCGATTTCCTACATCCAGAACTACTAAAAGCGCGCTCATTAAACTCGTCCATGAGAAGTTTGAATCAGGAATGGAGAGATGCAGGGCAGTCCTTGTTGAAGCATAGTGTGTTCGAATGAAACTTGATAGTTCACCGTATACTAATACCTTAGAAACTTCAGATTTAAACTAATCCCACGATGGATTGTGCAGTGATCGTGGGTCGGTAACCTTCTTAGAAGATGGGTCCCAATCAGTGACTCACCACGATAATGGTATAGCTCCTCGTTCCAAAGTATCCGAAGAAAGGAGGTAAGTGAATTTATAGGCATTCTCACCCAATTTGGAAAAGAACTGGGGTATAAGTCCGTCCGGACCGGTAGCAGCTTTTTTCCCCTTTCAGAAAGTCGAATCATTCGAAAAAGAGAAGGAGAAAGCAAAAAGAAAGTAAAGCGAAGATAGAAGAAAAAGAGAAGACGATTAAGAAACGAAACAAGAAAGAAGCTTTGATTTCTAGATCCTCCGATTATAAAAGAAGAAAAGAAGAAAAGAAAAAATAAAGAAGAAGAAGGGGAAAAAGAAACAAGAAAAAGAGGAAGAAAGAAAGAAGAAGAAACGACGAAAAAAAAAAAAGAACGAGAAAAAACCGAAGAGATGAGAGAAAAAAGAAAGAAACGCGAATAAGACGAAACGAGAAAGATGAAGAAAGAGAACGAACAATAAATAAAAAAGAACGACGAAAAGAAGAAACGAATAAACGAACTAAATAAAAGAAAAAGAAATATGACGAAGACAAGACATAAGAAGAAAAAAAACGACGAAAGAAAGAAAAATAACGAGAGAAAGATAGAAAGAAAAGAGAAAAAATGCAGAAGAGATTCGAGAAGAACGAAAATTATGATAGAAGACAAAAAAGAAGAAAAAAAAAAGAAACGAACAAATCAAGCGAAGAAAAAAAAAGAAGAAGAGAGAAAAAACGACGAAAGGATAGAAAAGAAAGAAAACGAAGAGACCGAAAAGATATAAGAACAAAAAAAGAAGAAAAAAACGAGAAAAGAAAAAAAAAACGAGAGACCGAAGAAAGAGAAAGAAAGAGAACAAGAAAGAAGAAAAGAAAAGAAAGAAAAAGGAGAACGAAAGAGAAACCGAAACAATAAGAAGAACGAAGAAAAAAGATGAAAGAAAAAAACGAAGAGAAAAACGAAAACTGAAGAGCAGACACAATTCGACGAATAAAAAAAAAAGACGACGAAAAGAAACGGAGAGAAAGAAAAGAGAGAAAGAAGAACGAAAAAAAGAAACGAAGAAAAAAGAAAACGAAGGAGTAAAGGGAAAAAAAAGAAACGAAAGAACGAAATCGAAAAGAGAAAGAAGAAAGAAGAGAAAGAGAAAAAGAAAAAAGAAAAAAAAGAAAAAAAAGGAAAAAAAGAAAAGAAGGACGAAGAAAAGGAGAGAAAAGAGAGGAAAAGAAGAAGAGGAGAGATAAAAGAAAAAATAAAGAAAAGAGAGAAAAAGAAGAGAAAGAAATCGAAAATTCGAAAGAAAGAAGAAGGAATCGAAAACGAAAGATCGAGAAGACGAAGAGAAAGAAAAAAAAAAAAGAAACGATAGGAAAAAAAACCCGAGAAAAAAAAGAGAAAAAAAGACGTACGAGAAAGAAAGAAAGAGAGAGAGAAGAAAAAAGAGAAAAAGAGAAGAGCAGAAGAAAAGACGAGAAAAAAATGAAGAGGCAAAAAACAAAGAAAAGACGATGAAAAGTGGCGCAAACGAAACCGAACGACGACGAAAAGAAGAACAGTATGAGAACAACGAGGAGAGAGAGAACGAGAAATGAAAAAAGACGCGACAGAGAAAAAAAAAAGAAGGAGAAA
>LUCM01009218.1:213179-236338 GCA_008360955.1 Fasciolopsis buskii
GTATTTTTTTTCGGAACTGAGCATAACTGAAAAAGACATAAAATCAAATTCGGCAGATTGATTCGCATTGCATTGGGGAATGGGACGAACAGAGAAGATTGGATGTGTGCTAAACTAGTACGTAACATTTTCTCTCCCTGGTAAACTGTTGACAGCGTATCAGTTGGCGATACGTCTAGTTTTCGGACAAAAAATTGAACGGAATTGAGCAATACTTTGAGAACACAATTAACAACGGCAGCTAGGATTCCAGTGGACTCCATTTAAGTTTATCATCGAAGAACGACACACGGTTTGTAACATCCAAACAAAGTAACTTCTTTAACGTAAACTGCAGTGTTTAAAGCAGGTTGAATGAAAAAAGTACAAACAATTTAGTCTTTAATATGATCTATTTTCAACTTCGACGGGATTTGAATTCACACACAGACATAATTCTCGAAATTGTATCACGTTTATATTGCAAACCAAGTCATGTGGACCTGACAAATTGTGCGCGGATACTTCACAAACGCATCGCTGAGTAATCGCCAAACCAAAATAATCATAAGGCAGAGTTCATCTCAGTAATGTGACTGTGGGAACCGGAGTACCTCGCTGATTGACTGGAATTATTTCTGCGTGGATTAATTTATCTGAATACACAAGAATATGTTGTGTTAATTGTTTTGTTGTCAAGGGTTTGTATTGGAACGGAGGGTGGACCAGAACAGTTGAAGCGCAACCACAAATTGTTTTTGAGCACATAATGGGTGAATGAGAGGACAGATTAGGACAGCTTCAGCAGTGCTCAAGAGGCGACACTTGCCGACCTACAGTTGCCTCTTAAAGGGTCAAGAATAGGTAAGAGGGTTTCTAAGCGAACGATCGGGAAGTTTGGAAGAGCTGTTTACATTTCACGACAGATGGCTTAATCTTAACCTTAGTTCATCATTAAAAAGATCCAACAAGCAGTGTCTACATCTAACTCATCAATGAAAACCTTGGAAACACTGTGCAGCTGTCTCATCCTAGTTAGAAATCATCATTAGTGTTTATTCATCATTCTCGAACTCGCACGAACGATTGTGAGTCATAACCATTAGATTAACTGGAGTGGGATCAAACTGCTAGTCGAAAATTAATACTACATGATGTGACACCCATCTGTCACTGGTTTTGCACAGTTACAAGTCATTATTCGTAGTACTTCACTTGGCTTTGTCGTTTGTGCTTCCATGGTTTGCAATGGTGAGTTGTCAAAGTAAGTTCCCTTTGCCTCAACTGACCAGGCGGTCCTAGATGGTTCCCATGCCAGCATCCAAATGAAGTTGGTAAATTAGGTGACAAATCAGTAGCCTTGCTTCTTTCTCAGATCTGATGAAAGTTCGGACGATGAAAATTTTTAGATTCACACTGTAGTATTTCCCATTACTTAGGCCGCAAACCGTTTAACTTAAAGATCATGTACCAACATTAAAAAACAGGGGTATGCATGATGTTCTCATGTAAACTAAACAAAAACAAATAATATGAATTTAAGGGTGGCTTCTTCAACACTACCTCTTTCTCAGTAAATTGATATCGATTTCCGGGTGCATGGATATCGAACTACGTCCATCAAATCCATCGAGCAAACTCATTGGCCCAATAAGGAACTCGTTCATTGGTTCAGGTCGATGATTTATATGGCTCGGGATGTGAGACTTTTGTCTTTGGTCTCAGATGACAACCTTACACCTTTGCTTTAGTCTTTATTAGTTTTGATATAGCCATTCCATGCTGTCCTCAGTTTTAAACGGGACAATGACTGCCTCATACCTCGCCGTTGTTTGACTGACCGAAACTTACCAAGGTATTCATTCACTCGGAAACATCCCACGTAATGAGATGCACTAGGTTGCATCATGTCAACGCATGCGAAAGTTGACCTACCAAGTGTTAACGATCCGGAAGAAAATACTCCTCTCCTGGCCCGTCATATTCTAGTCTCCCAACCCCTTAGTTTCTGGGTTTGGGGGGATTCTATTACCAGTGACCCCGTTAGTCCTTGTGAGGTCGCATTAAAATGCCAGATGTAAGAAACAGCTGGTGTCCTTAGGTATTGAAAACAGTTACTAAAATTCCACATTTTTGAGAATAACACCAGTAAAAGCTTGCCGAAGAATCAAGAAAGATCACGAAAACCAACTCAACTTTGCAGATCGCAGAATCAGAATGTACACCGACTCATATACGGGCACGATCCGCATAAAAGAATTTGCATACCCAGATGGAATTTCCAGTTGACCCTTGAATATCGCGCAGTTTAGACTCTGCTGCATCTTGTATACATGATGAATTCAATTCGTCAGAAGTGGATTTAGAGTAGCGATTTACGGACGCACTTGCTATCAAAAGCATGACAAGTAGATCATGGGGCATAGGCACAATAAGAGACTGCACGCGCACGCGGCTGAATTCTCGTGTGGAAGAGCAAAACTGGTCCAGACATGAACGTGCACCTAATTCAGTGGCGTAGTTTGGATTTCCAAACGCAATCTGCCGCCGATTGTTTGTGATATCTGCCATATTTTCTCCTCTGAAAAGACCAAACAGATGGACTGCTATCTTCGTAGCTATTCAATGACTGGATGATGTCATCTTTCATACTTTTTCAAGTTTGTTTAACATATTTAGTTGGAACAGTTTAGGTCTCACGGGGCTCTGAATCGCAGAGTTAAGTGAAAAACAAAATCAGTGACAACCCACGTGGTACCCAAAATTTTAAGCAACACTGAGGTGAATTAGATGTTGAATTCCGATCCACTCGTAGAAACGACCTTTATTTGATGGGAAAAGGAAGTGGTATACTAAAGTGTTGCCAGCAATGGACGAAAGCTTCTGAGAATCGTACTTTAGATATTTTCCGAAAATTCGGTTAGTTTCCTGCTGCAATCTGCACGTATGAACCATAAACAGACGAACAAGCTAGTTTTCAGTCATTCACGATCAGTTCATTACACCGCGTTACATATTGTGACTAGCTCGGGAACTGAGCCAACTAAGTGGTCATATTGTGGTGTTTTCAGGTGACACAAAGAGCAAGATGCTTCTCCGTAAGTACGCCGAATGAGCACAGCAACTGCTATACGATACAAACAGTTTTCATTGGTGGATTAATTAATCAAGAATTAAAAAAATGCACGATTGAAAATCAGCGGAATTTTCTCCCCGTAGAGTAGCACACCACGAATTGAGATTCAACCAGCGACTTTGCGCCTATTGGACAGATGCTCTGACCAGTGAACTCTTGTGCCTACGCCCGCAGACGTGAATAGCAGAAGTGAATGTTCACTGACACTCAACCGCTTTTGTCCAATTGATCAGATCTGGTAAATTACTGTGAACTATGGTGGTAAAATGGAACGACTGTGAATAGGTGAAAACGAAGCTGTTTGTTAGACGGTGACGGGAATTTTCGGGCAACCGAAACATAACTTGTCATTTAAAACATGCTAGGCGAAATAATGCGAATTTGTTTATCAGCAGTTGGGTATCCAGGGCATAATAGTGGGCAGCTCTTAGTCAGACAGCAAGACCGAGGACTGTGGTATCATTTTGGAAGTTTTTCTTACGCTACAATGATTTTCGTGATTTTTGCTTCCACGTTCTTACCTGATAAAAAATGGGTATGGTGGACAGTTTGATAGCTTTTGGGGCTATAGTTGTTAATATAGATTCAATTAGAGACTGCAAAAAGAAAGGAACGAGAAATCGTAAACATTGAATGGTAAGTTAAAATTTACCCTGAAGTTAAGTATACGCTTTTCAGATCGTGGTTTTGTTGGAGGACTACATACTTATCAATAATTGTCGCTGTACTCAGGCTCATTCGTTCTTAACTTAATAGATTTCTGACTGGCTGGTAGATCTGACTGTATGTAAATCACACACTGAATCATCATAGTACGTTTTTACCCAGAAGGTCAACTAATAGCATTATTTAATCAGCCAACTGCTTTTAAAATCCGGATTCTAATTATTCGAATCAGAGTAACTAGAATCCATGACCGGATTACTATTGGCCCATCATATATTTTAGAGTGCAGCCTGTGTTCATCATCATGTTATGATAATACCATAATCTAATAATCAACACCAACGTCCACAGATCTTCTCAAGTATTCGGGAAAACTGTCGTCAAAATGTGAAAATGCATTCCATGTCAGTTAATAAGTCGAATATCGTGACTAGTTCCAATCGGTAATCACTTGTTGCGGCGATCGTTGTTGGCTTCCGAGGAAACACCGAGATCAAGGCAATACCATAAAGTCGCTTATTAACAAAATATTGCCCATGTACAGGATACCTCGATGAACAGCTGAAGCCTTGCGATACAACTGCTTTTATTGTTTTTCGGGCCATTTCCAGATCCTATTGTTCATCTTCCAGTCCGGATCCTCCGACCGTACTGACAGATCAGCATCATGGTGACACCAAGCAGAAGATAAACACATAATACACCCTTCAACCACAGACTATGCCAAGTCAAATCAAGTAAGTGTTTCGTACAGCAGTTGGGTGTGTGTGTGTGTGTGTGTGTGTGTGTGGATATTCCTACTATCGATTAACATTATTAAAGGGAAAAACAATACAATGATTGGAAAAATGAATTGGATAGCGGACAGCTTCTCATTCGATCGGTCTTCAAGTTGTGATATTACAGACTCAAGGTTGTCTGCAAATCGTTTTGTGCGTGGGGAGGTGGAACAGCCATAAGCTCGAGTGCTTGAATGAAGCGTTTTCAGTCCGAACGTATGACAGAACACGAGACATTCCATGGGCTGTTCGTGATTCTCAGGTAGAATCGTCACTTATTTTTGCGGGAAGTTTTTTTTTACAACGGTACAGTGTTTCCAAGGTTTTCTAATGATGACATGAGTGTTGAGATCGCGAGATGAATAATTTTGTGCAACACCTAGTCCACTATTGCTCAAACTGACTGGGTTTCGCTGTGACGGAGAGATAAAAAGATAAGATCCCAAGAGATCTAGAGGATGCTTTAAAGCCATTCAGCAGAGAACCTGGAAAACTTATACCAGTGACCAAAATCTAATGGGACAGAGCGTAAGAAAAGATGAAACTTCTGCTAGCGCTTCGATAGGGAGTGGATTTTGGAGCGTGACACATAAGATGAATGTCTGTTACTTTCAGATGTAGCCGTTACCAGGTAGGGCTTCGGTCCAATATTAAACAGGAGTAGTTTACTGTCTTAATGATTCCGATTTCCCTCAGTTTATTGATGTCGGAGTGTAAATGCTATTAAAATCAAAGTACCGGTGGAACAAGTTAGATGCATGCTATTATTTTGATATTGAGTGGCCAAATGATATATGCTGTTGATTTGACTTAATGGGCTTAGCTCACGAATTCGCTTTTCACTCCTGCACGTTGCAGATCAGGATGCTTCCAACCCTGACCCCGTGGATGCAACACTTGAGGGATCTTCGTAAAAGAAAACAGAATCTCACTGCATTAAAGATGATTGACAGCAAGAGTGAGTGTGGCGGATCAGTTAGGAAATTCTGAGGTGCCATTTCGAGATGTTGGGAAACAGCAATAGGAATGCGCCATACTAGGAATCAGTTCATCTGTGTATTTGGTGATGAGATTATTATCACCACCAGCGATACGCACAGGGAAGGCGGTGATACGGCACTTCCAAAGGCACGGAGGGAAGGGGAAACAATAAAAATTAGGGCTACTCTAATGGAGAAAAGGGCTACAGAAATAGTCATGAAACAAATGAAGAGTGGCGCTCGACACCCGAAAGAAAAAGGGGAACAGCACAATTGTTAAAAAACACTAAAAGCGTCGCAGTAGTCTTGGAAACATGCTAACGGTTTTATTCCTCTTATCGAGTGGCATAAGTATGCAATGACTCTGACTGTTAAGGGAATCAACGGTAGATCGCAAGGATCGAGAAGCAAAGTGGTGGGGATTCTAATTATCAAATGAATGGATCAAGTACGAGCGGAATAGTATGCAAAAACTATCAAGGTAACTGAAGCATGATGATCATGATCGTTCAGCGTTAAACAGCAAGGCAAGCCTCACTGACCGCTGCCGTTCCCCAGAGTTACACGTTTATATAAAAAGAGTGAATATCCAAGGGGAACAGGGAGTCGACCTACACAGACGGCAAAAGATAAGCTGCTGCTGCAGCCAACACAAGAAACAAAGTCTAACTACACAAACGCACGTGTTTCCAATCATTCTGATTCGATAGAAAATGACAACACGATCGCCATTGTTCACGGCCCACTGCCATATCCTTCAGTGTCTCCAGCCAGCTAAATGATAAGTCTTCCGGACCCCAACCACGAAAGCGTCAGAGGCCTACTTTACCTAATTTCGCCGTACATTTTTTCATCCCACGTTGCCACGTCATCTGTTGGCCTCCACATATGGCTTCTTCCATTCCTTAGGAGGAACACAAAATAGGGCACGATATTGCAGACGAGTGTTCGACATACGCAACACGTGACCCAACCAGCCTAGTCTACTAGATTTCAAACGCTGAAACAACCTGCTCTCAGAAGTGGCACCCCATACCAGATTCCTAACCTCACTATTACTCATCCGGTCACTCCATCCAATCCTATCCATACTACGTAAACATCGGTTGTCGAAAACCTCCAACCGACGATCATCGCCAACACGCACACTCCACGTCTCGCAACCGTACAACAGAACTGAACGCACTGCAGCACAGTACACACGACATTTCAACTTTAGTGAAATATCAGCCCGACGCCACAAGTACTTCAGTCACGCGTAAGCTGCCCGAGCCTTGGATATACGCATATTTACTTCCAATCCCAATTACCATCGTTGGATACTCAGCTACCAAGGTGGGTGAAACGTTCCACCATTGTTCCTCTCCATCCAGTATCAAGTTCGGCGCTGCTGTCGTCCAGTCCTGTAACAGTACTTTGCACTTTGAAAGTGCAAAGCACATGCCAGAGCGAGCAACCAATCTCGACAGTCTATTTAGTGCTCGTGTCCTTGATGAACGCTAGATCTAAAACCAAAGGCAAAATCTGCTGCCAAATGCATAGCCTGCTTAGTTCGATCCCACTGCTCCTCTGCATTGCTGCTCGTCGAAGTTCTTAGTTCCCCGGATAGATTCTATTCATATCTGTCGTCGTAAAACTCGTCTTTCTCCATGTCAGTGCTGCAGTCTGTTGGAGCGTATGCCGAGATGACAAATAAACTACGCTTAACACCACTATCCTTCCGGAAGCCCACTGATCCCTGTAGTCTCACGCCACACACGCGACTGTTCACCGGGGTCCAGTCAAAAAGGACTGCTTTAGCCTTCTCACTCAAGACTATTCCTACACCGCGCTGAACCACACACACAGCTTCAGCTTCTTCGTCTACTGAAGTGAGAAGAAAATATCTTGACGAGACATTAGGCGCAGTTAGTTGAATTACTCTACTCGAATTTCGAATTCGTGTTTCATTCACGCAGCAGACATCAATCGAAAGTGAGTCCACTGTCAGAGCTAAACACGCCTGTTGGCCAGCCTACATTAAAAATGCGCATACTGAAGGGACCGAGATTCAGAAGCCGACGAGGAATGAGAAAATGAGCTAACAGACTGAGAACCACCTACTACACTAATTCACAATGAACCGTTGCGAGTATCGGGCGTGTGATCGGTGGGGACACTATGGCTATTCAGAAGGGGCAAAGAGATTGGGTTGGAGACATTATGGAATTATTTGTAGGCGTATAACTCATGGGAATTGATGGACGGGTACTGCTAGGGAGTCCAGAAGCTAAGCAGAAGAACGATTAGGGTTCTCAACCAAAGCCTTCGGTTCTGACAAGAACCTGACCGCAAGACAGCGGGGTATAGCTGAGCGGAAGTTCATCTACTTGGATCAATTATCCTTCCACTCGTTTTTCTGACTGAGCTGCTAACTCAGATCAACCTCCGACTTGGAAGACCAGAAGACCACTCCGTCAGACCTCTACCCATTGACCTACGAAGCATGATTGGATCTTCGGCTTGAGATAAGCTATCCTGTATAACTCGTCGGATCATGGAGGCACGCAAGCCGTCACACCACTTCAAGGTGTAGTCTCGTTGTGACAGAAGGTAACTGGAGCGCAAACAACTGAGGTTAATTTCAAGAAATCCCTCTTAGGAAAAGGACTCGTGAATGCTATTCTCAAACAGCTGGAAATTTTCCCATCTTTCAGTGACTGCTTAAAGAAATCGGTGGAGAAATAAGTAATAGAGTAGCAGGGCTCTTTATGGCCATTAGGGAGCTGGGGCGATCCAGTTCGCAAAATTCTCTAGAATTCACGAGAAACAGTTCCTTGTAAGTATCCGGGATAGAAATACAAAGTGAAGGTAAGAGTAAAAGGTCATCTTAGGCAACTGTATAAGAAAAGACTCAATCTACTTATTGAATGTGCAACTGACAACCTCGCTATCCAAGGCGGTAGAATTGGGTGCCAGTGAACCTAATTTTTTATTAAACATAAAGATCTAGAGTAAAAGGAGTAAACCCCAAAGTAAAAGAGATCCACTGTAAAGCGGGGAGGTGTGTGGGGAGTATTCAAGTAAGATTCGGTTAATGGAGTGCTTCTAAAACAGAAAGATTGCAGGTTGTTTAGAAAACTGAAAGAGGAAGAGCGTTCCAGCGCTTTACAGTCCGGAGAATAGAGGAATAATGAAATATGGAAGTTTACCATCTAGGGATGAGGACCTGGTAAGGATGACTGGCTGCCTGAGTACGAGAAGAATGAGAGGAAGCCACGGGAAAGAGAACTGCCAAAGCGACTTCAGAAGAACCGAAACCAAAGTAATGGAGACTGGAAAGAGAAGAAGCAACTTCTCGGCAATGAGTACGCAACTGCAGATTTGAGGTTAGGCTTTCGTTGAACCTGATCAAGAAAAACAATGGTAGACGAAGATCCGGCCCATATATGACTGGGACATTCAAGCGTCGGACTGATTTTAGTTTTCTACAGGATATGGACTGATGCAAAAAAGGTGCTTCTTCCGAGGAACAAAAAACTAACTCTGCGAGAAGCACGAGAGGCGGGTGTCAACACAAAGGGAGACTAACAAAGAGAAGAGTTTATGGCCTAGTAGTGAAAGTAATTCAATGAAATGAAGAGAAATCGAGTCAAAATTTAACTGGGGAGAATAGAAGAGACACTTAAGTGTAACAAGAAGGAGAGAGGTCCTGGAAGTATTGAGACAGGCGCGGTTGGCAGAGCCTCCAGGACTCCACTCAAATCGGAAACAAGTAATGCGCCGAGAACAGTACGATCATGGTCAATGTTGGTAGTAGCTTGGAGAACAGCATAGCAGGAAAAACAGCAAAGGAAAAAGAAAAAGTGTAGAGATGACTGAAAGTTGATGTAAGTTCATTATTACATATGAGTGGGCAAACGTATGGAACCTTGGGGAACAACAGAATTCACAGAGAACGGCTGAGACAGAACTCCATCGACTCGGACGGATATAGTCTGCATGCCGAGGAAATACTACTTCCTCAGTGCGACAGCCGGATGGAACCCGAGCGAAAATCATTTGGACTGCAGACCTTCGTGCCAAACTCGACCGAACGCTTTACAAATGTCCAATGAGACCAAGTGAGTTTCACCGTGTTTATGCAGTGGAATCGATCAGGAATGAGATGACAGCCAGTAAGTTGACCATATGGCGACGCGAGCGGAACCCATATTGGTGGTCATTTAGCAAACGTTTGAAGGACGGGTGCAATTTTTCGGAGATAACGGTTACAAAGACATTCGAAATCACGGAACTAAAATTGATTAAGCGATATTTATTGGGCTCAAAAGAGTCGCCATCTTCTGGGGTGAGAAAAATAATTGCTTTCTTCCATGGAGAGGAGAAAAGTCTTCGATTGAAAAGAATTAAAACGGCGTAATATAGGAGCTAACTTTGAAGCACATTTTAGGACGTATGGTGAAACGCGATTCATTTATTAGCAATCTTCCTAAGGACTACCTATGGTTTCGATCTGGAATTTGGCCTATTGCTGGCCACCAATTGTGACAATATCAGATACAAACCGATATAAACTTCGTCTCACTAGAGGAAACCAACGGTCGCTGAAAAAGAACACTGCCCCATGTTCAAGTCAGCACTACTGCGGATCCGGCCGGCAATTAAGTTTCCATCTCAGGTTCCGTTCGTTTGTTCAACACGTTTTCGAAACTAAGCGAAACACGATTTTTTAACTAAGGGTACTAACTTTCATGTTCATTTTTACAACGTGTACGACACGTATTTCACTTTTCTATTGCATATATGGTACATCCGTTGCGGTTGACACACCAATTCCTATCTGTTTTGGTCCTAGTGGAAATCGATTAGTTGGTTCGTCTGCTGATACCAAGAAATCCTGTGAGAATTTTATCTCCATCTGTCATTTTATGGCCCGTGATGGATTTCTGTTGCGTTTCACTCGCAAACCCTACAATTTAGCTCCTGATATTTTTGGTCTTCTGTAGATACTCGACATCTGGACAGCGTGGATATGGTACTAACTTGGCGGCGATTTTAGCAACCATGCGATTGGTAACGAATTTGGTTTGCGGTCAACTATCAAACTAAAAATCTTGCAGGACAACGATTCTGCCCTTCAGTGTCCTAAAGAAAGACTACATAGGTCCATGTGTTGCTTGTTCATTGGTTCACATTGAACCGAATTTTCATTATGCGACGCTCTCCATACACTCACACAAACATCCATGGAAAACTTTTCCTGCTTTTTAACCGAGAGCTTCTGCAGTGACACCGGTCTATCAGGGAGAACTGACTCTCTCTCTCCATATATATATATATATATATATATATATATATATATATATATATGATCGCAGTTCAAAACACCTTTGGAAACTTAAATGCGGCATGACACCGAATCCACCGTATCGTGCCACATATGAACTCGTGGTATTTGTTTCATAAAGACTCGCTGTTTGGTTCACAACCTTAGAATTCCAGTCTAAGGCACTTGGGATAGTGCTGTCTATACCTTAGAATCTAGCCCTACCGATGTTACAGTGTTGGTAATGGACTCGGGTTCGAAAACCCCTAAAGAACAATTGTGTGACCTACCAAAACAGACTGTTGCCACATTATCTATCTTCACCGGAGGAAGATCTGCGGCGATTTCTAATGGTATACCCATTGATGATGAGGTTTCGTCGCTACCTGACCTATCCGATCCATGGTTGCCTCGATTTCACAAAGTTGTGGGGATGAAGACCCGGGCGAACTAAAATAAAAGCTTCGCCCTTCTCGGTCCGTCCAAAAGCACTTGCCATTGAAAGACCGAGAATGTGTACCCATGTCGGCCCATATAACACTCAAACCGCGAGTCAAACACCAACCCAAGTCTGTTGACCGTTAGCTTCACCTGCTCCTACCGAACCATGCCAGAAACTCGTCGACTTTGACTGGTATAGTCGCCCATATAGGCCACACTTAAAAATATTTCATAAGCTGTGTTCTTAAGTGTAAGGAAATGCGTACATGCGATTGTACCCGAAGGCTAACTGTCTCAGGTTAGCTGTCTATTCTACTTGCACGATCACTGTACGAACGCTAGAGTAATTGATACGTGAGTTCAGATTCGTACCGTCTATCGGTAAAGTCAAGACACTGGTACCTACTCTGACAACTGGCTAGGAATAGCACATCTATTCAATCGTAGTGCACGATACAGTCAGATTTCAGCTTAAGACCATGGTGATGGTATGGTTGACGTTCCGGCAGGCATATTGGGAATCAATTCTCAGCAGGACTACTATTATTTCTCGATCCCCTATCCCGATGTCTATAAAACGCGCTATATTTAGACGGTTATGAAGCACCGAAAATAAGCTTCTTTGTTGCCGTGTTTTCTAGTGCATTAGTCGGGAGTTTTCAAATATCTGAAGTACTACGAATTATTCTTTGATTCACGTAGGTCGTAGTTTATTAGTCATTCGCTGAACACTAAAACTTACGGATTCTGAAGCTCGAACAGATTCACATCGATCCTCCGATGTCTTCCATAGCGTTTATAGTGATTTTAAATCACTACTTATTAAATTTCGCTTATTGACTAGACTGTTCGAAGAGATAGATTCAGTGACTGATCATGTGGCGTGCCACACAGCCACTAACGGACCGCCAGTCACGACTCGGCCTCAATGGCTGGGACCGGGAAAATTGATGTTCGCCAAAAGTGAGTTGGATACTCCACTTCCGCTGTTCTAAATCTTATAGTATACGTAGCCCAGGTATACGATAAGTCCCGCGTGTAAGCGGCTTAGGTATTTTCTCTCGAGTGTCGACAGGTACCACTGGCCACGGATACTGGCATGATACTCTGCGGTATATCTACTGGTTTGTCTCGGCCGTCTCCTGTTTCATATACTACGTGTGCTTCACCGTAGTAGCAGGTATGGTAAGTAGTCCACGATTAGTAATTCCATAATACATCGGGCCGTCCACGAACAAAGGCGTCCGTATGTGGACTAAACAGTGTTCACACTGTCAACGATCTAAAGTATACAGGCATACAGTTTCGGCAATCGATATTTTCGTTACACTTCGCCACGTTCATATCCACATTGTTGGTCATTTGAGGCCATCACACGGAAATACAAATTCACTAACATATGTGGATCGATTAAGTGGGTGCCTCGAGGTTACACCCATTTCTACCGTCACGTCAAACCAGTGGCCCGAGATTTTGTAGGACGATGGATAGTTTTACACAGTTGTATTTTTTTCGTTACAGTCGTCCGAGGGCAGCAAGTCGAATCTGATTACCAGTGTGGTGGATAAGGAGCGCGTCTGCATAAAAACATCTAGTATTGAACATTTTAATCGTGAACTCAAAGCGGATCTTCGAAATTACGCGAACCCCGATTGATGCGAAAAGTTATCGGTAGCAGAACTTGCTTAAAGGCAGATATCCAATGTTCCGCCGAAGAATTTGTTTCCAGTACGACATTACAAATTCTCCGTACCACGAAGCCCCGATTCAGCTGTTGTACAGGTATACATTAATCGCATCTTTATGTACAAGGGGAACATCTCTACGGTGCAAGATCGTTGACACAGACGACAGGTAATACGTCAGAATGAGGTGGAAAGAAGTTTGCGTGTATTTATACTCGTTCATTCGGGGAGGAAGCCACTACAACTACCTTGTTGCTAACGGTACAATGATATACGATGGTGTACGAGACCAGTGATCTATGGTTACTCAGTCGGGTGTCTGAATTTAGTGATCAGTCGGAGTCGGTAAGCACACCATTGCGACCAACTTACGAACGTCCAGTTCGCGTATTTTTCGGCACAGTCGCGTCAATGCTATTACGATTAGTCATCTTAAAGTGGTATACGTTGTCGATAGCATATCGCTGTATAATACGATATTCGACTTCAACCCTGCACGTCTTTCTGATAACACTTCCACGTCAGGTAAGAGCCAACAACGGATTAGAATAAGGACACCGTCTCAAGTTCCTGGTGCCACTTCTAACCAACTGATAAAATCATTTTTTTCGTTTTCTTACGATGCTTCTCATAAAAGGATGATACCCTACGGGTGAAGAGCCGCGGTCAAGTGGGTAGGGTCACGGCGTTTGGGTTTGAAGGTCACGGGTTTGAACCCTCCCACTACTCAACCACCCGTCCTGCGAGGGAACTCAACACGCTTTGGTTTGCTTTCTTGAACTGATCAACTGCCAGTCCTCACTATGACTGATTAACAGCTGCTATGACGACGGGGCTCGTTTGAGAGGCCTTTTATGTCCTTATGGATTTTCGTCAGGGAAAATCGACGTAAGATGCATGCCTTAATCAAGTGAACAAGGGATATCCAGAAATGACTATCTAATTCGTCTTGCTTAACCTTCAGAACGACCTGATATGAAACTTTTCACCTATCTGTAGTAGATGCAGTAGAAAGCGAATTAACATTTCTGCGAATGTACCAGAGAAAGCTATGAACATTGTTGTGGCTATTAAGGCGTAGGTTTTACATTCTGTATAGTTGCTTCCAGAAGTCACATGGTTGCGTAAACAAGGTGGTACGGTCGACGGGTTTGGGATAACTCCATTCGAACTTGAAATCCTATAGTTCATTTTCATCTGAAGCGTTGGCGCAATCTCAGCACACCTGATCCATGTATATGTGGTTTAGTGAATTGCTTCGGACATGTATGTAACATTATCGATCAACTAAACTACGTTCTCCTCAAATTGGATGTCAATATTCATGCAGATTCGCTAGATTGGCGAAATCATTTGTCGTTTACGCGCTGAAAGCTGTACGGTGCCATCCGTAGAATAATACTTCCACTAAGCGCCAAGCATCTTCTACAGGTCGTCCGTACCAAAGCTGAGCTGATATATGGCCAAGTTACAGTCACCGTTCGCATACAGGAGGGAAACTAGGGTTTACGACTGCGTAGGGCTTCAAGCTGGAGGAATCTGACAATCGGACAATCAGCCAGGGATCTATTTAGCGAACGGAACACCGGAACACCGGAACTCAAACTAGTTGAACAACTTGAGGGCAATTAGTTTTCTGTCATGGGACGAACGCGTTGGATGGGATGCGTCAGAAGGACAAGAGTGAAGCAGACGCACACCTTCGGTCCAATATAACAGCCACCAACCCTGTACAGGGAGTTGCTTTAACCGGTTGGGGGGACAAACTGAAACCGCTGCGATGGTACGAAGTCGTGTCGATCGCAGTAACACCAGAACATGGGGGTGTAAATGACGATAATGATTGGTTCCATTTTATAAATACCAATCATGAGTTAGCACATCACGCATGTGCATGTGCTGACGTACTGGTAATAATATATTTACATACAATATTGTTTAGTTCAGCCATTTGGGTGTGTCACTTCGTGCAACGAACTTCAACACTGAACACTCAGAAGCGCTGAATAGATGTTTGGACAGACAGTCAGGGGGAGAGGACTGTAACCTGTCTATCCGAGCGGCTTTTCTCTTATGCACCAACACAAGAAACGTACAAATAAACAATGAAATGTGTGTGGTGATATACCGTTATGCTTGGACGCCCATAACCACAAGGAATGATGGGATGCAACGCGTCGACCTGGCGGTCACATGGGCAGACGTGAGAAACTAGGAGCCGTAGTGTGTGTGGGCGCGCACACGACTCACAAATGAATGTCACCTGCTCTTCTCAAATGAGTGCTGCGATTGGATGCGTTCAGAACGCGCCAAAAATAGTGCAAGGTTCAATATCTCTGTTCGATTCGTTTTCTCACGGAATCTAGTTCACCGATGGAAAGAATCGAATCCCCGTGATGTATCACACCACATCAAGCCACAAGAAACAGTTGATTGTCATGAATATTTACACTTTAATACTACTCACACATGCATGCGAGTGCGTGCATACACATACAAGCAGGAACAATCGACAGTCGACAATCGTGGTGGGTTAATCAGATATTTGAAGAGTTCCTCTTTTCAATTTTCTTCCGGTATTCACCTATAGAGGGGACGTCGATGTTGTAGGCTAAATACATGTGAAACTGAGCGCCCTTTTGTTGACACATTGTTTACTGAGATGGTGTGCTTCAAGAAAGAGATGTGCAATAAAAAATTCGCACTAAGCCCTCCACTAACCCTTCATTTGGTTTGTTCTCCGCGCGTCCTGATGAACCACACAGCGTTACAGAGATTGGAGAATGCAAAGTATTCCTTTCTTGCTTCTCCCAAATCCATCATCTGGAAGGTGATATTACTGTAGGATACATAACAGGATCGAGGAAAAGGTAGGGCCTAAAGGAACACTGTTAAGTGCAACACAGCTACCTCGTTTGACTTGAACAATGTTTACTTCTTCCTCCCACGTCACAGCTCAAAAACCGGAATTGAAAGTAGATGAGTGAAAAATGTCGTTGACAAATCAACCTGAGCGAACATGGCTATAAAGAATCACAGGAGGGAATAAGAATGCTGTCTTTCTTGTGGATGTACTTAATGACACTTCATGTGGATGAACATACAGTTTTTTAAATAATAACTAGACAAATCGATAGTCATGACGATCGTTCCAACTAACAAGCTTTCTTCACCACCCATTCACAGAAAGGTACTAATTATAATCTCACTATGAAGAAGCAGTTTGGAAAATATGCTCTTCCGATGGAACTTTTTTAATGCTGTCCGACAACTTGGAATTGAAAGGGTGCAATTAGTTCATTAATTCCTTTGAAAAAAGTTGTTATTCCCCTTCACCATTCACACTTGTTCAGTCGACATCAAAACGATGTTATGTTTCTAGAGGCGAACAATAACGGATTTCAAACTTTTTCTCACTTACTTGATCGTTCTTACTGTCAGGCCTTAGATATTTGAACCACACCGAGTTTCAAAGTCATGTTTGTTGTTGCGCCCTCCGCACCGCAGATGTGAGCTACGCACCTTCCACTAAACTCATGCGCAAAGCATGTCATAATTGGTAAACTAAAAAGATGAGCGAAATTCATGTTATTTAATTAAAACTATAAAACACGACCGTTTCGGCAACTGGGGTCGATAATCGAACCTCCTCAAATCATTTTCAGAAAGTCACTGTACGGCTAGTCGCTACTTTTTATGTTCCCGAAACTCACCGTTGATTCATTCACCGGATGACCGGTCGATAGGTTCCCATACGATCTAAGTCGTTAAATACCGTGAAATCTTCCAGCATGCTGCCGCTCGATTTATCGGGACTTTAAAGCCAAAGATATAACACGCTGAGTTCCTGCTCTTTTCATTGTGGCACGCTGACGCAGTTCTCTACTGTCGGCCATTCCTAATGGTGCTTCCGATATCTGAGGTGATATGTTTCGTTCAACCCCATTTAGGCGCAAGCCGGATAGAGATCACATGACAGTTGAAAAAAGATAACAAAATAAACGACAACACATCATGCTGCCTTCAATAGTGATAAAATTATCCAAACAGGCACGTGCAAGACCACTGAAGACCGCAATTCCATGGGATCTTTTTATGGTGATCATCTGGTCACGATCTTCACCAATCACTAGTTCGAATATTTTACGCCTGCAGTAACCAGAAGCATTAATTTCATCAAATATGACTAACCCCATCTATCTATTTGAGCTGTTAAATAAATGCGCATGCTGAGAAAGCATTCCTCCTATACATTCTCCTTTCAGTTAAATTATTTTCGCCAATCGAAGCAACTAACTAATGCCATAGTCTTGACGATTCTTTTTTTGTCAACCCACTCACGTGGTTATTGGCAGATTGTTACAACAGACGGAAGATTAAGAAAGTTAAGGCGATACTACACATATCTGTGCGACCATATAACAACGGAAGAGCCAGCACAAAAGCTCCGCGACTAATCAGAAAGCAAAAAAAAGGAGAGAGGAAGTCGATAGTTTGACAATCACTGACCCCGATGGACCCGGTCATAGCGACAAAACGAATAAACAGATGGGGTCAGAAACAAACTTGCGGTTTGCATGTGTCCCTTGGACGTTGACTGACGGAAGCGATATGGGTTATTCTAAAGCATAGAAAAGGAACTACCAAAATAAAAATGATATACAACGAACAGTTCTTGCTTAAATGTCAATTTTCGGACTTTCCCGGCGTTCCACTTAAAGGAGCAAAACAATGAATATGCCGTAGAATCATTGCCAATATCCATCTAGAAACAGTCAATTGCTTGATATACTAATTCGATCTAACGGGATAGCCGCACGGCGGAGGATGATGGCCATAATAGAAAACTCATTTGATGGAGCTAACATTATCGCTTGGCTAGCAGGGATAACAGGATGGGCCACAACCACCAGTAAAACTTGGTAGCTAAACACCGATATGACGGTCATTTCCCTATCCATAACGTGGTGAGCCGTCGACTGGCACAACTTTGATCTTTGCTTATACGAAAGATCCATATTCTAGAAAGAAGTCTTCCAATCCGTAAACAGATAGGACCGTCCACAATAAGGATTTTCGGAAGGCACTCCAAAGCATACTCATTAAAGGCGAATATCTAAAATCGGAGTAGAATTCTGACATATCTTATGACTGCTGATAAGGCCATCGTACATACAAAGGGTGTTACTTGATACAGTTGATTTTTTGTTAAACATTATAGATCCACACCATCAGCTGATGTTTCTCTAATGCAGGTACAGATTAAATCGCTACATCGGGAAGGGAACAAACAAAGAATCAGAAGTGAGGAAGTTCGTAGTACTTTAACGGCATATTTTGAGGCCATCTTACATTATACGAAGCAAAATATGACAGTGCGGATATGGTAGAGTAAGACTCGCAACGGATTTTATAAAAATTTTGGGGTAATATATTCCAAACTGCACTAGGGCTCGGGACTTGATGAGCAAACGGCCAAATGTGTGGACAGGCTAACTAAGGCATTGAACTCGTTGCAGTACATCGACACTCGGTCTCAATCCCGGCTAATCGTTGAAATCCAAATTCAACAATTGGCCAACAAGTGATTGCGTAATTTAGTTTTATTCTATTGCCACTGCTAGTGTAGCGAGAAAATTTTCAGATCTGTGAAATCGGCATATAAGGCTCTGCTCAAGGTAGTGCGACAATTTGCCTAATAAGCTGTAAACACCATCGATAGCCATTTTTCTTCTGTATTGACTGATGAGGGGAGAGGATTGATATTAAGCAAAGTGAACTGTACGTACTTATATACGGACAAATTTATGTAGCTCTAAGTCCCACACGGTGTTCGGAGTTGACCGAGGTCAAACGCAGTGCGATCAAACGGTCACGAGACCAAGCACAAGATGTGGACTTAGACACAACAGACCTCCCTCCAAAAAGATTGTAATTTTCATTTTTAGACAACGCATATCCATACATTTGTCATCAAAAACTGCTTTTATTTCGCAAATGCACTGAACACGGTAACATAGATCAACTGCAGTTGCATGACACATTATCGTAATTGTGAGGTACGAAGTTTTCCTATCAGCTGATTATGTACGTCCCAGGTGATTAGTTATCGATTGTTTGATCTCTTAAAGACTCGGCGAACTCGTCATCTACACTTCAAAAACCACCAGTTAACTGCAAAAGCAGCGTCACTGAATAGCTAAGGTGTTTAATTACACAGAGTTCCGTAAGCCACTTGTGTCCAAAACCGAACGATTAATTGCCACATTATCTGAGTGATACTCTTCAGTGACAGATGATCGCGCAGAGTAGTCCTGTTCATACCAGGGTTGAGAACAGGGCAAAAACCTCGGTGCGTTCCGGAATTAAAAATGTGGGGAGGCTGCTGGAACCATATGAATGTAGAAATGAAGCACACACTCCCAAACACAGTGCATTGTGTCCATTGTTAGGTGCAAACGTTTACCGAGGTCGCTTCGCGATCTCCGGGACGCATGAAGAGAAAGTGCGCATATGTATACTTAAACGCGTGAGGGATGAGAGAAAAATCAATAGTTAGTTATTTGCTAGAGGTGTGCGCGTGTGTACATTAATACCTAGACGTCTTTCAGAACTCATGTCCATATGCCGCCAGCTGGGATAGTGAAACCAGACACACTAATATGCCCCCGCGCTCAACGGACGGTCAGGCTGTCTTAATCAGATCAGAAAGACAGAGAACCAGTAGTGCGCAGTACCTACTATGCACGGCTGGAATCCATCCTGGAGATGGGGTTGGGCAAAGAGGGGCGTAGGGACGGTTTAGTCCCTTGGGCCGGAATTCACAAGGCCTAAAGGCTGTTTGTCTGTCGATCTATTTCTTTCGTTCGCGTGAGAGAGTCATACCCCGACAGCCCGCTTTCAGGTGTTCCACACGAATGACTCATCCATTTATGCGCCGTGTGTGTCAGGACAAACAGTGATCGTTATGTGGTAGAAGAGGGGTTGGCTGTGTTGGAATAGGACAAAACCCGAAGCACCGAGCGAGAAACAGCACATGTAAGCTGGCGGGTGCAATAGGGAGACAGGCTAAAAGCAAGGCAGCGGGAACAGCAAGCCGTACGACCTTGGCGGAGAATCAATATAGATGCGCTCAATTCAGGCTGGAGACCGGAGCACAGACTGTTTGCGAACCCAAGATAAGGATATACGTTAGAAGAACAAGAACTGCAATTCGGCTGATAATGGCAGGCATATATTGAAATAGAGTTGTATGGATTGAGACCGTAGTGAGTTGTGTTCGCCTGTTATCACATCCATAGGTTGAAAAATAGTAGGATCCAGATAATAACCACAGGTGAAGTCAATATCGAAAACGGATCTTCAGTTCATAAACTTAGCTAACGACAGTCAATAGGGCTGAAGGTAAGAGATCATAGATTGCTCTGCCGTGAAGATGGTTTAAAATTGCAAACTGAACAATTCACTATGCTATCATGTACGCCTTTAACTAAACCTAATCACCGGTGAAGTATGAAAACCGGCTCGTCCAAAGAAAAATGCTGGTCAAGCAGAAAACATGAACCGGCAGGGGGTAGTTTAGGAATCCTATAACATTATCAAGATTTGCATATTTACCCAGCTAAACAGAGCGCTAGTGTTGGGTAGTTTTAGCATTTGGTGTCACATTAATCTGTACCAACGATGGAGTGGAACAAACGCGAAGTGGGCAACCTCAACAACACGAAAACAGGCGATATTGCAAAACACTCCTTCACAGGTTTTGAAAGTGTTATCTTTATAAGACGACAGGAAGTTCTGTTTATCGACAGAAAGGTCCCCTAATGATGGCGATTAAGCATAGCAAATGGAATTTCGCCGGCCTCACTGTAAGCTGTTCTCCGAAGCACGTATTATAGTTGGAAAACCGTTCAAGATGGCCAGATAATCACGACAAAATGGTACGAAAAACCTAACCAGACTTTGGGCGACGTGACTAAGTGCCGTAATCGGCGGCGTTCTCGCATCCGAAATATCTACTCTCTCACAATTCTGCAACTCACTACTCTTCAGCTGACCTTAATTATTTATCATTCGCTTCTGTTTTCAGTCGACAGAACTGAGATAGCAACCAAAAACAAAACACCAATGCAAAGTTAGTATTTTCAAAAAAATGGAACCGAATTGAAGTTCCGATGTCTGGTGGCAACTCCATTCCTCTACTATTTAACGTGATGTTGTTTAAATACTTTGCCGAAATCTCTGTTCAGATCACGCGACATGGTAACAATGGTAGAAGAAGAATAAATGCACAATACACCACACAAAATCTTTCATTCTCCGCCTTTGCGTTACTGGGATCAGCGGCCCGGTTGCCAAAACCAGAGTAAGGGGAGACCCTTCTTTGAGCATTTGACCAAACGGTCTGATCTATATTGCTAAACGATCTGAAGGTATCGTCACTCAACAGGGGGCTGCTGGCCCATTGTTTAGTGTATATGCCCAACGGATGGGGCCAGAAATCATTGGTGATTACAGATGAGCATAGTATCGCATGCCTCATAAGGCCGCTTGCATGTGATTAGAGTTTGTTCATCTATCATAGACTAAATGCCAAAGACTAGTTAACACCATGCAGAGTGAGGGGTACTCGCAACAATATGGAAGAACAGCTGGCCGAACGCTATCGGAATTGAATCTTGTTGCATTAGTTAGTGAAGTTATTTTTGGTGAACTTCTTTGTGGAACAGTCCGTCCCACGAGGTTATCACAGAAAATGAAACATACGGAATAAGTCATTATGGAAGGGAATAATAGCAGATGACCATATTACAACACAATCGACCGTAGCTTAGAGCCTCGAGACAGGTTAAAATCCAAACGACACTCTATCAGTTACCACATTAGTTCGATATTATGTCCGCACTTCGGAAATGACGCTAAACGCGGTTGCTTACCGAAGAGTGGATTGCACACTTTTAAAACGCAGCAAATCTCACATGGGCAAATTTAGGGCGGAAGTGGCAAGCAGCACGTTGCTTTGAAATCCGCGCAAACCTATGAGAAAGGAGCGTTGTTGCGAAATTACGAACATTTTTGAAAAAACGAAATCATTCGGATATAATGATGAAATCAAGTGAGATAGGGTAAGGTTTCAAATGGATCACGATTATCAGAACACCAAGATACGCGGAGTAGAAAAGAGCACAATCCATGAGAGGAAAACTTTTCGCTACTCGTGAGTAGACACGTTGCAAACAAACCACTACTGAAAAACGCAGAAACCAAGGATGGGTTTAAAGATTGTCGAGCAAAGAACTGGCTGGCAACACGTCATGAAAAATTACACATTGCATGGCGAACGAGAAACTCAAAGTACACAGGTCCACCGAAAAGAATCAACAACATCACGATCAAATGAAACGAAGAAAAGAGAACGAACCGAAAAACAAACGACGGTATATGCACAAAGCCAACAACCGTTCCCCGTTTTCAGAGCAACAGGAATCGAGACCAAACGGACCTCCTAGATGCGCCTCAGTCGAGGACAGCCGACCTACTACTCTAGCATTCATATCACCTGCCAAAATCACCATCTCACCTCGCCTTGCTCTACGTAAGAGGTCGTGCACATTTTGATAGAATGTGCCCTTGACTGCATCTGGACTGCTATCTGTCGGAGCGTATGCTAAGACAAAAATTAAGAAGTTGCGTCTGTAAAAAGCCACACGTATTTACTCCGTTGTCTCGAGGTGGCGAAATCCTGGCTTTTCTGCCAGTGCACTTCGAAAGACAGCTCATAGGTGATAGGTGATGGGCGATAGGTGAGTCGCATCACACAGCTTGCCGCAATCTAACCGACGCTGCACCGCACCGCACGCACGCACCGCACCATGCGTTTTGAGAGCCCATCAAACCACATGGACAGAGCTTAGTGTGTTGTAGGCCAACGCGTGGTCAAAGTCCAGGGCAGTGCTCCAGTACGACCAACAGTCTTGTAGACAGCCCCGCCATTTGTAGCTAATAGCGATGTGGTCGATTTACTTCTAGCTTGTTGATCGATAGAATAATCCAATGGAGGAAAACAAGGGCATAATAGGATAAGTAAAAGAAAAAAAAGGGCTCACAAAGTAATGATATAAAAAACACCCCAAGCCGCTGATTGAGAGTGTCGAGAATTAACATATATACCAAAAAATAGAGATA
>LUCM01009218.1:238748-290090 GCA_008360955.1 Fasciolopsis buskii
TTAGCGAGAAAAACAATTGATGGTCTGTGCACAAAGCCAACAACCGTTCCCCGTTTTCAGAGCAACAGGAATCGAGACCAAACGGACCTCCTAGATGCGCCTCAGTCGAGGACAGCCGACCTACTACTCTAGCATTCATATCACCTGCCAAAATCACCATCTCACCTCGCCTTGCTCTACGTAAGAGGTCGTGCACATTTTGATAGAATGTGCCCTTGACTGCATCTGGACTGCTATCTGTCGGCGCGTATGCTAAGACAACAATTAAGAAGTTGCGTCTGTAAAAAGCCACACGTATTTACTCCGTTGTCTCGAGGTGGCGAAATCCTGGCTTTTCTGCCAGTGCACTTCGAAAGACAGCTCATAGGTGATAGGTGATGGGCGATAGGTGAGTCGCATCACACAGCTTGCCGCAATCTAACCGACGCTCGCACCGCACCGCACCGCACCGCACCATGCGTTTTGAGAGCCCATCAAACCACATGGACAGAGCTTAGTGTGTTGTAGGCCAACGCGTGGTCAAAGTCCAGGGCAGTGCTCCAGTACGACCAACAGTCTTGTAGACAGCCCCGCCATTTGTAGCTAATAGCGATGTGGTCGATTTACTTCTACTGCTGACTCGAACAGAGCACGGACACCAGGTGGCGGCGTACCGTACTAACAATTGGAACGTCTGAAGCTCGTATTAGCGAGAAAAACAATTGATGGTCTGTGCACAAAGCCAACAACCGTTCCCCGTTTTCAGAGCAACAGGAATCGAGACCAAACGGACCTGCGTCTTCTGATATGTTTGGCAAATACCTCGTATATTTTGTTGTACTTTGTAATTTGTAAATTAGTATCAAACTGAGGTCTGATTTTTGCGTGTATGGCAGGGACATCGGCTGGAAATCCCAGTGAATTTAAGTTATAGACAACGGATTAAAAATCGACTCGAAGTAGACTCTGAGGCTTTTGGCTTACAAGTCTAGTCCTGGGACAACCGTGGTTAGATTTTGCGAGACATCCGAATGATATTTGTCACACCGGCTCTCTCAGATTCCTCTACAGCATCGAGTAGTCTTCGAATTCATCATGATGCACGCCGGCATAGAATGCTTATAAATACGATGGATCTGGTGCAACTGAATAAATGTCCTGTTTTTCAGCGGTCCGCCCTCAATTAGGTCTGCAACTCTGTATCTTAGTATTGCGTGCTCGAGGCATGTTTCCGATGAAACAGGCGCCTAGAGCTTACCATACGTATGAGAGGACGCTTAACACAAATCATGTGCCCTCAGAGCCAAGGTTGAGAGCAGAAGTGAGGAAGAACTCATGGAGTTCACCACGTGCATCTTTCCGGTTCGCCCCCACATCGGTTAACCACGGATACTCTGAAGACTACCTGGCGGCCCATCCTGAAGTAGAACTGCTTCTAAGGCGTTTGGTCGGTCGATCTAAATTACATGATAAAAGTCTCGCAACCTACTGGCAGCCGATGATTGCTTACTCAGTTCACAAACACTTCGTTGGGTTGAGACCTATTGGTACTCTGCACAAAATGGGAAAGAGTCATCATTGTACTGACTTGGATGAGTTCTTGATAGATCAGGCACCGACTCAAAATAAACCAACCATGACAGAGCCCAGTGCAGTAACAAACAACTCTCAGACAGTAATAACAAAACCTATTACTATCATTAACAATGGATGCGACTTCACACTTTTCCTGGTTAGTTATCGTCTAAGACAACAGTACACTGCAAAGGTTGGCGTGCGGAACTTTTATTAAAGCTCGTTTTTCGTAAAGTATATTCTATATTTCGCGCCTTCGATTTACTTGTCATGCTTCCAACATGAATGGAGTGGAAGAAACATGTCCACAGCCTGGGGCTTGCTAAAGGATGTGCGGTTTCGGCAGCTGTGACCCTGAAATTTGGAAGGTAGAAACCGCATCAGACTAAAAAATAAGTCGGATGCGATGGCGAAACGGAAGACAGCGAACTGCCATTTACCAGCAAAGCAATCATGGAATTTGGAAATGGAACCCCTGACCTTCATGAGGTGACAGAGGTGTATGAAGTTTGACCATCGTCAGTGATATCAAAGGAAACTCCCCAAGCCATAGTTGGAGACAGCAAGTGGTGTGGTTTAGCACCGTGGTGAGCGTTATTGCATTTGGAATCTTCTTTCCATAGAGCCTCTCAACTTATGATTCTGCGGTCAATTTTCACTACTAACCGTTCTTTTTGTTGACTCAGCAACTAAGACCAACGCGCTGGTGCAAGGTTAACGGTTGCAAATTTGAAATGGGTGGTTTGAGTCTCACTGAATTCTTAAGTTTATAAGCGCCAGTTATACTGGTGTGGGTTAGTTTGAAACAATAAGTCGACAACTAAAGCCTCCTCATTGGAGGTGAGGTCCACGGATCAGGTCATGAGGAAAATGGTCTCGGATAAGCATCAACACATCCAGCAGCCTCGGCAAGGCTGCGGGTGCATGTCCAAATGACCAAACACCTAGAATAGCTTTTGGAAAAGAATTTCGACGCGCTAACTTTCCATTCCGGTTCTCCCATTTTGTAATACGGACTGTTCGCGGATATAACTCTCGCGAACCGGTGTCAAACGGCGCAGCATTATCAAAGCTAACACCATAGTGACTATCAGAATTAAACTAATCCCATGATGATTGCTGCAGTCACTCCGTGTACCCTTCTTGAAGATGGGTATAATCAGTGACACTCCCCGATAGCGGTATGCACTCAGCACTTCTCCACCCAATTTGAAAAGAATTGCGGGAAGATCGTCGGGACCGGCAGCTTTTCTTCTCTTCAGAAGCCGAATATTCGATTGCACTTCCACTTCCAATGGCGGATCAAGTGACACCTCCCAAGGATTCACAGCTCCAGGCATAGGACTAGATACGATAGCACATGGCCAGTTAAACTGACCCTTGAAATGTTCTGCCCAACGGTCCAGTCTTCGTCTACCATGGATGAACTCTCAGTCCTATCGCACACGACTTCAATAACCGAAGTTCGCCGCCCACCGCTGTCGCGTACAAGCTCAAACAGTCTTTGACTGTTACCTGAAGCGGACGCTACTTTATCTCTTTGGCTGCCTTAACTCACCAGTCCTCACGGCCATTCTTAAGGCTTATGGCCAACTGACGCTGCAACTTCCGACGCATCCTATTCATTTCCTTGCAGTTAGGCAGCTCGCGTTTTTGCTCCATTAGACTTAGCGACCTTTGCGAGATCCAGTGTTTTTGATTAACGATACATCTACGACCGCAGGCGAAATCTGCTGCCAAATGCATCGCCTGCTTAATTTGATCCCACCGATCGTCTACATTGCTGCTCGTCGAAGTTCTTAGTCCCTCGGATAGTTACTGTTCGTAGCTGTTGCGAACAGCCGAATCAGACAAACGTCCGACAGCCAATCGGGTTTGTGGCCTGCGTCGATGGCCATTCAGCTGCAGCAGAAATCGCATTAAAACTAACGCATGGTCCGATTCGACGTACGTGGTCCAGTATGATCTACAGTTCTGGACAGAACCGCGCCAACAGTAGCTAATTGCGATATGGTCAATTTGACTCGAAGTACCCGTCGAGTTAGAGCGCCATGTCGCAGTGCGACGCGAACTATGTCGAAAATTCGTTCTAGATAAGAATAAATAATTATCTGCACAGAATTGGAAAAGTCTTTCCCCGTTGTCTGTTTGCTGTGCAGGCAAGGCGCATTGCCCACCTAAACAGGACTCCGATGCACTCAGTTTTCCAACTTGTGCATTAAAGTCACCTGCTACTACTACAATGTCAGGGCGTTTGGCTCTGACAGTGGACTCACTTTCGACTGATGTCTGCTGCGTGAGTGAAACACGAATTCAAAATTCGAGTAGTGTTGAGCGCAGTTTCTTTGTTGTCTCAGCATACGCTCTAACAAACTGCAGCACTGACATGGAGAACGACGAGTTTTACGATAACCTCGTCACTCTTGTTCGGAAGGATTTCGGCCAGATCAAGGTTGCATCGACCAGATATTCACTCTTTGACAGATACTTGAAATGCGCCACACGCACAGCCGCCCATGATCGTAGTCTTCTTCGATTTCGACTCCGTGGATCGATTAGCACTACTCAGTGCTCTCCACCGAAAGGGTATGCCAACGAAGTTTGTGAGCCTGTTGCGAGCATTGTACTTGTATACTTGTGGTCCCGTGATGGTATACGGTGAACTGTCAAGTTCATTCGCAGCGACTGGTGGCGTTTGACTAGGGTGTCCCATCTCTCCATTCCTGTTCTACTTCGTCATGGACGAGGTGATGGAAGATGCTTTAGGTCTCCGGGAAGTAGGAGTCGAACTGGGAAATGGAGGAAAGCTATGCGACCTAGATTACGCAGACGACGTCGTGTGTCTGTTCGAGTCTGCGGACCATGCACAACGAGCACTATTTAGACTGACGAGATTGGTTGCTCGCTCTGGCATGTGCTTTGCACTTTCAAAGTGCAAAGTACTGTTACAGGACAGGACGACAGCAGCGCCGAACTTGATACTGGATGGAGAGGAACAATGGTGGAACGTTTCACCTATCTTGGTAGCTGCGTGTCCAGTGATGGTAGGTCGGGTTTGGAGGTAAGTATGCGTATATACAAGGCTCGAGCCGCTTACGCTGGATTGAAGCACATGTGGTTTTCGACAACCGATGTTTACGTAGTATGGCTAGGATTGGATGGAGTGACCGGGTGAGTAATACTGAGGTTAGAAATCTGGTATTGGGTGCCATTTCTGAGAACAGCTTGTTTCAGCGTATTAAACTTGGTAGACTACGCTGGTTGGAGTTAGATCGTATTGCGTATGTCGAACACTCGTCTACCATACCGTGCCCTATTTTGTGTTCCTCCTAAGGAATGGAAGAAGCCATGTGGAGGCCAACAGATGACGTGGCAACGTGGGATGAGAAAATGTACAGCGAAGTTAGGTAAAGTAGGTGTCTCACGCCTTCGTGGTTGGGGCTCGAAAGACTCGTTGACTTGCTGACTGGAGACATTGAAGGATATGGCAGTGAACCGTGAACAGTGGCGATCGTGCTGTCATCTTCTATCGAATCAGAATGATTGAAAACATGTGCGTTTGTACGGTTAGACTGTTTCGTGTGTTGGCTGCAGCAGCATCTTATCTGTTCCCGCCTTTGTAGGTCCACTCCCTGTTCCCCTTGGATATTCACTCTTTTTATATAAACGTGTAACTCTGGGTAAAGGCAGCGATCAGCGAGGCTTGCCTCATTGTTTAACGCTGAACGAGGATGATGATGACGACCGACGCTGTATGGAATTATTTGTAGGCGTGTAGCTTATGGGCATTGATGGACGGGTACTGCTAGGTAGTCCAGCCACTAAGCAAACCGAATAGGGTTCTCAAGCAACGCCTTTGGTTCTGACAAGAGCCTGACCACAAGACAGCGGTGAATAGCTGAGTGGAAGCCCATCTACTTGGATCACTTATTCTTACAGTCGTTTCTCCGATTGAGCTGCTAACTCAGATCAACCCCGAACATGGAGGACCAGGAGACTACCTCGTCAGACATCTGCCCGTTAACCTTCCAGGTGAACTATCGTTTTGACACTAACGATCAACTAAAGCAATAGTCAATAAAAGCAAGGAAGACGAAATAAACTAAATCCAGTCCGCACAATTAATAAATTTCCAGTAATGTGCTATGGTTGCTACCTCACAACCCGGAATAGTTCTAAAAGCAAGAAGTGTTAAGCTTCCCAATGCAAGAATGCTAGCCACGTGACACCTAACCATATCGTCTAGGCTCCAACCATAGCATCGGGAGAGGTCAAAAACACGAAACCAGAAGTAGATTGCAGAACATGACTAAATCGCACAACGTTAAATAAACCGTTTTGCAGACCACGACACTCGGGAGCTCGTTGCCATATTAGCCACCGTCAAGAGCCTATTTGCGCTTCTGAATTTAACCACGAGCGAAGCTTTCAAGCATAAACCCATCAAATCAATTTATTAAGCAAATCCTTCGTCACATCTTGTTTTCTGAGTAAGGAACAGTAGGATTGACTTCTTCTTTGGCACCGAGGATTGTGACCGTATCAGGCAGAGGCTTTCGAGGACCAGTTCTCCCAGTACTGTCATGATTCATCATGATTTTTACTTTGATCCCAAGGATTCCTAAAGTGGGAAAGGGTATTGATTATTTGATAGACCAAACTAATGGGTAAGACGAAGGATGACACACCTTGGGGAAGTAATACATGGCGCACAGCCTTGTCAATGTAAGAATTTACGGGATCTCCGGAGTGAATCATTAATCCATCAGTGAATTTCATTGATTTCGCACGCTGTCCCTTAATCTTGCCAGAAACTATAACTTCTGCGCCCCGTGCACCAGATTCCATGATGAACCGGAGGATACCATAACAAGCCCTGGTTGTATAGACAGAAAGTAAAAAGACTCACTTTCGAACAGGCAACCCATAAGTTAGTTTGTACCGCAGTGACTCTGCCTGTGCAATAGCACTCAAACCACGATACGTCATCTTCTCAGTGAACATCTGCAGTGCACCCTCTTGAAAACCGAACCGCTTTTGCAGTACCGAAGTCAATTCGCGGATTCGGCGTGAGCCTTCGCCTAGAACGCTCTGGGTCTTCGTAGCCAGAATAATCACTTCTGTGTACTTCCGGCACTCCCGCACGTGGACATCGCTGTACCCATCTTCCGCAAGTTCACGCTTCAGAAACTCGTCCAATTCAGCCTTAAAAACGCCGGCTTGGACGAACTAAAATTAATTTTTATTCAGTCCACCGATCGGTGAATATTTCGATACTGTTCCACTGATTCGAAAACTTACCTTCCGTTTCAACGACATTTTGCCGGTACAAGCCATACTCCCAACACAGCAAGCTCGTGAGTGGCGCCCCAATGCAAAGTGACCGACTCAAACAACAGCTCACCGACCTTAGCATTTTGCAGAATGCAAATAGACCAAAACGATTAGTAAAATTCTGAGAAATATCGCACATCAAACTGCGTTCTCTCAGAAGAGGAACATAATTTTCGTTCTGGTGTGGAGCCACCGCGCTCATATGAGGCACGGAGTTCGCGCGTTCTCTTTACGAATGTGTCGTTACTGGCCGATACGTTTAAGAAGCTCGCGTTCACGCTGATTCCTCTGTTTCTTGTCAGTTTGGCCACCCTTTCGACAGTGTCTATCGTAGCGCACACTATTTTTTGGCGGTTTTAACTGTGGGAACTTGTGCATATTAAGGGAGAGATTTTGGTGCTATAGGGATTGCAGGACTCCATAGAGGCTTATTCGATAGTGCAGGGAAATGTATTTAAATTATGAAGGTTCCTTTGATTCAATTTGATTCGGTCAATGGGGCTCTGTATTGGAGTTTGTAGGAACCCACCCCGTTTTTTCGGTAGAATCCATTAGGCCTCAAGGAACCCGCATTTTCAGATGCATTTTCCGAAGTGACAGTGAGTACCAGGTTCTCCTGTTGTGGGAAGTTGTGTTATGTGAATCATGATTACCTCCATGTTGGTTTCGCCGTGTAACTTTGTGATGAGAGTACTTTGCTTTGGCTGATGTTGGCTTTCCCCTAATTTCCGTGTCAGTCAAGCAATCTGTTCGAGGGATCCTCTTAGCGCGTCACCTTTTGACAACTCTTCTAGCGGTGCCCTGAACACGCAAAATTGTAGGCCTTATAACTTTTTTCTGAGGATGGACTGTGGGAACCAAAGTTTTCGACAGAACTAGCCCACCAAGGGCAGAGTTGAAACTGTAAAATTGCGGGAGGCCATTGCGTCAGTTTGCCTTGGGGTACTGACATTGTATTGGATTTCGGTGTATTCGTTAAGTCAGTGTTGCTATATTGCATTATGGCCTTAATCATATTTATTTTCCCTGCGTGTTGGGAAAGACGAAAACGCCGAGCAATGTTCTGCGCTTATCGCGAGCTGTGCAGCATGTCACTTTGGGCCTCCACATTACTTTCACTATAAAAAAGCCTGCTGATTTTTCCTGACGCGTTTTGAAAATTGTTTTCTCAGTACCTGGTTTCACCCGTTCTACTTTGCAAGCCTAGCCTTATGAGTAAGACTGAAGTGGACTTGGAAAATAATATTTATTATCGAGGCCGCTGGAGCAATTTTGTACGGATAACTAGCAGAAACCTTCAACCTGCTTCCCTCAGGTTATTAATCGCACTGCATTTCGATGCAAAACATCACGTCTTTTTGGAAATAATGTTTACAGCACCGGGGGTTTCAGTTAAGGCATGACAAAATTTCTTCTAGGGGATGACAGACCAGTTTATTTTGGGATCCAAATACTCAACTCAAGATGACTAGTCGGCGACACCAGATCCGAAGTCACCAAAGATTTCGGCTTACAAATGGCTGCGAGACCGACTGTCTAATGCAGATCTCGTATTATGTTTGCTTGCCTTTGACCGTTGTGATCACTTGTACGTCATCCTTTTACGGCTCTGTGCGGCTACAATGCTGACAACCTAGTCACTTGACCGGTACAACGAAAAGAGAGTTTGCAGCGGTAACAGGTCGGGTATACATCCGGCAAAACCGTGCGAACGAAGGTTGCGTGAGTAACGTGCACATAGCCATCGAATAAACAAGCAACCCGGAAGCACAAAAATTTGTTCCGTTAAATACCCTGCCGAGGGTCGTACGGGGATCGCAGGGTTGCTGTCGTTCACCAAATCCTGGACGAGAGAAGGCAGAATTTAATTAATGAGGCAGGGTTAATATTTGCTCGTTTGTGAGACCCATGATCTGGCCATTTTGCGATTGCGGCATGCTTCCCGAAACTTAGCCAGACACTGGCAGTAGAACTCTAGTGATGATGCCGTTTGATGAACCCACTGGATTTCTGCTTAGGCTTGTTTGTCGGATTTCATACTTAACAGAAAGGCCGAGTAATTCATTCGAAATCATACGATCAAGCCCACTAGAATTAGGTATTATTCGGCCAACCTCGATTCACAAATTCAAGGCGATATCAACCATCCCCCTTTTTGCTTTTGCGGAATTGGATCGTAACTGGGATGAGGTGAGGTGGTATGTCCGCACTCAATATGTGCGTATCATATCGCAGATCCTTTTAAAATTATTCGGCCTTTTATGCTTTATACCATTTCAGTTCAATGTTCAATAGACAGTACAATCATCAAGAAAAGGCCTCTGACATCCCCTCCCAGTTTTTTGCGCTTTTCTTCTTTCGTCACACGTTATTTATTCCGTCATATCCCGTGAATGTTTATCTGTATTATTCAGGAAGCTGGCCATACAAAGGGACCTAGTAGTGGCATTCGCGATCCTTTCGGTCTGCTGTTTGAATATGGCAGCCTATGAGATTTTCAAGGAACCCAGATAAGCGGCACCGACGAGAAATCTCCGTCCAACTCAAATCTTTCGCGCAACTATTCGCGACCACATGTGTATTTATAATCGAAATATGACCTAGCATGATTATCATTTGTTATTTTGCAGGTCTTTTACTTCTCGCACATGCACCCTTTATTTCATTCAACTTTTTGTCGCTGCGGCCGCAAGTATTGATTATGCACAACGAATGTGCTTTGAAATTTTCCGAAAAACAAATTTGCATTATTATTACAAACGCCCACTGGGTAGACGTCCTCCCGCTACGGGGAAGATGTTTTTTCTTTACCGTTCCCTTCCAGCCATACCAGGGTTGCTGGAAATCTAGGGGCGCTGCATTCTGTATAATGTTCCACATTGTCAGTGCCATTCTCTGTGCATACCAAAGGTTGAACTCTCAACGCTCCCTGGGTCACTTCTCTCTGGCAGGCTGAGCAACTGAGATGAATAATGGGAAAGCATACGGAACAGAGCCTAAACGTAGGTAAGACGGAAATTACTGCCCTAACCTTAAATGCCATTCTTTTTTCTCATTTACTGGTACCGGCTACAGGTTTGGCAGTACGGAATATAGGGTAGGGGAATGTCTGGTTTGGGTTTTACAAGTCGATGGCTGACTCAAAGGCAAGTTATTTAGAGCTATGCGTGATGGTTACTCGAAGACCTGGGAGATAATCGGCTAGGCAACTATGGTGGTATCAAAATAGAATCTGTTTTATATGTATTAAATGCTGGTGAGAAGTTTGCTGCAGAACACAGAGCAAAGAATAAGAACGAGGATTTAGCCCTATCCATAGGGAAGGTTAGACAACTGCGAGGGAGGGGAGGGTTTGCCAGAGGAGAATGCATGCAAGCCGGTGGAAAGGGAATACTCATTTACGAGGTCATTTGTTAAGGCCATGGTAATTTCAAGCCGGCGTAGCCTGAGTGATGCACGTTTGAGGGGTGAACACTACGTTTTAAATTTAGAATAGTTGACTAACGGAACACCTGCCCAGTGAAACGCTTTCGAATGCTGTCAACGGAAAGATTGTGTGAGAGACATACTGGAGTATATCAGAGTCCCATACTCAAAACGAGGTCGAACATGTATTTCCTTAATGCAGAAAATAGTGTCAGACAAATTCACTGTGTTGAAAGTCCGACATTTTTGTTGTAGCTTTAGGACGCTCTGAGAAATCGAGAGGGGCCGAAAATTTGGAACCAAGTTGGCTACCCGTGGGTCTGCATGTGACAGGAAATCCGGGAAGCAATGTCGAACCGTTCGGCAGAATAAAACCGTTTGTGGTTATTTCCCTGCTGTCGGTTTAGAAGCTCATCATCGTTGGTGAACGCTAAGCATCCAAAGCAGTCACATCGGCACAAATTTCCTCGACTGCAGCAATGACTTTATTGGGTTTGCAACAGTAAAATATTTTTATCATCAGCGAACAGAAATGGGATACCGTGAGATAATAAATTTAGTATTTTTTTGATATACACAAGGAATGATAAAGCACACAATACGCGACCCCATATAACACCATCAGAAACAGGCCTGACATGAAAGACACTTCGGACCTCCCACCATCTGCGTGAACAGAGAATCCCACGTGGTTCCAATTTTTTCCTTAGCGAAAATTTCCACTTACTTTACCTGCTGGTCCCGATCATTTCTTGAGCTTCAAAGGCATAGTTTTCTAGAGTGGAACGCAATCCTTGATTTCTATGCTCTGAATTTAGTCAACCCCTAGCGCATCTGTCTCCTCTAGCCCGTTCTGTATTTATATCTGCTGACGTTTTCCATTGTGCGCCCCACCAAATACCGGTCCATTTCTATTTACCTATGAGCATAGACGAACAACGCACTAGATTAGCCTGCGCAGCTATTCATTCACTCGAAAAACCTTGGTTGCTGACGTCACCCACCAGTCCAATATATGGGGCCGCATTATACATTCTATTAGTTTCATTTTCTCAGCCGCTGGTAGGATTGACTGTTTCTTAATACGCAAATGGCAGCTGGGCCAGACCATCACCAGTCAATGTTTCATTTTCAGGTTGTTCATATTTGCTTGGATGTAAAAATAATAATTCTTATTCTGGCCACCGCGGTTTCGGCTCGCCTGGGATTATCCACTCCTCCTACCTATGTCATTTTCGAATTCGTTCATTCGCCTCCCCTGAACGTCAGCGTCAATACAAGAGTGCGGGGCGCGATCATATTCACCGCCTTGGCCGGCGCAAATCGGACAGGTTGCAATGGAGTTTGGGTGCATAAAGGTTGAAAAATTACACCTGATTTCAATTCTAAATGAGGATTCGAGGTTATGTGAACAGGATCCAGTCAGCCATTCACTGTCACTGTTCTCGAAAACAGCTCGCTGGTTCCTGTGATCTTATGCACAAGTTTACATAGGCTTCATCTTGCGTTGCCCGAAGATAGTTTGCCAAAAAATTACAAAACAAACCCAAGGAGGCGTAATTGGCACAATTTTTCTGAGTGTCAATAATAACAATTTATTTCTTGGACAGTGCCAGGACATGTAGTGGGAATGACCCAGACGTGCAATGTTAGGGACAAAAGAGGTAAAAAACACTCAGTTGCAAACGGTGGGGTTTATCCAATAGCCAATAATGCACACATCAGTTCACATATGTGTGGTAAGAATATAATTGGTGACGGATTTTTACGCCGGCGATTTGAGCCCCAAAGGGACTTCTCGTCATTAAAGCTTATGCCATTTTTGTGCGTCTCGTAGGCCGCAATTTGCACGCAGCAGACCTAAATAGATCTAAAATGCTACCAGAAAGTCCTTTAAGGTGGTTAGATTCCTGAATGTTAGGAATAACTACGAATTTCACTTGGCACAAGAGATAACGTGTGGCAAGAAAAAACGAAGTAAATTAAGGAACGGGAAATTGAAGGCAGTTTCTAGCGGAATTCATAGGCCGGTGAGCAGTATATTGAACGGGCACTGATAGCATAAAACGCGAAGAATTGGAAGCACAGTGCTTTGGACAGATGAAGACGGGACACGGGATCGAAAGCGTGTAGTCCTGTATTTGGTTCATGAGGTTTGTTTGGATAATTTTGATTTCGGAAATTTCAGCTAGAGTCAATGTTGGAGATAGAGTTGAAATTAAAGAAGGTAAACCGGACGCAAATGAGGTAACATCTGGTAGACTCTTGTGAGGAACAGTTCGAAGAAGCAGCAGTTCGGTGCCCAAATTTGGCGGACCAGAATAATAGTTCATGAGAAACGATGGTCATCAGCCCATTTTAGCTTCATTTTTACTTTCATACTGATAAAATGTATAAATCACTATCGTGGAATTTGCGAATCATCGCTCAAACGCGGCTTACAAAGCGCATGCTAGGAGTATTGCTCCTTCAGTCCGGTTAGAAACCACCCGTGCAGGTTCAGATCAGTTAACGCGAGCGCCATTGATAGAACCGAACAGTAGAGCATTCAACGTTGACTTCCATTGCAGTTCTTCACGAATCACTTCACAGGAGTGACTGATAAAGATGCATCATTAATGATACCGACGAGAAAAACACGCTAAAATTAGTTTGGCAATGGTAATTGTGTCCCCACCTTGTCATAGATGTAGGACTGCCATGTAAATAGCACCAGATCTTCTCTCCTAACCGGTCATCGAGAGCACACTGCACGTGAAAATATATGGTCATCCACGTCTTTGGCGGACCCGCTCAAGCTACAGGCAGCTCAGCAAATATCAAGGGCAATTTAAACATCACATGCTGCCCCGTATTCTAACGGTGATTTAGCAAGAGCAACGTTCATTACATTTCAGTGATGCTTCGCTCGTTACACAAAGCACGGAATTGGTATCCAATCACCGGGTGGTATCTCTATCAAGCCTTGATTTCTCGCGAAATCTCAAAGGCATCAACAGCAAAATGCACAAGTCACGGTCCCTGGTGTGGCCTATGTGATTTTCTGTAAGTGACCGTTAACAGTTATGACATACGCCACTGACCGAAGACCGACATTATCAGTCGCCGCGTCAGCGGATCACGCATTCAAAGAGGATAATTCCGCTGCATTGGAGAGGCAGTGAGGGAAATGCGTGCAACAAATAGTAAACTAGGCAGAATCATTACCTTCCTTGTAGATTTGTAGCGAAACAAGGATTTGTTCCTTCGGATCGCCTGATTAACCAAGTCTCGACCGTCCAGCACAGTTGCCACTTGTGCGTTGCCCATGCACGCCCCGCTCGCACGCTCCAGTCAGAATATACTCAACCTGTTACCACTTCCGACCGTTTTTTTCCTTGTACCGTTCAAATGTCACGGTTGTCGGTATTGAAGTCGTGCCGGGTTGAGTGAGGGTGATGCCTACTTGGTCACCATTGTTAAAGGCAAGCAAACGGAATAGGAGATCCGCGTTGGTACATTCGATGTGATGGATATCTAAAGGATTTTGGTCGGCACTATGAAGCGACGTTGTGCGATCTTGCCCATACATCGGCCTGAACTTGAAGACAAAGAGTTTTCTGTGAGTTTTGACACGGTATCTTCATGCGCAATGGTACCTAATAAAGACAGTCGGACCTATTTTAATTCATTTTCAATAACTGGCACGTCCTTAGAAGAACGAGCAGTACCGACTCAATCATAAATTATTAAAGGTATAGAACTTAGCAACGTCAGCATACTTCGCGTCCTAACATGAGTTGTATAAACAAACGTGTGGTGTGGCCATGGTATCGCCCATTTCCTGCATCGAGGCAAATCTTTTCCTGCGCTCCGCTAGATCAAAAGCCTTAATGAATTTTATCCGTCTCTCCCGCCTGTGCGTACGTTAGAGCGACCATACATTTGCGGTCATCAAGTACTCACGAAAAGATAGCTGATCCATTAAGGTTACCATGCTATAAGCAAACACTGGTAGAGTCACCAGTTTCCTAGATTGTCGGCTGAAAGTTACTGATTCCCGTATATTCAACATAAACATTCACAGAAAGCCCACGCATTGGGTAAGTATTAGGAATTCAGTTCAGCTAATCCGTAATGTGTGAGACGGACACTTATTTCCTCGCCAGACAGCAAAGATAAAAGCCATGCAGTGATGATAACGAAATCAAAGATGAATTGAGACGTCTGCAGGACATCCTGCAAGGCAAACGCTATCCACCACGCCTCAAAACAAGAAGAGCTTGCATATCATTAATTATTACGAAGAAATAAAAAAAGAAAGCGGTCTCAGTCGAAATTACGTACAGATAAGTCACTTCTGAATCAAGACGAAAGGTCCTCAGCGACTTTGATATTCACACTTTCTTCCGGATTGAAAATACGTTAAAACTCCACTTATCGAAAGCTAAAGATCAAGTCGGTGTGCAAGACCAAGACAACTGCATCTACAATATCACTTGCAAGGAATGTCCAGCAGAAATCATTGGGCAAACCAGCAGGCAACCAATGACGCGGATAACAGAACTCAGAAGGAAAGAAAAGTGCAGACCTGCGGATAAGGCGGCATTACCAAAACTTGAGCCCGATTCAGCCATCACTCTACATGCCATGGCAGAGGACATAACATAGATTATGAGGGCACAAAAGTACTCCAATGTGGATTCAGAATCTGCACTGAACGTAAATTTGCCGAGGCTCTGGCGATATGCACCTACCTCACATGCATCAATCGGAACGACGGGGTAAACATTTCGGAGATATGGACAAAACTAACGTCTTTGAGAAACCAACACTCCAAAGGTCACCACACTGGCTGACCTCACCACCACGGCGGCGCATGAAATGGAGAACAACTAATCTTTCACCTGGCACAAAGTGCGAAATACACACCCTCCCACACAGACAACTGAGTATCCGTTGGCTTGTGGACGTTTTTGCAATTATTTGATTGCAAAACTTGCCTTGAGAAAGACTACCCAAGGTAGTCCAAACGTTGGCAAATTGCACCCGCCAGCAACGCAGTTCTAATAACTTTGTCATTCACAGTAAAAAATACTACACGGAGCATCTGTTTCCAATACACCACCCAAGTCATTCGGGCTTGTCAACACAGATAGATTGCTTATGTAGTGCCTCCCGAAGGCCGTCACCTTTGTACTTGGCCCGGGTTTCGACTTCACTGCCCTTTCAGTTTTCCGTGAGCTTTGGCCCCTGATTGCCGCTGTCGGCGGACAATTCGCGCAGTTTAGATATGTAGAATTCTTACGGTTTGACGATTGTTTCATTCAGCATCATGGAATCTTACAGGGCCATTTAAATTTGATTTGAAATTGGCATCAGTTTGGTTGCGCTTTGGTGTAACTTTGATACCGTGAAGAATTTTACTGCTTATGACGTCTCCCCGCAAGGAGTCTGCAGCTTCAGCGGGAACAAAAGCTGTCATCTCTTTTCGCATCTTGCTTTTTGTCCCTCGGCTTATTTTGTCCTGCTTCTCTGTGCCAAATCACCCGTTATTTTTACCTCTCTAAAGGTATGCATTGCGAAGTCTCCGCAGTTGCGGCAAACACAGTGGTTAATATGACTTACTTGCCAAGATTTTTAGGATTGCTCGCTGCCTTCTCAATGGTACCATATGTTCTTGATTTTACATTAGGCACATTTTGACCTTATCCTCTGAAGCGTGTACCTTCCTCCTGCTTCCTGGTTCATCTATGTCGTTCACCTGATCACCCCTTAACTGTATCTTAGTGTCAGTCAGTCGCAACATTAAGCAAAAGGTAGCCAAAATTAGATTCCAAAACCGGAGGGGGGTGATTTTAAATTTTAAAGCACCGAGCAATAAGATCCACTGAAGTAAATATATACAGAACCCAGGTAACAAACTTTTACAGAGGAAACCCAAAATAATGATGGAAAATTTGCGGTTGAGTCTTGCGACCTGCAAGTAATGATTGGTGCAATCTCACAGCAAAGCCAGGCAAACCAAATCTCAGAATCTTGGGCACGTGCTTTGATTGAAACCAGTCTTTCTGCTATTCGGGATGCAAAAAAGCCCCCAGAGGAGTTTCCATTGCTGGAATCTTCAGTGATTGTTCATAGAACATCCTCTCTATTGGGTATACACGTGGTAGGATAAGTAGACTCGCAGTTTGCGCGAGCGATAGCAAGCTAATGGGCAGGAATGAGCCTTAAATAGGCACAATGGCAAGTAGGAGCAACTCTGGCACTTGATCATGCACATTCAGCGCAGAAAGCCCAGAAAAGCCACAGGAAGGCAGGAACAAGGACGAGCCATTCGTCCTTTGATACGGGCACCTGGGAAATCACTTAATTAGCAAGGAAATTCGAAGCCGCTCGGATCACTTAGAAATAGTCGTCTAAATGGTTTTCGTGTTTGACCGAATTTTGTTTCTCGAGGTTGTCCGCGTGCAACACGTGTGATGGAGCCCGCAAGTATAAGATAATGGAGGTGGAGTTCAAGGCGGTCATCGTAGAGGCGGTCACATAGAGAAGGAGAAGGAACATAATCCAGGTGTGGTCTAGCGACACCGATCAGGTTTTATGTTCTGTTGCCTGGCTACCAATGAGGTAGCAACAAAGTAACTGTTCCAACTTCACCAACTAAGTATATGTGCTGTTTTTGTGCAACACAAACCATTCCCGATAAGAAGACCCCACGGTCTCACATGTTGCAAATTTTGCTTCTATAGTGTCCACCTTAGTCCAGAGTGGATGAAGTAACATTTTCCATTGTTTTGACGGGTAGCTTTTTTGGAGGGGTAAGGATGTGGTAGATGCTTAATCAGAGTTTACAAAATCCAAAGAATTCTAACAACTTGACTGGCCAGCGTGAAGATCCGTTTCACAGCAAATTCAATTCAGTTCACTTTATAAACCATATTCTTGGCCTTTGTTCCTGAATAATTGTATCGACAAATATCTCATGGCGGCCAAACTGCGAGACCCATTGTCTCAACGCGGATCTCCTATTCCGTTTGCTTGCCTTTAACAATGGTGACCAAGTAGGCATCACCCTCACTCAACCCGGCACGACTTCAATACCGACAACCGTGACATTTGAACGGTACAAGGAAAAAAACGGTCGGAAGTGGTAACAGGTTGAGTATATTCTGACTGGAGCGTGCGAGCGGGGCGTGCATGGGCAACGCACAAGTGGCAACTGTGCTGGACGGTCGAGGCTTGGTTAATCAGGCGATCCGAAGGAACAAATCCTTGTTTCGCTACAAATCTACAAGGAAGGTAATGATTCTGCCTAGTTTACTATTTGTTGCACGCATTTCCCTCACTGCCTCTCCAATGCAGCGGAATTATCCTCTTTGAATGCGTGATCCGCTGACGCGGCGACTGATAATGTCGGTCTTCGGTCAGTGGCGTATGTCATAACTGTTAACGGTCACTTACAGAAAATCACATAGGCCACACCAGGGACCGTGACTTGTGCATTTTGCTGTTGATGCCTTTGAGATTTCGCGAGAAATCAAGGCTTGATAGAGATACCACCCGGTGATTGGATACCAATTCCGTGCTTTGTGTAACGAGCGAAGCATCACTGAAATGTAATGAACGTTGCTCTTGCTAAATCACCGTTAGAATACGGGGCAGCATGTGATGTTTAAATTGCCCTTGATATTTGCTGAGCTGCCTGTAGCTTGAGCGGGTCCGCCAAAGACGTGGATGACCATATATTTTCACGTGCAGTGTGCTCTCGATGACCGGTTAGGAGAGAAGATCTGGTGCTATTTACATGGCAGTCCTACATCTATGACAAGGTGGGGACACAATTACCATTGCCAAACTAATTTTAGCGTGTTTTTCTCGTCGGTATCATTAATGATGCATCTTTATCAGTCACTCCTGTGAAGTGATTCGTGAAGAACTGCAATGGAAGTCAACGTTGAATGCTCTACTGTTCGGTTCTATCAATGGCGCTCGCGTTAACTGATCTGAACCTGCACGGGTGGTTTCTAACCGGACTGAAGGAGCAATACTCCTAGCATGCGCTTTGTAAGCCGCGTTTGAGCGATGATTCGCAAATTCCACGATAGTGATTTATACATTTTATCAGTATGAAAGTAAAAATGAAGCTAAAATGGGCTGATGACCATCGTTTCTCATGAACTATTATTCTGGTCCGCCAAATTTGGGCACCGAACTGCTGCTTCTTCGAACTGTTCCTCACAAGAGTCTACCAGATGTTACCTCATTTGCGTCCGGTTTACCTTCTTTAATTTCAACTCTATCTCCAACATTGACTCTAGCTGAAATTTCCGAAATCAAAATTATCCAAACAAACCTCATGAACCAAATACAGGACTACACGCTTTCGATCCCGTGTCCCGTCTTCATCTGTCCAAAGCACTGTGCTTCCAATTCTTCGCGTTTTATGCTATCAGTGCCCGTTCAATATACTGCTCACCGGCCTATGAATTCCGCTAGAAACTGCCTTCAATTTCCCGTTCCTTAATTTACTTCGTTTTTTCTTGCCACACGTTATCTCTTGTGCCAAGTGAAATTCGTAGTTATTCCTAACATTCAGGAATCTAACCACCTTAAAGGACTTTCTGGTAGCATTTTAGATCTATTTAGGTCTGCTGCGTGCAAATTGCGGCCTACGAGACGCACAAAAATGGCATAAGCTTTAATGACGAGAAGTCCCTTTGGGGCTCAAATCGCCGGCGTAAAAATCCGTCACCAATTATATTCTTACCACACATATGTGAACTGATGTGTGCATTATTGGCTATTGGATAAACCCCACCGTTTGCAACTGAGTGTTTTTTACCTCTTTTGTCCCTAACATTGCACGTCTGGGTCATTCCCACGACATGTCTTGGCACTGTCCAAGAAATAAATTGTTATTATTGACACTCAGAAAATTTATGCCAAGGTCGTTGTGTGTTACTCGATATCACTGCGGTGTAAATCAAATGAGTCTGAAATTAGTCGTTTTTTATTGAATGTGTAAAAGTTGTATTCGTAATGGTAATTCAATGGCACCACTAATGCCACACTCTCGCGAATGCCAGCATGGTCTTTGTTGGCTTCAAACCTGAAACTTGCTAGGCGGGGTACAACTCTCTTGATATCGAACGGCACACTAGATAAAGATAGGTTATTCGTAGCCGGTAGTTTTGGTTAATGTCTGACCGGAGCGGGGGTCGTAGCTGATAGAATGTGCCAGCTGAGCGCTCCAGCTGTCTTTTGGGATTTTCACGGACACAATATGCGGTGAAGGTAGGAAGTGTCCAGCGGGCTTGTAGTGCAACATGGATTTTTTCCAGCACCAGCGGATGGTTGTTTCGCATTCTCTCCAAGTCCGATGGTAGGGCACTTGTAGGTAAGTTGTCAAGTTTTTCGTTTAATCAATAGCAGCATTATCAATCTGAATGACCTACTCGCACGCTCCCGTTTTCCACCTCGGTGACTGGCGTACGGTGGTTTGACTTTTCATCGAGTGCCGATTGCCTCGTTTTATCATCCACGTTTCATTGGTTCAGTGTCCGGTTCTAGCATACGAAACCTCGTTTGGTTCCGACAAAGTTTGGGTCATTACCACGTTTTATGTGAGAGGGAGCACTTCAACTGTTATCAATAATAATAATAATACTCCTAATTTTTCGTTTTGCGAGAGTAAAGCGCAAGGCGCATCAAATTTTTACACTGATGATGCGAAGGAAAATTCAATAACGGAAATCAGAAAGGATATGGCGAGATATGCTACTTTGGATTACACGGGAGGCGCGATCAGATTCTGTAAAGCACACGCAGTGCACAAGTATGCGAGACAAAAGTGAGAACTGTAAAAGCATCCATGTGAGACTACACATGGTTTTCTGGAACCGTTCTTGAGCTTCGCAGTGCGGTTCATTTCGTGTTTAAGTGCACTAAATGTGCGTTTCGCTGGCGTAACACTTGAGAGGAGCTCGGTGTCCGATGTCAACATACGGCGGGGGCGCAAACCTCAAGAGCATTACGTGATGGACAGAAAAGTGAAGCTGAGGAGGTAAAGATCAGTGGGGGTATGATAATTGAATGGAAATAAGTCAAAACAAGGAAAAACCTAATGCAAGGTGAATAAGGAAGTCGACAGCAGTAAAAGGCTGACAAAATGCTGAAGAAGGCGGAGGCATACCATCTGCTGAACTATTTGGAGAGCAAGATTTTATGAAACGCTTTGCATAGAGGGAATACGGAACTCTCAGACCTACCGATTTCATCCCTATGCGGCTGGCGGCAAACCGGACTGGATGGTGCGATGGAGGAAACATTTGAGCAATAAGTAAACCATTTGAATACAACAGTCAAGGATATCCTGCGTGCCGTCACAACTGTTTTGTCGCAGTTTTTCATCTTAGAATGCGCATAAAACGTTCCAACATCATTTATAACTGTTTTTGACCGGTTATGAAGACCAGCCTGAGTAAGAGTATCCAGGGTCTCAGCAACGCGGTCTGGGTTGAATGCATCAGTAATGGAGCGCCAGGTCCGGCTAGCAGCGTCTTAGAAGGTGCGAGAATCTAGTAGATTTGGATTTTCCCCTCCGGGGATGTAACTATTTACAGCGCGTATAGCCTGGGTGCGGGATCTGAAACATAGGGAGGAGAAACGGGCTGGCTTGTGTGCCAGCTTGAAGTTATGGCGATTAATGAACGGTGAAGAAATAGAAAGAACATCTCACCTAAGGTTGGCTAATTATAAAGAACTTATGTAATAAATATGCTGGGATTGTTCTGGGGCCATTTTGCCACTACGATGCAAAGTTCTTTGGCTGAAAATAATTGGTAACTACTCCAGAGTACTAAATTGAACTTCTGCCGGTTGTCATAGCCAGCATGCTCTGCGCTTCTGACCTTCTACAGAGCATAGAACTGTAAATGGATAATTATGGAGGCTGATCTCTTGAGAATGAAGGAAAACGTTGGACTTCGCGTAGCTCCGTCTATTTCTGTAGGTTTAGTTCATCTTCTTAACGGAGCTGCAGGACTGATGGAAGTCGTTGTTGTTAGTAGTCCTAAAATTAAACCGGTATAAGATGGCACAGCCTTGGACACCTGAAATGAGGCGTGCTGTAATTCTTGGTGACCTTCGAAAGCTTAGTCTAAACTGAAATTGGTCCCAATTAATCTGAGAAACGAGGATGTGCTGAGAAATTCAAACAATAAAATCTTGAATTGTGTTAGGCTCTGGCAGCATTGGACATGGTCCGGTAATCTGTTTCACAAGATAAAATGAACGACTGTGATGAACGTTGACCTAAACGTCACTTTGGAAGGTGGTATCTAAAGCGAAACCGATCGATTTCGGGGGGGAGACACTCATTAGCGAATCGAATGGGATTTCCAGCCGTGTTGACCTGTAACCTTAAGAACTTGAAAGCAAATGTGAATTTAATTTTGTCACGACGTAGCCGAAGGCTGTCAGGTTGCAGCAGCCCACATCGTTCTCCGCAACTAAGTCTTGGTTTTGGACCGAGAAGTTTCTTTGTGAATGCCCGCTATGCTTTCTCTATTGCAATGCGATCAACTCTTAACATGTTCGAGAAGATTATCGGGGTAGTAATCCAGTTGCGATGTACAATGAGATTTGTATAGCGCCAGCGTACACCTTAGTTTAGATGCAGTAAGGAAAACTTTTTACAGGCGGTTAGCTTGCAAAGGAAGTCGGAATTCTACTGTTCTATAAAAGAATTTCGGGCTCTTAAATGTTCTAATTGTGTTCACAATCCTTACTACGATTTAGGGGTAATTTAGATACTCAGGGTAGCTAATCAGGTTGCTGTGAATAGATTTTTAGCACACAGGTCATCTAATGCATTTTGTGAGTCTGGCGATAAAAAGGCTGGGCCAGTCAAAGTCCGGCAGAGCAGCAGGGATTTTACCCAATAGAGTCAGGGTATATAAGGGAAATGGTAGGCCGTAGGTAGGCATTCGTGTGGAGGCTATGCAGCGAAAACGGGGGGCAGATTTGACTGTCTTGTTTTCACCAACGAGAAAGGGATTTACCATCGAAATCTCAACATGAATAGTACTATGCATAAAATCTGGGTTCACTGAATTATGAGTCCTCTTGGACCTGGTCACATGCTGATTCTGCCATTTGGCTCCCCCTTCGAAAACAGTCGATTAGAGTTGGTGGGACAAATGAGGGAGACCGACAAATTACGCGGCAACCAAGCTGCTTGATGTAGCGTCAAAACAGCCCTAGTGACCGAAAATCGAAGTAAGACTTCGGTGGGACAAGAAACATAGGTAATGTTTAATTTCGTCGCTGATACATGGATGGTGGATGTATCGGGGGCTCGGGTAGTTAACTGTAAGGTCAGGAGCTTCCAGGGGTGTAAATAAGCAGTGGAGAATGAAAGCTTTGTGGCTCTTCTTTGGGTTGGCCTAACAACACTTCCACTACGGTCTGTTCCGAGGGTTCGGAAGGTGTGGTAATTTGCCAATTAAACCGAGCAAGTTGAGTCGTTGAGTCGTGGTCTGTCAAAAACTTTCCTGTTTCCAGGATGGCATGGTAGATGTTCAGTGCTATAAGCCTTAACTGTCTTATTTGATGACTCAGATAGCGGGCGTTCAAAGGAAACGGAGAGTATATACCTTAGCTTTTTGGATTCATGGGTTGGGTTTTGCAAGAACCAAACAGTCAGAACATGCACCAGGGGTTCCGCAAATGCATTGTTGTGGTTATGGGAAAATATGGTGCAGCTAAATATATTAAGCCGACAGAGGAAGTCTTAATAAGACGTGTGAATAGAAATTTATGGGAGTTGAGAAAGTCTGGGTGATAATGTACGATGTTTTGAGTGAATCTGGCAAGAAATATTTGTTATCCATAGCTGTTGGATGCAATAAAACGGTCCGTTGATGACGGTGTTGGCGAGCAGCGGCCAATCGGACGATAATGAAAGGCACTGGATAGCGCGAAAAGTGCCGGTTGTTGAGCATTTTGGGCTAACTGTTGAGGTAAAGGCCATTTTTGGAATTTTTGGGAGTGAAAAGGACAGTATTTGATGGATAGGACACTTTGCTTGGCATTTAGGGCTTGTTCTGGGCAGCAGGGAGCTCAGATAGGCGACTTCTGGCGAGCAGGAAATCGGAAGACGAGCTACAGGAGCAGGAATTTGCTGGAAAGCTAGGGTGAGATGGAGCTGAGAACTACATGGTATTATAGGTGAACGACATTAAGGCACGAGCGCAGGAATGCCAGGGGAAGCAAAGGGTATGGGATTAGCGACGGTACGTCTGGATAAAGCGGTTTAGCAGGATGGTCAAAATAGAGGGCTTGTGGTATGATGGGGGTGATAAATAACTCTCAGGTTCCCAATCGCGATACACCGCATCTCTTCGTGAGTTGCAGCCTTGGATTCTTTTAGTTAACTAGAGCGTTATTCCAGCATTTTTAGTGAAGTTAGAACCTATTTCTTGGTCAGAATAGTTCACCCAGTTTCTGTAAACCTCAAATTTTCACTTACTCCGCGCCTTGTCATTTTACCGGATTTGCAGATTTCTAGTTTTGAGTTTGATTAAATTTGAACGCTCTAACACCGTGAATAAAGTGTCCTTCAGTTTATTTTTAATAGTAGAACATCTATTGGCCCATCTACTTGATTTTTTTATTTTACACGTTTCCGTGCATTCGGGTGCCATCCAGTCGCATTGTCAGACTCACGCCATTTTGTTTTTGCTGAACCATCGTGTTTTCTTTACTGTAGCCCTTCCATTCTCATGCCTTATCAAGATAACGTGATACAGTAAGGCTGGCTTTCACCTTCAGACCTATTCTGCACGGCATAATCTGGTGAACTAAACATGCCGTGTCATCTTGCGAACTATCACAGACGAGATCTCTCCCCATTTGATGCAGGTCATATTCAAGTACTATAATCTTTGAAAACGTTGGTCCCATCTGGGAAGACGTTCTGTAGTTTTTTGAATCCGAAGTCCCAGGTTCTTCTCCACTTTTAGTGATGCCTCCTAAAGCGACCCTTATGTTGTCCTTGGACATAGCAGCACAGAAGAACCTTCGCATTGCTAAAGAGGACTTGACAAATTAGTTTGCTAATTCTAAAATAGCATAGTTGGCACACCAACTCAATTCAAAAATCACCCATAGGGCCCATTCTCCATCTCTCCTCCTTCGACGTATTTTCTGCTGGTGCACAAAGCTTCCAGTGTAATGAAAAAGGGAATGGTCGACGAACAAAAATGCATCATTCAGCTTCAATCACACGACCTGCACGAGGAAACAGACCTTTCGTAAGGTTGAAAAATGTGGTACTTCGACCATTAAGGTCCTTATTGGGGTTGCATCCTGCTCGTTGTCTTTAGCTGATGCGTGAAACATAGCCAGCAAGATGATCACTGACTTTGAAGGAAAGATAACCGCCCTCCAAAACGAAGTTCAGTCACTGGAATATATCTTGCTACAATTACCTCCGCTTCTCAACATCCTGGGGGTCTGGATAGAAGCATAGTATAAAAATCTCAACATAACTTGTCAACATTTATATTCTATTGCGAAGGAACTTTGAAAATGCACTGTTGCCGATAAAAATGCTGTGGTGCACAACGTTCCAGATGGCTAACCGCCAGAAACGTTTATACTCTGCGCAGTGGATGCATGCTGCATGCCCTACCGTTAATAGTCTGTTATCAGGCCGCAAAACATTTGCCACGGTATTCCAGTTTGCTTATGAGCTGGGGACGAAAATATTCCTCAGCAGGTCCATGGTAACTGGACAAATTAAACCCATCCACAATATTAGAATATTTGCCCACAAGACACCCATGAAAAGGGAGGTAAACCGAGGTTCGAAAAGTCCATTAGGGACAAACGTATATGCAGATTCGAAATGCCCTATTAACTCAATAACTCGGTGTCCATTGAAAAAAGCGCCTTCACTATAGTTCAGAACTCCACCAAAACACATGAATCAGCAGTCGACGTAGGTGCGTCCAGTTCTCCTTCCCTTTCCCAGCCACCCAGAAAACGGTCATGCCCAATGTTCTACTCAATTCCCTCCACCAGTGAAGACAAAAGAGATGGTAATGAAAATGGTCACATACAGAGCCATCATGTTGACGACTCCGGCAAGCGTCGATTCTGATCTAACGAATGAGTCTCCAAACCCGCACCCGCTTTAAAATGTCCACTTCACTGAGCAGAGCCCAGAACGTCCCATAGCAGACCACCGTGATTCTACTCAATACACTGATATCCCATTTGGCTGCTTTAATGGCCAAGCCCACCCAACCTGCGGAAGAGGTCTTCCCACCAGCATATAGATGTAGAGAATTACCTCTGACTCCCACGTGCACAGCATTCATCCGGTCTGCAAACAAAAGTTCGTCCAAATTTTCTGCAATTCCAAGAAATGGGGTTGCAAGTCATTCACCTAAAGGCACTTTGATGCTGGCAAAAAACCGAGCTACATTTGAAGATCACTCGAATTCTCTCCGTCAGGGTATCTACTACACCATAGATGGCCTCTGGTTTCAGCGAATGGTGCCACGCGCTACTCAGAGAGGATCCGGATTCATTAACTGACCGGTACAACACCTGATGAGAAATTTCCCACCTTCCGCATTCCAGACAAGAAACCAACTAGAGCCCCTTGCAAACCTAACCTCTGCTAATATAAAATAGTGTATGTTCCTTAACATCCGAGAGGCATTCGCAAGGCAAGATCAGATTCATACAAGAATGACACAGTATAAACACGGAAAACAAAACCAAGACGTGAAGATGCATTGTTTCTGTGCTCTCATGAACGTCGCCTGCAATGTGATAGCCTAAAAGCTAAATTTCGAGCTTTGAATCAAAGCTAGATAATCGTTCGCCAAGACTTTGTGGGTCTGATTATCAATCGCGCACTGCTAGTCAATCCATGTTTAAATGCATAGAAGATACGTATCGCCGATCCGAAATTTAGATGGGGAGCAATGGTTGCGTTGTCATATGGCTTGGTTCCTCAAAAAGCAAGAGGTTTATATGGTGAAGATGATGATCAATATGGTTATAATAACGAGATGGGGATGAGTCAAAACCACACTGGATATAATATGAGGCGGATAGAGGATGGTTATTAAAAACATTCAAGAGTGATAGTAATATTCAAGATGACAGAGCGGGGAACATTCAACGTTGCATGAAAAAAGTTACCGGGCGAAAATATACGACGAATTGCGGACAGAGAAAAAATCGAACTCATAAGAATGGTCACCAGGATCTGAATGTGATGGGTGGCGAGAAGAAAACCAGCACGTGCAAGAATTACAATCACTCCATGGGAGCAACAATGGGGTCGTCATCTGGCCGGGTTCCTCAAAAATAATGTGGGTTGTTTGGCGAAGATGAAGATAAACATGGATGTGGTATCCCGGAGATGATTCAAAACCACAGGGGATATCAAATGGGGCGGTTTAGGAATCGTAATTAACAAAATTCAAGAGTCAAAATAATGCTGAATGTGAAACAGCGAGGAACCTTCAAGGCTGAATGAAACTATTTACGGGACGAAATTAAAAGAAGAATTGCGGACGTAGAGAAAACGGAATTTACAGAAATGTTCACTGGACTTTTGCCGCCGGAAGCGGACTGTGATGTGTGACGGGAATTAAACGGGTCCATGTAAGAAGTACAATCACTCCTTAAATATACTTGTCATGAGTGACTCGTGTTGTCCTTATTTAGTGTCAGAGATTCTGGTGTTCTGCGGCGGTAGGGGTCTGGAGGTTTGGGGATTGCGCGGCGTTTCAGTACTGTTAGTAACCGTTTTGGTCAATCTTAATGGTTCATCTGAGATCAGGTCACTTACGTGACTTTGTTTGTCATTAGGGTTACGCAACCAGGTACTGGAGCGTCAGATCCGGAAAGCAGCTTCCCAAAAGGGATGGGCAACCAGCGCATCGGATGGAGTGAAGCTATCTGCGAGAGTTTGCGTTGCATCTGTGGTCACTGGGGAGCCTAGAGAGGAGCCAGAGAAAGACAGGCAGCCTAGAATTTGTTCCAGGTGGTGTTAAGGTGAATAACAAAAAATATAAACAGCAATAACAGTAAGTTTCTCACAAAGTTTACAGGGTCCAGAAGACGTTCTTGAAATACGCGGAAGGGAGTGGTTCGGTGACGCGACGTGTGCAACAAAGTTAACGCCTGTTTACTACCTATAGGGTATGTGGCTCAGTCAGTCCCAGGATTCGTGGTACTTATTTGTAGCGCGTTCCTCTTTCATCTCCTGACATCTTCGCAGATGCAGCTTACAGTGGTCTGATAGGAGGGCCAGCGAAATTGTAAGGAAATAAAGTCACTTTTTGTTCTGTTTGTGGAACTCGCCTGGTGTACATGCTACACGCGCTACTTCCCCAGACCGCGCAACAAGGCAGTCAGGTTCTTATCTACCGAACAAGGGCAGTGTGGGGTTTCCCCTTTCGCGGGATCAGGTCTGGGCTGATGGCGTGCATATCCATTGTAGAAGGTGGCCCATTCCTTCGCAGCCCGGATATACTTTGGTTGCTGGGCTCAATCTGATCCCGCAGAGACGTTTTTTTAATGGAGGGATGGTTAAGTCCATATGGGTACTTTCCATAGTTCCTCCGCCTGACCTTAATTTATTGCGTTGTTTTTTCGCAGCTGCCGGGGGTAGTCTGTTTCCTCCAAGTTTGGAGATGCTGAAGCCAGCCTGTCGCAGTCATTTGGGTTTTCGCATTTACGGACCAGAGAAAACCAAAGTGGGAATAAGCAAGCACACGGAGGATGGTGGTTTATGCCGTGAAACACAGGCCCGCGTGTAGGGCTCCGTTATCGTCAACGCCGTGTCTTCTTTTCATTGACGAGTGCCGCTTGAAACTTAATAATGTGGACTTGTGTGTTGCATATGCGAATCGGATCGTCTGTGTGACATGGGCAGATTTTTTAATGAAACTAGGCTGGGTACTTAAGGTAAATGATTCTATCTCATTTGAGTTTTCATATTCAACAATCAGCTCAATGAAACCGCCTGTAATTTTAAATCGCTTCTCTCCGCTTGCGTTCCCGATGGCAACTTACATTCACTTACCCGCCCTAGGCTGACGGATGAATGGTCCCCTCGGTTTTTCATGGAGAACATTGCGAAGGCTTCTCTCCTTATACCGTAGCATTGGCCTGATTCAGACTGTGCCCCCTCTCCCTTTCCGCCTCGGCCAGCCCGAGAGTGTTTTTATTGTTAGAATTATTAACTACCTTCATGTCAACTGGGATATTTCCCGTTGAGTTGAAAGTCGCCACCACTATTCCTCTCTTCAAAAGGAAACATTGTGCATTCCAAGAAAATATCGTGCAATAAACCAAGTGTTCATTTTTGACGGTCCCATAACGAGGATTTTAAAGAACCAGCTGGCTGGCTTCCTCACGTTCAACAGCGTAATTGGTCAATTTAGGCATGTCTTTTGAGTTAGATCCTGTACCTCATGCTACTTGAACTTTTCGATCCGATCGCTGTAACCACCGATAAGGGAGACAACGTTAATCATCTTCCGTGACATAAACCTGGCAACTTTTGCATGTTCCACGAAAAATTGCTTCTAAACGTCAAAACCTACACGTTATTAGGTCCATTATGGTCTTGGCTGACCACCTATTTCTCCGATGGCTCCCAGATCAGCAGTGTAAACGGGACTCAATCTGAATTTCAGCCAACCACTAGCGGTCGTCTTCGGCTTCTTGCTAGTCCTGCTCTAAGTTAATGAGATCGTTCGAGCAATGCGACACGGCACATCTTTCTCAATCGCTGACGATAGCAAGCTAGGCCTTTCTTTGGAGCCATTTTTCTTACCCAGAACTACGGCTAACAGTAAGGAGGGCTTAACCTTACTCGACGAGTAGTGCAATCGATAAAATACGCCATTCTCTTCAACTAAAAGCGCTATTCTGACCTATACTATACATGTAGCTGGCACGTCACCTGTAAATGGCCTCAAAATAATGACCACCGGCTGCGTAAGAAATCTGTTCTTGTAGTGCTTTTGTTTATTCAACTTCTACGATCAAGCGATTTGCAAAATTACCAAGCAAACAGGACTAACGGCTTCGTTGCTAAAACTTTCACCACTCTGAACTGTAAGCTAATGCTATACGAATCTCATTGTAGGCCACTACTGGAGTACGTCCCGGTAAGTTTCTCTGACATTCTCAAAGCCGATCGTGTTGAAAAAAAAGAGTACAGAGGACGTTCATAGTGAAAATCTCGGTCTCACTTCAGACCTTGTTTAAAGGAAATGTTGCGTTCTGATACACTCTAAACCCCTCTGGCCAAGTCGTGACAAGCTGAGCCTTGAATTCCCTGTCATACTCCTAAGGCCGTATGCACACAGGGCTGGAAACCCCACCTGGCCTGCCACCGACTCCTCCCGTCTTCTCAGAATTTGGACGTTATCCCCTGCAATTAAACCATTCAAAATGTCTTTCAGGTGAAAATGTTCCACAACTGTTTACTCTACTTTACGGAATAGGTCACCAGACTGTCCACTCCAGTCAGAATGTAGCGCATTTCGAAAGTGCCACGTCCACATTTCTTAAGTTATCCTCATTTATCAACTTAACTGAGGTCAACATCAGTCCAGAACAGGTTTTCGAAGGCTAACTAAAATTCTAGCTCCACTTGAACTTAGGGACCGTAGACTGTGCCATCCTATACCGGTTTCCTTCTATTCAGCTCTTCGTTCGTGGCAAACACCTATATCTCCATCGCCATACTTTTCCTTCATCCTGAACTCTTGTCAAAATCTACGACTCTTCCATATACCCCATCAAACAACCCCAAACGGTTCAGCTCACCCATCTCCGTTTAGCGTCAACACAGCTAGAACGACGAGCAAAAACAAGGCATAAACCACCAGGTTCTTAAGGATTATCAAGCTTTTTTCTTTCTTTAAGTATTAAATCATCCTAGCCCCCGAAGGACTCCGGCCCAGTTGCTGAGTGGTATTCGTGAAGTTACTTATGTCCTCGTGTATCTAGGATTGTGTATTTCGTCTGAATCGTCCTATTACCCATGGCCAACACTCTAGCTTCTAGGTCATTCACTGGACCAAAAGTTGCCTGCTTTACCGTTGTCCTGGGGTCCACCACATTTTTCCTTACCAACAACCGCGTTACACTAAGTTTCACCAAAGTAAAAACAAGTAGAAAGGAGTTCTTCACATTGCTGATATCCCCAAATAACAGCTCCAGATTTTCTATCGCATATCGGCTCGGTGTGAAAATACTACCTGTCCCGCCCCATAGCCTATTTAACGCTTGCGGGCTCACGCAAATTCCATTCGGAATTTTTGCACTCGACTATTCTGTAAGCCGTCGTTTCCTACTTCTTACTATCCACAAACTACTTTGTTGTCACACTTTTATTAATAACCGTGGCATTGACCGCTGTTGGCAGTCCAGGGGGATGTAGAAATCCCTAAATCTGGTTCTTGAGCCGAAACACAAATAATAACTAGTAACTTATCATTTCGGCGCTTTCTTTTCGCTAATTACACCGAAGGTGTCTCTTTCAGTCGATAATCTTACCTTAATTTGTGGTTGTGGCCCAGTCTTCGGGACAGCCTACTTATGGTCCTGAGCGAAATGTCCCTAAGTATACTTGATGGTTGCAATAATCTTCTTCTGAAATGCTTTTGCAACCCTTAGCTCCTACTCCAAATATTTCCTTGATTAAATTGCGACTATACGGCATCAACCCGTAAAGCGCGCGAATCCATCTTCATTTTTACTTGGACACTGCACTAGGCTCCGGGATTTTGCTTTACTTCCATCTACGAATGTCACAAATAACAAGTGTACTGCTGTTGTCTCCACTTTCTCCTGGGCTGTCACGTGTATCCCACATCTCGGTGTGTTTGTGGTGCCGATTGATGACCGATGCGGTGAACGGACCAGTCGGAGCCTCCTGTGAGTCCATGGTAGATTGTGTTCTGGGGTGATTGCTCACCAAAAAGCGACACCGGCCTTCCTACACCTTAGAAATAAATTGAAAAAGGAAAAGTAAGCGAAATAACAAAACCCCCGGTTAAAGTCACCTCCTGATGAAAACACAACCAAGCTCGAGCGACTCATTTCCGTGCTACTTTCCTAATTTCCATTTGCTCCTGGCTACGGCCTCTGAAGCAGTGACCAAACACTCACTTGAAGCGATGATCTACTTGTGTTTTGTTTGTCCTGCTAGGCAAAAAATCTGAAATGAAAATGACGTGGTGCATGAAGCTGCATAACTGGCTACATGCATCAGACTGTTCTCACTCAGTTCTACGTTTATATGCCTATCGTCACCCCTATGACCTACTTGGGACAGTATCTTCCAAGACAGCTTAGCAAAATATAATCATGTATATTACAACAAAGTGCACTGTATACTTGTTAACCTCGCCGCTACATGTTTTCCCCCATCTTGCCCTTGCTTCATCTACCAGATGCCTCTAAAAGCAAAAAGCATTATTAACCAATACGTGTTGATGCAAAGCTTCGATGGTAATATCTAATCTGCTCGAAGCCACAAACTGGTCATTTGGGTCACTCACTGACCCCGCTTTACCGAAGCGTCTGGCTTGCGTCAACAAAGAATTGACTTTTGGTAGGCTAAAGTCTTGTAGCAATCTTATCCAGCAGCAAGCTCTATCCTTAACGTTTCACCTAGGGCAGACGGTTAACTTTATATGCTCCGAAGCTCCCGTTCCGCTGTTTTATCCCACACAATTCAAATTTCACCATATAGCTCCCTTCAAAACTGAGCAGAAATCACCACCTGGCGTCGCAAAATTGCTCATGGGTCTTCACAAGTTCAATCACTTTTTCCTGTTCTCTGTTTGTCCCGTCCGCCATTTGGGGCGCATTCCCAAATTTTGGCCTACGTTCCTCCCTCATTTTATGCGTATCATCCGTCTGTCGCCCACGATTCTAATTCTTGCCCATCGGCTGGCTCTGTCAGATGTAATTCGAGATTCGAACAATGCTAACCCCTCTCAATACTCATCCGGTGCTGCTACAATCACGTCGTTCGGCCATGGTTAGGCCGCTGCACCTACACTTCCGCAGACGGATGCTTTAAAATTTTAGTAGAAACGTAAAGCAGTCCAGGTACCGCACCTTGGGCCCCAGAAATCACCTAGGCTCCTACCGAGTACACAAGGGCCTCCGAACCATATTACCTCTCGCTGCCCCAAAGATCAGAGCTAGGAGACCAGAGGGCCCCTCACAAGCCCAACCTTCTCACAAACATCTGCGAATTCTACAGGCCAGCTCTCGGATGTGCAACCAGAGAACCGAAAATAATATACTGTATGAGCTCCTGGTAGCTCACTAAAACGGCTTTTATTATTCTGCGTTACGTTCATCCACAGCAGCCCAACTGTGCATTTGGTGACCCTCAAAAAACCACCGGCACGTTGCAATAGGTCATAGCCGCTGATTTACATATTTGCTTGTAAAATACCCTAAATATTTACATGCCCATCATATATTTCTTTGCCATTCGGGCTTGCAGAATCCAAATGGTTTTTTCCTAATCATCACAGTCCGTTTTTTCTTTGGTTAGTTCATTTACCTCCTCTTCTCGAATCTGCCTTACTGGTCTTCGCCACTTGGTCATGAGAATATGCGTATGATCAGCAATGGACCTCATTTTGTTCCATCCGAATGTGGTTTCTTCTTTTCACAGCATCGTCTCCTTTCTCGATGTTCTGGACCGCTGGAACTATCCCATAAATCATCCCACTCGTCGTGCATACTCCTAGTCTAGTCAGTCCCCTATCATGTCATTACTGCAAGTAAATCGAACAGTAAAATTTTTGCTGCCAAAACGTGCCTTACCTTTTGCTCCACGCCATCGTATATTGATTTACGTAAAATCTGTGCAGTTGCAATTTCTGTCCTTATGATGTGATTCAGTTTTCCTTGATTTGTCTTGAATAACCAGTGGTTTTTTACTCTAGCTTACGCGGAATGAAGTCACATTTTGATTCACCACTCATATGTTTAATGCGTGTGCATTCGCCCCAACATTTGGACCCGTCATTTATGTATACCTCCCCGTCACATTTTGATCGTGTCTGCGCGCGAGCTTCTCGTAATCCAAAAAATGCACTTGTTGTTACCACTAAGAGAGCTTCCGCGAACGACAGTGACATGGGGACCGTGGACCAAATACTCAGGTGATGGTAATTGTGCGTCGTTTGACGACCATTTGTGTGGGTGTCCCAAATTGGCAACGTTTATGCCTAAATGGCTCCCTCGAGTAAGATTTGGCGAGGGTATCAGCCAGTCGCCATGGACGTGTGGCTGACCAATATAAAGGGTATGTTTGGCTCCACGGCTGTATGGATGGATGAACAGAATCCGTCCGTTGCTGGCTTGGATTGGTTCGGGCTGTTTGTCGCTCCGCAGCTGGGAAGCGGGGAGAGAATATGCTGGGAGGTGCGTCTGCAATTTGGTGTATGCCGGATGACCTGGGTTACTGGCAAGTCCAAGCACCGTGAGATGGTAATCACTTGCAAGGCTCTGCAACCTGACTTGTTATCTTGGATAACGGCAATTGAAAAAATTAAACTAACTTCTCCGTATGGAGGTTGGACGGTGGGGGATTCGATTCATCCACTTCTACCACTATTGACCGCCAGCAGTGAAGATAATGCTTTAGATTTTCTGATTTGGCAGCTGGTATGAATAGAGGCGGGGAGTCTAACCCACTGGGATCCCAGTCTCATATAGACTAGTAAAACTTTTTCGTTCTGGATGGTTGAAAAAGAAAGTTGAACAACTTCACTTTGTAAGAGGTCGTTTGCTGGAAGGGCATTTTGGATATAGGCCTGGGTTTTGTTGAGCGGGAATGCCAGTTTACGTTGTTGATTTATGCGGATTCAAAGTAATATTCTCCTTCATCGCGGCTTTTGAGGCAGTCTGAATTTGCTCATCTTTGGTCGGTTTTGCTTTCAGTATGCGTAGAAACGTGAGAGGATGGGGCCAGAATGTGGATAGTAAACTTTTGGTGGGGCAGATGTGCAGATGCGCACATTCAGAACGACAGAAAGGATGGCAGAATTCTGGAGTTGTTCCAGCCAGAGGTATGTTCATTGCAATAATGCAAAAAGAAATGAAATATGATAAGTAAAGTAAAGCGTTAAATGATTCCATTTTTGCATACGTAATGGAGCAGCTGTCATCTGCGTCCCGAAGAAATGACTAGATGGGAACATTAAGTGTTAGTCTAGAAATAAGTGAGGAGAGGATGTGAATTTCTACGTCTGCTCATATACGTTGTTTCATACTTATTAAACAAGAGCGAGTAGAAGAAGAAAATTGCGTTGGCAGTGTTTCAGTTATGCAGACTTGAGCGGAGAGGGCCGGGTTTCTCGGCCTATAGCTACAAGGATATGCACTAAAGGACACTACTAGAAGTGCCCATAGCAAGATCCTGTTGAAGAGGTTGAGGTGAGTCTTTGAGCATCGTATTTATCTATATGAAATTAACTTGTACTAAAAACCTGGGCCCGACTGATGAGCCCTTTTATTGTGGCTAAACGATCGTACAGTGTCAACAGTTTTTTTGGGTATATACTTCTTAATATCATTTTAAATGGCAACAGAAGCGGGAGACATCATCCTAATATATTGGAGCAGTCTGATGCACAGGGAGGAGTATTTGATGATGAAGAAATATTTCCTAAGTCGTGTTCTCAACATGGGACCTGACACCAAGAACTCGGTACATCGCGGGGAACAAGAAGTTGATTTCCAATTGGGACGCGGAGGCACGCATTTTTACCAATAATCTTATGAAGAAGGAGAGGTCAGTTTTAGTTGGGTGTTGCAATAAGGGAACAAGGTGTAGATCTGCAACGTTTCATCTAGTTTAGCCTTGAAGAATAGCCAATAGGTCGTTTTGCAAGTGTGCACCGAACATTATCAACCTCGTGCATACCGCTCTGCCGCGTGCTGGGAAGAAAAGCGAAAAGTTGATCCGGGATAGACCATGCATGGAATTTCATATTAATAACTTACTTTCTGGTGTTCCAGAGGTTCTGTGCACCAACTGAATCTCCTAGTCATGCAACTTGAGTCACGGTGTATTCTGAGAAGTCCAACGTGTTGGAGCAATTCAGATCCAGGTCTCTGGCTGTGTGGATGAATGAATGACGTTTTGTTAAATTTCAATGATTTCTGTAAGAATATGGCATTTGCATGCAATTACGCTGCTTTTGTGGAATGAGAATTTCATATACCGAATTGTGTACCGTGAACCAAGCGACGCCAGATCGTTTTCATATTCTTCACGGTAGTTTCGAGTTCAAGGGAAGGGGTGTATGCAATTTAAACATCATCTACAGGCAGGAATGGCGTATCCTGCTTAACGATTTAGAGAATACCGTTGATGTAAGGAAATGTTATTCAAACTAATATGCTTCCTTGAGTAAACCCAATGATAGTGGGACTGGGCTCAAGAAGAGTTCCATTTGCTTTCAGAGACAAAATAAGAGGAGAACCAAGCCACTAAATGTTTCTGACAGCGCAGTTTTCATCCCACGTGGGAAGCCTACGATAAGGCACCCGACTGAAAGCTTTCGTTAATACGTTTAGGAAATCAGTCACGCAATTAGAGCATGGTTTACTTTAAAGGAAAGCAAATTGGCCGGCATTAATGAGGCCAGGGTTTTACAAGTGAGTTCGTAACTCTTTACTACTCTTTATTTGTACGCCAGTGGACTGGGATACCATTAGATGGTTTCTACTTTGAGCAGTTTCTGTGGATTGGTGCAGTGACCAAGGTTTTCCGTTGATGGAGGAAACTGCCGGTACTCACGAGAAGGTTTAACAAATTTCCCGGCGCTATTGGGATATCCGTACCGCCAAATGTGGAGAGGTCTAGAAGAAAGTAGTCATATCCGATATGGGGAGACCGTTCTATTTTGGGATAAGAGTCGTAGGGGAGATGAAAAGAGGCCGGGGGAATATCCGGTATAATGTTGTCATTGGTTTTAACGCTGAATTCGAAATAATTCATTGGACACCAGTGACATTGGTAGAGAGTCATTTGCGCATGTCCCTAGATATAACCAATGTGATGTGTGAAATTGGTATGGAGGTGTCAAATCTCAGTTATTTTGCCAGTGCTCCAGCCTTGTTTGTGGATTATAAGGCTTGAAGTTCTCTTTAATTTTGAAATGGATTGAAAACCGTCGTAAAATTGTCAGGCAGGTGGTTCATCTGCAGCGTCAAAGCAAATTCTTTTGTTCGCTTGAATCTTGTCTGCAATAAAGAATATTTTTAGGGGGATCAACGTTTTGGATTATATCAATTTGAGTTGGAGGCAGTGAATCAGAATTCCGTAAAAGCGGTTTGCTGCCAGTTCGGGATCCACAGATGTGAAGGAAATCCACCAATTTTGAGTACGAATTATAAAAAGAGATGGTCCCATGATGCTCTGTGGTGTGCTCTGATAGAAACAACCAAGCGGAGCGAAAAGCTTGTTTTGCATAGTATAAAATCTTTTGGATTAAGATGTAGCCTCAGTTTGAAATGCAACAGCCTGAGCTTAGAAAAACGTTTGCAAAATGGTTAATTAATGATTAATTTAAAATTTGATGTTCAAAATCTTAAGCTGTTTTCTGGTTTCAGTAAACCTGAAACTAGTTGGGAAGGAGATTAGAAAATGAAATTTAATCTGCGAATCTGGGAAAAGTTAGTAAACATGCTGTTCGCCGGTAAAGTTATCGTTAGGGAATGAAAGATGTTCGTGAGACAAATGTGGAAGTGTAGACAGGGGGAGGCTGACAGAGAGCAGTGCTTATTGAAAACATGCAGATCGGTCGCCGAGTGGTTCCATCTCTAAGGAAAGCGTTTCACATTTATTTTTTGACAAGGTTTGAAGATACTAAAAAAGAAGAGAACTGGGGAACTTGGAATACTGACAAAATGTTCCCGTATAGGTTCAGTCAAATTCAAATGAATTGTTTTTAGTCCGAGAAACACAAATATACGGCTTATCACCTAACGATGAATATTCACGATGAAATAAGGTGCAGCGCAGCAAATGGTAGTTGTCCAAGTCATTCTGATCCGTTGGAATAGAATGGATGGAAAGCGAATACCGCAGATTGCGTGCGTCCCTTTCAACCTTGGCAATGCACCCGTCAGTGTTTCTAATTGAAGTCGGAATAAAGTGAGGGAATATGCGGTATAAATTAAACGTTTCCAGTAATTTTAAGAGACTTAAGGGTCAAAGTACGTTAATAGTTTTGTGCAGAAAATGATGGTTTCCATCTGTTTACCGACGGAGGCTCACGAGAGACCCATATATGTGTTAGGTAGATAGAGGTTAACTGGTGATAATTAATCAGAACTTATCGGAGCCTCAATAAACGGACGGGAGAGCATCCGCTCATATGGTTAGTGAAGCAGGTCATTCGCTCTTCGTCTGGGGAACGAGGATAAAAGCACGAGAATTGCGGCCTTGTCAGTCACGGTAGTGCACAACTATCACTCTGATCATGGCCAAGCATTTCAGGTTATTTTACGTAGCCGCGGCTTTTGGGCTCAGATGAAATTTTGTTGTTGAACAGACCGAAGCCACCATTATGGCCGCAAATCCGTCAACGAAATATTTTTTGCTCTAGGGTTAGCCAACAGACACTCCTAAATTATTTTTTTGCGCGCGATCAAAATGATTAAAGGGAATGTCTATAACACTCAACCTGTGACTTTCGTCCGTTCAACCGGAACCATGAAGTAACATGAACAACCTCAAATGTGCTGAAAATGCAACAGTACAAGACGAAGGAAATTTGGAAGTTAATGAAACACGTTACTCACGGGAGCAACCACATTTCTACTTCGTGTGTGGTTTTGTTTTTCGTGTCTCCTCCGCTGCATCCTTGCATAAATTCTATCTTGTCCTCCATGGGCTTCTGGGAATTCAAGAAATATTTTTGAAATATTATTACTAATAATGCTGAATACGTATTTGGATGGTGCAGAGAAGACAAGAAAAACGAAAACCAAACAGGAAATAAGGAAACGTGTATGTTCCTTACATTACCCACGGAAGCACTTTTGGGAGCAAGATAAGAGTCTGCAGTGCGGTAGGAAAGGCATGAGCTTGTCAGCCGAAAATCGGAGCTGGGCAAATTGGTTGACAGGATTATAGAATACTTGGCACCAGCTTTTAGTGACAGCCTGCGGGCCGTTTCCTATTTAAATACAGCAAAGCTGCGTATCGTCGGAGCAAAATGTACTTAGAGGCGGTAAATGTCGGAGAAAATGAAGACCAATGTTTACTCGATAACGAGATAGAAATTAGCCAACATCATACTGAATCTCATACGGGGTGAATAAAATGATGATGATTAAGAAAAATAAAGGGCGGTAAAATTTTGGATCGGGAGGCAGAGAAGGACACTATAGATTACGCCAGACTACCTAAAGGATGGAATGTTATGGGAATTGTGCACTGAGAGACCACGGAATTCGCAAGAATGCTCACCGCACTCATGCAGCTAGCGGCGAACTGGAATGAGGCGGAACATGTAATGAAACAAGTTTGTCTAAGAGAAGAAGGCAGTTCTTGAATACACTCGTAACTAACATCCTTTGTGAATTCATTGACGCCGGGGGGTTTTGTTCTTAGCTGGATGTAAAAGCCAGGAAGCTGAGAGGTTCCGGCCACTCAGCTGGCAGCAGTAAATATCGTGTTTTGGATAGCCACAATGGGACTTCTGAGTAGTTATCCAGGACGGTCATTAGAGGAATTTGGGTGGTCTGTGCGTTGAACGGAACAGCACTAAAGTGTCGGATGGAACCAGAAACTTCCTAGCAGGGGTGGATAGTTAGCACATCGGCCAGCGTCAGATATGTCAGTGACAGGTTCTGCGCAGCATCTGCACTTTTGATGGCCGATGAATACGAATCGTGATCATTGGCAGTCCTGTGAAAGAACCTGACAGGGGAAGAAGCAATGTGAGACTTTGTTCCAGCTGGTGTTGTTGCAGGTAGGCAGAGTAAAAATGTGGCAAGATATATGAAGGTAAGTGGGCAGTTGGAAGTTGCGAAAATCGTAACAGTACGTTTCCAGACAGCCATCTTGAAATGGGCAAAGTGACGGTGTCTTTCAAACACCTGGGTGCACATTATGAGTCTCCTAACAGCTTGCAGCACGTAAAATGCGTGGCCCCGGACAGTCCTAGATTGAATGGTCTTCATTGGTATTGTTCCTCAGTCAACGCTTGGCCTCTTCGCAGGTGCCAATTGCCATGGACTGATGATAGGTCCAGCACGGCTAGCAATGTTTATAGATTTATGCTGGTTAACAAGCATATACATGCAAAAGAGCGGAATCAGATATGATCCACCACTGAGGCCACTGCACCGCAGTACTGGAAAAGAGCACCACTGAATTGAATTAAGTCGCAGGCGGCTTAGTAAGGCAAGTGCTAGGACACGAGTTTTGGCGCCTAGTTGCAAAAGGGTGGGGGGGAGAAGCATGCTAGGATCATTATTTTGCTTAAACAGGAAGACAGCAACTTGAATTACTTAGTAGTTTCCGTGAGCGTATGTGATTGAGAGAAAAATAAAAGGCAGGATTTTTACTCGGTGTCAGTATATGTGCCAAGTATGCGCTGGGAGAGCAGGAAAGGGACAAGTTGGGAACTAGAGGGTTAGGGTGGTAAAGCATGTGTGGACAGTCAGATGCGACGCCATGCCAGATCGTCCCGCAACACAGCCAAATGCCTATCCTGACGAGCTTGTTTCCTGCAAATCATGTCATGATGTGCCTTTTAATGAACACCTTCAGTCTGGAGAACGTTAAGGTATCAGGACCAAAAGACGTAAGGAATGTGTCGAAAAATCGATGCGCCATGTACTGGCTTTAATTGCGAATGATATGATGTTAACAACAACGTTGCTGGTAGATCTAATGTGCCGACGCCTCGACTACCGTGGGTAGTCTTTCTCGAGGCAAGTTTTACAATCAAATGGCTGAGGGAACGTTCAAATGCCGACCGATGTTTAGTTTTCTGTTTGTGTTAGGAAATGTATGTATACTAAGCTGCAGGTCGGGGGGAAAATAGTTGCCCTTCACGTCGTGTGTCCCCTCAGTGGTGTGGTCAACCAGCGTGATGACCTTGGGAGTGTTGGTTTCTCAAAGACGTTAGTTTTGTCCATATCTCCGAAATGTTTACCCCGTCGTTCCGATTGATGCATGTGAGGTAGGTGCATATCGCCAGAGCCTCGGCAAATTTACGTTCAGTGCAGATTCTGAATCCACATTGGAGTACTTTTGTGCCCTCATAATCTATGTTATGTCCTCTGCCATGGCATGTAGAGTGATGGCTGAATCGGGCTCAAGTTTTGGTAATGCCGCCTTATCCGCAGGTCTGCACTTTTCTTTCCTTCTGAGTTCTGTTATCCGCGTCATTGGTTGCCTGCTGGTTTGCCCAATGATTTCTGCTGGACATTCCTTGCAAGTGATATTGTAGATGCAGTTGTCTTGGTCTTGCACACCGACTTGATCTTTAGCTTTCGATAAGTGGAGTTTTAACGTATTTTCAATCCGGAAGAAAGTGTGAATATCAAAGTCGCTGAGAACCTTTCGTCTTGCTTCCGAAGCACCGAATGTGTAGGGAGTTCCGACTGAGGCCGTTTTCTTTGTCTTTTCTCTCTTTGTCTTTGTTTTTGACATGCTAGTTCTCAGTTGGTTTCTTATGAGGCTTGGAGGATAGTGAATATGTTGCAAGATGTCGTCGATATGTCTCAGTTCTTGTTCACGTTAGACATCATCACTGGATTGCTTCGTATCTCCTTTGGCTAATGAGAAGACGGCTGGAGCCAGCAAGTCTGCTCCATGGTGTTGGGTCGTTTGATCTTTCCAAAAGCATAACTATTTTCTTCCGTAAGAAGTAGACCGCCTAGCAGGAGAGATTGGCATCAGTCGTTAACGGTGGGGAAGAAAATCTGCCACCTCACTTAGGAACTTCTTGAGGTTTTTCAAGAGAACTGTTAATCTACGCGGCGTGTTGTATAGGAGTTGCGGAATGCGATGTATGGGTGATCCTTTGTTTTATCAATGTTGTTACAGCTCATCGTGTATTCGTCTGGGTGAGTTGACGTGGCTCTTTTTTGGTGTCGGAGTCCATAGTATTTTCTGATTTTCTGAAACGCTCCTGGAGAGCGTGGGAGGAATACTACGTGGGAAAGGCAGTGAGACCATGCAGCTAACGGGATGGTGATCAACTCCGATGATGTGCGGACCTGCATTAGGTAAAAGCAATTCTACAGTATTTCTGTTTCTTGCCGGATAGATCATGCGGTGGGTTCATCGTTCGTGCCAAAAGTTATCAACGGAAGGGAGAAAAAAAACCAGTGCCAGCAAAGGTGGACAGCGAAACACCTAGAGCACTAAGTTCGGCCGTCACACATTTTGAACCCGATCTTGTGAAAGTATCGTTAAATGCGCCAGTTATGAGCAGAATGTCAATCTGCCAAGAGCCTGATGAGTGGTGCACGCGCCCGATCAGAAGTATTTTGCTACCAACATTAGCCCAAACCCACCAGGCATCTTGGATGAAATTTGGTCGAAGATCATGGCACAATGAGGTTCGAGTTTATTGCCGCACATATTCTGGGCAGCTGCCTCCACACGTAGGTCCAAAAGCCTGATATCCGGAGAAGAGAACGGCACAATATGGAATCCTCTAATCATGCCATGTCTCGTTGATTATTAGGAAATCTTAATCGGAGGAAGGCTCTGCCGCGCACAGATATTGTATTTTTTCACCATAGAGCAAACCTTGGGTAGCAACAGCGGAAATTGCTCGTCAGAGTTGTCGGCTGGATGACGCAAGGATTAGTTTGGAATTGATGCATTGACAGTGGATCTAGGGTTGGTCGCAAGGGGCATATAGAGAGTATTGCATCGTGACGAGGTGGCATGATTCTGCTCCTGAGGTAAAAATTCATGACTGTCGTTCCTAGTCGTTAATTGTCGTAATGTGTTTTACGGTTTACAAAACACCCTGTGACCAGCGTGAACAGGTAGACCTAGTTGGGACTCATGGTTTTGAAAAGCTTTGAGGAATGGAGAGGAAATGCGTGGGACACCAAAGAGAAAATTGTTTACGGGTAGATGTTTTAGAGGATGTAAAACGGTGGGGCCGAAGGATAGCGTTTGGCCAAAATGTAAACTTTGAAGACCGTTGGGAGTGGGATTTTTCTGATCGAAGGGTAGATGGGTGGGGAATAGTATCTTGTAGTGCATGGTTTGTGCTAGCGAGTCATTCGGGTGACTAGTGTTGATTAGCCACACTTACTCCGTCTCCGGGCAACTATGACTCCAAAACGTGCGAGCTTTGGTACGGAAGACGTCGATCAGCATAGGTGTTTATAAAGCATCCCCTAGGGAGCAAAAGCCAATCGGAGCTGCTAATGAAAAATCAGGAATTAGTGCCTACTTTTGGTGTTTTCCATGGGTACTTGCTGAACGAATCGAAGGGAACTCCAGCAAAAGGACCTAAGCAGCAGGTCTCCACTCCTTTTGCAGCAGTTAGCGCAGCAAAAAGCAGTAACTTCCAGGTTATTGAACCCGAAGACCAGGTTGCATTAGGCAAGATCAGAGGCTTCGCATGGGGGACCAAACTGACGGGGCTGTAGACGTACATGAGTGGTAACAGAAACAATTGGCCTGACACAAACTGCGCCTGTCACTGTGTAAATTTGATCTTGTCTTGCGCATGACCCTCGAATTCCGAGAAATATACCGACTACTATTATTGTTAATGCGTCTATATTTGCCAACGAAGGGATGCGGCTAACAAAACAGACCGTGTCGAAAACGGCGGACAGTACTTCTTCATATATCACCACGAGTGGTGCAAGTGTCAAGGGGGCGGCGTGGCCTTTCCCATCCAAGAAGGGATTAGCTCTGTTGAACCTAAAGTCAAGTTATGATATCAAAGCGTCCAGCTTTGTACAGTCGTGCTACCAATTCCGCCTAGTCGGGTCAACGTGACTTGCATGTAAAGGGCCGCGGATACTGACCAGGAGGATGATGTTCCGCTCCTAAATACGTTGATAAATGTAGTAAAGGAAGCCAAAGGTTTCCTAATTAAACTGTAACGCATCGACTGCGCCTATAAGAGACACGCATTCCGAGGAAAGAAGCAAAGCTTTTACTAAAGGCAACACTTGAATACATTGCATCAACATATTAGGAAGGATGTCAGATGTAGAGCTGGTTGCCAGGCGTCACTGCTGGATCTTAGAAGTTACAAGCCAGATAAATGATGCCACGTAACTGCAGAATTTCTATTTCGTTTAGTGGGTATGCACCAACGCATATGAAAAGACACTCATATCACATTCTCACTTACTCCCAAACTAATACCCACACAACTATTTCTTCTGAATGCATTTGACAATTTGACCATTCCGAACGCGATGTTTGACATCATCTAAGGTCTCATTCTACGTGATATCCATCATTTCTCATTCTTATATTTGCACGCACCATAATCCTCAGATGGAATACCTCCAGATTACCATTCCTCCATCTGTCCATTCCAGTTGTATGCGTTTGCATTAGTGTCTTTCCAAGGGTCTACCATCCAGATTTTGGCCCCATCCCCGCACGTCTCAACACGCCGTGAAAGCAAGCTGACCCAAAGCTCAGATCAACTATCCCGGGACGGACAAATACGACCTGCTGCACGGCCGCGATGACGTGAGCATTGATTTTAATCTTCATAATTCACCAACGTAAATTGACGACTCAGTTGTAAATCTGTCTAAATATCGAGGCCACATAATGTGATCCACATTGCTTGCGATTCTCTGAGCAGGCAGGTCCTCCCAGTTACGCAGATTGCTTCTGGAGATGCCCACCTGTGGCTAACATGCCCAACACGTTGACGCCCAATCACCACGAACGCACCCACACTTAGATCCCAGTTTCAAACGCCGCTAACATCGTCTACTGCGAACATCACCCCAATCTTCCCCTCTACATCCGCGGCTATCACCAGACCAGCAGTTGCTATCAGCTAAGCCCCCAAACGCAAACAAATGAGCAAAGAAACCCGTTTTGCTTTCACATTGGATTACCAGCTTCAGATATACTATTCAGCGTATAACATATCAATCCTTACGTTCCTCAATGCCGATGACGTTTCAGTTACTTATGTCTTCAAACAAGCTTCAGCCAAAACTCTTCACCAGTGTTCTTCGTTCATCCACACTTTCCCATGGCTTCTAACTATTTTCTTGACGCCAGGAACCGTGGTAAAATGACAGACGTTTTTTTCCATATCCCTTTAATACTGGGTATCTATCGGCCAATAAAACTCTTCCCGTGAGCTGTTTTGGACGGTTTTCCACAAAATTTTACCTTTAACTCAGGGTCTCTAGAGACATTCTTCATGGCAGTTGAATATTCGTGTCCGTTTCACAGACACGTTAAATCCAAAGGCTGCAGACACCATGCCCGTCACTTTCGTCCAGCTAAAATTCTGCGCCTGCGATACGCATCATTGATGCGTAGAGACACCGTTTTTCTCTTGCTATTTCTCTTCATTCTGCACCCACATGCTTACTTGCATGCTTGATGTGACTCGAAATACTCCTGTGACATTTGGTAATGCAACTAAGCGTGCCTCTCGGAGTATTCGAGAAATACACCGATATATATCCCTGTTAGGCAACAGTGATCTCGCAACCCCAAAATCACTGTGGTTGCATGAGATCAGACATACCCTGAAATGGGTGGGGGACTTCAGTAATATGGACCTGGCTAAGGTCCATGCCAGGGCAAATAAGTTGATCCGGTTCACGGCAGATGAAGCTGATGTGGAGAAAAGATGCAGAAAAACTAGAAAACCTCAGCAAACACTGCATATAAAATATGGGTCTTCGAGATGCAGGAATCGCAAAGCGAAGGCACCCTAATAGAAGAAGCCACCCCAAAATCCATTAAGTGAGGAAATCAATTCTGAAAAGTAAAAAAACGTTTCCAATCAGCGAAATTGGACATGGTGCGAAAAAGTTAGGAACAACATAGTGAAGCTGATTGCAGGTGAAAAATTCAAGTATGAGGTCAAACTTGCACGATGTGCGAAGTGGCAACCGAAAGGGAAGTGAGCCTGCGTCCAGCGAAAATGCCCGTACGAGACTGGTATCTGTCTGCCTAATGTTGGAGGTCAGGACTTCACGGATGAACAGAGCAAAGCATACTCGATGGACAAGTAATTCGGTAGAGTCAACTGGGTTAACAGGGGGACACCGAAGCCTTAGTGATGGATACCTCATTGTAGCCAACTGGAAGCCTGTGCATAAAGCAATGACTGAATGAAAAAAAGTCTGCCGCGCCAGATGATATTCATCAGGTCAAACAAAGCCCTGGTGTGCCATGAAAGCTAGCCCATAGCGCAAGATATTCTAGACCATACAGGCCAGTGTGAAATGCCAAAGGATCGGATCAGTCCACCGGCTGTAGCAGCAGATAGGAGGAGTCGGAACTCTGCCGTAGAAAGCCTTAGGCCGACTGGCCTCATCGACATTCTACGCGAGGTGACACAGAAGCTAAATCTGGGTCACAACTGACAATAGCAAGCTGAGCACTACTGCTCTATACAGTCCAGCAAGTCCAATGCTAGGCCCCACCTCGAGTACTGTCCGATTATCTTCACGCATATGCGTAAGGTATATCGAAACGCAATCGAAAATGTGCAGCGTGCATTCACTAAAATTCTCCTAGGTCCTGCATCTAGCTTAAACTACAGGGCCTGATGCAAGCCGTTTGGACTTGAACCCTTGTAGCCTCGTCGGGTCAAATTAAATCTTGCATTTCTCTTTATTTGCCGTAATAATGTCCACTCTACTACAATCGTCACACGTGCCGCTGGTATTCCCCCGTATCCACTTCGTAGTGGATACTACTCGTCAAAAATACGCCTGACTCGACTATCGACCAGGGCTAAATTCTTCACAGTTGCTTATTCTAAACTGTGGAACCAAAGCCCTAGTTCCCTGCGGTCGTACCCAAATTTAGCCCAGGTCCAAGCCCAGCTGGCAAAGTTGCTGGATGTCCCTTTCTTAATTAACCTGGCACGAGTGAACATTGGACTAGACAGGGTTTACGAACATGGGTTAGAATTCTAGTTCACGAGCTAGTCTCTGCTGAGATCAGCATCTGGGATTCGGCTTCACCTCTTACTTCCTCACTTCATCCCACGTCCGCGCTAATGCACTTTTTGACCTCCCTTGTAGTGACGTACCCTTTTCATCAATGGCTCAAACAGCCAACTGTTGAGCTTCTCCCAATGGGGGCTGACGAAAATGTCAGGGTACTTCTTCGGGGATTCAAGCTCTTATCATATCCCGTGATTTCAAACACCATTCTGTGTACTCCTCGCTCTTCATGTCGTCTTATCCTCTTTACTGGCTGGGCAGGGCTGAATAGGTCGTTCTTGGTAGCCCCTAACCTTCAAATACGCCTAAAACTTCTACAAAAGCTCACTTCTATCCACCACATTTGATGGAATCGACGCACTATGTTGCAGGTTTGTTGTCGCGATCCAGTGCTCACTATAAGCCGAAGCGGGCACCCAAGCGACACTTCTCTCTTGCGTTTCACATCTCGCATCCGGAGAAGACGCGCTGCCAACGTTTCCGTCCTCGTAATGGCGATTCCAAATCTGCTACCCTATTATTCCTGATAAGAACCCGTTAGCTAGAACCGACGCTCGAGTTCTGGCGCGGTCGACCGAAACTACGGCGATTAGCGCACTTGATATCTCAAATCGCATCTCTGCAACTGGATAAAACCGCGTTTACTACTGTCTCCGGAACGGCTTGCGCGCCTCATATTCCCAAACAGTACTGCTGAATAAGATGAAATGCGGCGACAACAAAAATGACAGCATATAGGTCATTCTTAACTAGTGTATTTAGGGACTGTCATTACACAAAATTTCTCTTATCTTACGCACCTCCCGGTACAGCCCACCGCCATCCGTATGTCAATATAATCACAATCGATAGCATTTCCATATCCGAAGCTCCACAATTTTCCTTCAGACAGTTAAAGACAATCTTGATAGTCTTCCTCCACCCTCAGCATTTTTTTGACCATTTCCTGTCAAATACGTGTTTTATCAAATTTGCCCAAAGTTCTATCTGGTTTTCATCAATTCCGTCCAGTTACCGCATTACCACTGCTTTTCATCTCAGCTCAACATTTCCGTCCATTACGTAATGCTGCTGACGTTTGGAGACTCCGGCCGTAACTCGATATCCGCCGCTGAGCTCCGTCTATGTTGTGCGCCCGCAATGAGCACATTTAGTTTATCAAACACGAAATGACTCATAGTCCGCTGCTTGCAAACTATCCCAGGAAACTGTTTCTGGTCTTGAAAAATAAGTTTTCTACATTTTGGTTTTCACTGGCATACCTGTACTTTCGCCATTGCTTTGCGGCATCCCATTTCACTTTCCAGTGAGCCTCTGCTATAACTCAGCGATACTCCCACTTCCTTAACCCGTTCGATCCCTATCATTTACATTTCCTGTGCATCATCCTTGTAAACATTTGTTCTGGCATTGCGCATGACTCTCGAGAACTATACATTATTATTTTTAATATAACTACTAATATCATCACACCGAAATCTTACACTTCTTGGATGAAATCTCTCGAAAATTGAAGGACGGTGTGGGCTATAATGTGGTTTGACTTAACTTCGGCAAATTGCTTGATTTAGAGAAGCACAGCCCATGCCACGTACCTCAGAGAGAGGCAGCGCCAAAAGATTGCACGATCGACTGAGCATAACGTCGCTTTCAAATCACGAAAAACAGAGATCGTGAGTCCACAAAGCATATGGCCATGGACTAAGATTTGTCGCAAAGTGAAAATTTGGTCAATACAACCGCAACCACGAACGAAACCCGCTACAGGTTCACGCATACACCTTTCGCGAGTACTAGGCTATCGCCGGAAGATAATAAACGGGAGAAGTTTCGAAGAAATGTCAACTACACTAATTCCGTTATGGATTACAGAGGCGGAACAATCAACCTTTTTGTAAATCCGCGGAATAACCGAGTCACACTAATTCATAGGAATCTCTTCCTCTGTTGTTTCGTTAACTCCATTTCTAACACTTCACCACCATTCCTGAAGAAGGATGACGACAGTTCATCGGGTTCAGCTGCCTTATAACTTCTAAGAAAACCTATCTTCCTCATTACCTCCATTCCCGATGAAGAGCTGATATCCACCGCATTGGTTCATTTGCAAGCATAAGCAGAAGGCCCAATATGGCCAGGGGTCAACTAAACGGCTCCCTAAAGAGTCCTGCTCAACGCGCCAGCCAACTCTACTGAAAATCAATGTGTCGTCGGGTTCTCAAACACATCGCTTACCCTCGGCTTCCGTGGACCAGTAGTCCTAATCAATCGGTAAAGGTTACGAATATTTCCGATAGCCGCAGCGTTTCCCATTTCCCTACACTTTCCTATCCACCAATGCTCCCGGTCATTCCCTAGGCTCATTGTCAATTGACCTCTCAGGGATCTACGCGTCTCATTGTATGTTACATCCGGGGGCACGGATTTGCCAGCATCTAATTGTGCAACTGAAGTCGAGGATATCAATCGTTTCTGAGGTTTATGTGGCAAGGAGCTCTGCGTGGCAGTTACCGCCAAGTGAAGGGCGCTACACCGTCTCCCGTTTTGAGTTCTCATCGTGGAGATTTCAAAGCTACTGTTTCGTTATTCTGGCATTATTGGCCAAGTAAGAATCATTTCCCCAGACATAAAAATTAGCTTGATTTTCATGGCCATTGAAAGTTACGATTTGATCACTGTTCATTTAGCTTGATAATTTTGTCTAAGCTTTCACAGCCACATGTCCAGCTCTGAACTGCCCTCAGCATATACGCTTTTATTCTATACCGCGCAAATTCGATCGGCCTGCTTAGTTGCCTCAAGAGCAGATACATCTTTCGGCCTGTCTACTCATTTCTTTATCCACAAGTTTCCATACCCCTCAACATCAACCTGCTGTTCAGACGTACAGTGTGACTCAGGGTGTTTTGCTTTAAATCACATTATAGTATATAGTTTAATTCAGCCAGTCATTTAACGGCTGTCATCTGTCATAGTGTATTATTGTCTTGTTAGTTTACCTTCTGGCCCATTTTGTTGACTCATAACCTGTTCCCAACCGTTGATGCCCACTTATTCTTGTGAAGTATTCAGAAGTTACGTCGTTCTACACTAACCCTTAGCATTTATCTTTCAAGAAGTGTGCCAGTCTGATCACACACAGTATCTTGTCATCACTATAGTTGTAACAACTATAAGTGGTTACCTTTCACAACCTCACTTAGATTTTCTTCACAACTAAATTTCCAAGTAAGAGCAGAATGGCCCGTGGTGTTCAGCAGAGGGCCAGATGCGCCACCGACAGTGTTCGCGCAACTAACTCTACGAGACGCTCCGAAGTTGGCTCTCGTTTGGGAACAATGAGCCAATGCTCCGTAGTACTTAATGACCTAGTGGGTGAAACCCATGACAGGGCACAAATATTCGAAAGAAGATTATCCAATTCGATGGATCATGTTAACAATTTGGAGCGCGCTATCTCAAAACTTGCACCCCTTTCTCACCTCATCGACCCTGAAACACGACTGGACAAGCATGACCTAGTGGCCGCTGGCAACTTCTTGGATGTGCTGGCGTCCGAAACATCGAGTAGAGTAGACAGGTCACGTAACGTTAGTCTTTATCATCCCTGATCGTATTCTTATGAACGGCCTTAGAGATAAACTCAGCGGCTAGCGGCATGGCGCACATACCATGTATAATGGCGAGGCTGCGGAAGCGGACACAGCGTCATAGTTGCCCCCTCATGGTGCAGTTCCAGGCAAAGATCCTAGCAAAGCTGTTCACCAGAAAGCAAAGCGTTATTGCTGCAACTACACCGTTTAAAAATATAAAAATAACCATGGACAAAACCTCTCCAGGGGGAAATTTTCGCCAACACTTCGCACGACTCCAGTCACACGCATGTGATTTCCAAGATATCACCACCAAACATTGCACGGCCCGTTACAGTGGAGTCGCCTAAAACGGGCACTGTGTCTCCAAAACATTCACCCGTTCGCCAGCCTAACAGAATTTCATTAGAGCTAATACCGTCCACCAGTTCACGCTCTACCTTGGTAGACCTGGACATATCAAGCTCGCCCCACACATTTCAGCCCCCGTCCAAACGCCCCCACCCAGGCAACAGCAACAAAACGTCATCTTGTTCAGTTAGACCGAAACACCCTTCCACCTCGTGCCCGCTCTACAGTAGGATTTGCAAGGCCATTACCTGTAGTTCACCGTCAAACTCCAACCTGCCCCACAGGCTGCAGGCCCTCAAGTGTCTAATGATGTGCTTGACACCAAGGAAGCGACTTTTCTCTAGCCAACGATGCTGCAACCCTCCTCAATAGAACAGGTTCACGTAAAACACATAAACCTCATCTACCTCCTAAGATCCCCGCCAAGCTCATAAATAGCAGCACCGTGTCGTTAGATTTACCATGGTCACATTGCTCAGCCCCTTCAGGAGGTATGGCTAATTCCGTTAGACCTCAATCTTCTCATTTCAGCGCCACAAACAAACCCAGCAGCACTAAGAACCATCTCCCGCCACCCCATCCAACGTTATTTAATAAACTTAACTTCAACCTCGGTTACCGTCCCAAAACTGAAACTGATTTCTGTAGTGCTGGTCCGTCACCTGTTCCCCCAAACGGACGTATGAACCATATGCAAATCTGAACAAGAAGCCACTTTTCCGATTTACCCTTGACTGACCATCTACAGCCTGTAAACGCAATGCTTAAGCCGACCTGCCAACACGTACTGTCCCAATTTCCCAGATCAAATCTCGAGGCTTCCAATCAGTTAGAATCCAGGCCT
>LUCM01009223.1:5469-61125 GCA_008360955.1 Fasciolopsis buskii
CCGTAGTCTACTAAGTTTCATATGCTTGAAAAAAAAGCTATTGTCAGAAGTTGCCACCCAATACCAGATTTTCTAACCTTCATATTTACTCACCGGTCACTGCATCCAATCCAACCATGACTACGAACACGGTGTCGAAAACCTCCAACGACGAACATGCGCCCACACGATTTACTCTCACGTCTCACAAACGTACGACAGAATTGAACACACTTGCAGCACAGTACACACGACCTTCAACTTCAGATGAAATATCAGGTTGACGCCACAAGTGATTCAGTCCAGCCGCAAGCTGCCGGATGCCTGGATATACGGGTGTGTTTACCTCCAATCCTGAGCTACATCGTTGGAACACGCAGCCTACCAAGGTAGGTAAAACGGGCCACTTGTTATTTCTCCCCGATCCAGTATTCAAGTCGGCGTGCTGTCGTCTTAGCCTGTAAACAGTTATTTACATTCGAAGGTGCAAACACATGCCGAACGAGCAAACCGATTTCGACGTCTATCTAGTGCCCGTTGTGCATGGTCCGCAGACTCGTAACAGGCACAGACCGTTCGTTCTGCGTAATCTAGGTCGCATGGCCTTCCTCCCCTTCCCAGTTCGACTCCTACATCCCGGAGACCTCCTAAAGCATCTTCCATCACCTCGTCCGTGGCAAACGCCACTAGTTGTTTCGAATGAACTCGACAGTTCGTCGTATACTCTAACGCGAGCATAGGTATGCGAGTACAATGCTCGCAACAGGTTCACAAACTTCGATGGCACACTCTTCCGGTGGAGAGCACTGAGTAGTGCTGGTCGATCCACGGAGTCGAAAGCACCTTTCAAGTCGAGGAAGACTACGATCGTAGAGCAGGCGGTGCTGTGACGCGCGCAATCGTTTCGAGTATCTGTCGAAGAGTGAATATTTGGTCGATGCATTTAACCGTTTTGTGACTGTTTGGCTTATTATCGCACTACAAACACCGAAACTTATCGCGGTTTGTGCCAATTTGAATTCCTGGGTCAGTGTTGCCGCTATTCTCTCGGAGGAGTGGGCAACAGTCATCAAGGCGACCGTCTATTGGTAATTTGGGCACAAAGTCAACGAACATCACCCGTCTTCAGAATTACAAGAATCGAAACCAAAGGAGCTTTCTAGGCGCGTCTTATTCCAGAAGAGCCGATTCACTCGAGCGTTCATATCTCCTGCCCAAATCCCGATGTCATGCCGAATTGCTGTGTGTAAGAGGTCGTGCAGCTTTTGATGGAAGATATCCTCGACTTCATCTGGGCTGCAATCTGTTGGCGCGCACGCTGATACAACAAACAAGTCGCGTCTATCGAAGCGACGGTCATTTACTCTGCACGAACCTCTAAGTCTCACTGCGCACAGCCAGCTGTCGTCTGGGGTCAAGTTAAGTAGTGCAGCCTTAGTCTCAGGGTACCCAGAAAGACGCATGGACTAAATACCCCTACTGAGCTACTCACATCTGTGTTCGCGCATTGAACGTGGCTAGTTTAAAAGGTATCGAGGACGGAAAAGTGCATCGGTCGGCAGAAGCTCGGTTCCGACTAGAGACTTAGGAAGGCTACTCTGATGGAGAATGCAAGAGAACAGGAACAGGATTTAGTCCAGTTACACTACCACTAGCATGACCGCCTACAGTTCTCGAAGAATGTAAGGAAATGGGGGTAGGAACAGGAGGAACAACACGAACCAGTAGAGGAAGAAACAATTTCCCGCGGCCACCTATTCGGTGGGTCTGAGTCTGCCTTATTCACGGCTTACTTTGGATGGTGACCGTTCCCGTATCCGCAACCCAAGGACGCACACAGTAGCATCCAGCTCTGCCTTGAGCTAAATAACTGTATATATATATATATATATATTACTCTAAAACTCATTATTTGTACGATGTGTTTTGCTCGTCGCTTTCTTGCTTGTCCGACCGAGATCAATAAACCCGTGACGCACGTTTCGGTATTCTCTATCCAGCCAGCGGAAGGTTTAGCATAGGCTCTTACAGACTCAGTTACTACATCGACAGCGGTGATCTTCTCTCTTTGTGAGACACCTACTTTACCTAACTTCGCTGTACATTTTCTCATCCCACTTGGCCACGTCATCTGTTGACTTCCAGATGGCTTCTTTCATTCCTCAGGAGGAACACAAAATAGGGCACGACAGGGTATGGTAGACGAGTGTTCGTCATACGCAACACGTGACCGAACCAGTGTAGTCTACTAAGTTTCGTACGCCGAAATAAGGTATTCTGAGAGCCTCGTCAAACAGCCGCACAAGGACTGAAATTGGGTACAGAAGGCCCTGCGAAGTGCCATTAATCCGTTGATTTTCTCAGAGAGCCTCTAAAGGCCACCGGAGTGAGTAGGGTAAATCAACGACTGTTATTGCCTCTGGGGCTGGTGACCAGTCAAATCAGACTATTAAGATGACAAACTGTCTACTGGTCGGAATATTACTTGCGTGCTTATTGGCGGACCAGTACGAACCGATATTTCATCGTCCATATGCAGAAGCAACAACGCCACAGGGACAAAATAGATCCGCGCGAGATCTCTAGGACATCACAGAACCGTTGATTCTGATGCACAAACAAGCGGCATAGCCAAAAGTATAACAGGTGAAAGCACAGACATGAAAAATCAGGATTTCGAAAATAAAATTCGTCTCCTACACAGCATGTAACATCTGTATTCTAATTAAGGGACTTCAGGAAAAATGGACCAACCAAAACCAACCTAGAGGGAAGATTTTTTCGAAGCTCTGGAATTTAAAAATGCAATCAGGAACGGAGCCCCTTGTCTCCCGAATTGCACGGCAGACCGCCCGCATACGTGAGCCCGACTCGCAATGCGTCATTCGCCCCTTAATTCTGTCGCTGATGCAATCAAACAAACTGAGTTCAATTCAGTTTGCACATGGCACAAGTGACCTCAACGGTCAAACGAATGTCCAGATCAGTGTATAGTCGGCGAAGTTCTTTGGATTTCAACACAATGCGGGATTTGAAGTTTTTTGTTTTTTAAAGGAAACTTTTTAGCATCATCAAGCCTAGGTATGCAGATTTGGATACACATTATACTCAAGCACAAAAGGCTGAAGAACGGGACATTCCAGCCCACGGGAACTCGTTTGCGCTACTCTTTGCGGCAAAATTGTGCCAAATTCATGCGAGCAAGACTGGCACACCCCACTTTTGAGTCAAATTTCAAGATATTTGGAGGGGCCTAGGAACCGCAGTCTTCGAGTGGCCCGGGTTTTGGTGGTATCCCGATTGCCCGGTCTTAAAGTTTGTCCTGTAGTGCATGTCATAAATCCTCCACTCCAAGGTCGCTAGCAAGCAACAGTCTCACGGTGCAACCGTAGTCTTTACGAGGATGTCATACAAGTGTAAGCTGTTTCAGGCCTACGTTTTTTTGGGACAAAATCATTAAGCAGAAAAACGAAGAGGATTGGGAAAATGAAACGTCAGCTCTTGGAGTATGGACGGAAAATGGGAGGGAGAATGAAAAGAGGCAAGAGGGTTGATGGACCAAGCTTCGCAGAAGCTGGCGGCTGCTGATCGTTCGGCCATACATCAGACAGATTTACATCCTTGGACCGTCCTAAGAGCGGTCCGCTATGGTCACTGGTGCTCGTGAGTGTATAGTGGCTGCCTGTTTATTCGGTCCGCACTTGTGTACTTATGCATATGCTAAAGGCATCCCTGAACTCTTTTACTTTCCCTCTTCTTTTATTTCTTCTTCGCTCTTTGTTTCTTTCAGTCAACCCCGTTTCCCTCTGCATTTTTTCCCACCCTCTTTTAGTAGGAACGCCTCTATCTGCCAGCCATATTTTCCCCTCGTTTTGTTTGTACCGGCCTTCATTTCACTTTCCTCCGCTACATCATTGTCCGACTATGGTATCTGCTCCCTTTTTATTTTTCGATAGCTGGCTTTTTCGCATAACTCTTTTTTTTCTTGTTCATTTCTCTCCTTCCGTTTTCCCCTCCATTTCTCCTTATTGTCTGTGGGTAACTTTCTTTTTGTTATCCATTTTATTTTTTTGTTTTTTCTGTTTTTGCCTTCTTTATCTCGGTAGAGGTACTTTGGTAGCCAAAGGCGTACACTCTAGTTGAGATGAATGACTGGTGCCAGCCTCTTGGGAATGATGGAAGCTACGTCACCCGATGAGACATCCCCGTATGATCAGGGCGTCATTGGCAGTCTGTCTTGTGTAACTTGCTGCTAGTGATCGTAAACCATCACTGAGAGAAGGCCGAAAGTAACAAGCGTGGAAGTTGGTGGAGTGCCTTCCTCGTCTAAGGCGGAAAACAAACGAGTCACTCGGAGGCAAATACCCAAAAATGCTCGTGGATAAACAAGATGAAATATCGGTGAGCCACTCAGTCACAAATGCAGGACAGTCAAGCGCCCTAGGAGACTTCTGCCGTCGGATCGTTTGCTGGTCGCAACTAGTACCGCGCAAAGTCTGATGTCTTCCGTGACGTTTTAAAGGCGCTCCAGTGTATGGCTGGAATACATGCTGGTCCAGCCGTCTTTTGAAAGTTCCTTCGCCTCCTGCCTGAGTGACTATCTGGAGTAATTACTTCCCCAAGGGGCAGATTCTAAAATGTAAGGCTTGTTTCCTAGCCCTCACCGTTGGACGATGTCTCTAGATTAAGTTATTTTCCGCTTAGAGTTGATATGGCTGCTATTTTAAGCAGTTGTCTGTTGAGATACCTCCGCTTTGTGAGGGCATCTGTTTCGAGCATGGGGTCCTTTCTTGGCTGCATTTACCTCGTACTGTGCAGGTTCAAAAAGTGCAGTCACTCGTGAGAGCTAGGTTCCCGAGACTACACAATCGTTGTGCGGAATTCCCATGAATTCTAGAGTGATCTTTCCTCAACAAGATCGGCCAATAGGCATGGATATTTACTTTATTATGAGACCCAATTAAGGTTGAGAAACTCATGGGGAACAAGTATGGGGTAAACCTTCGCAGAACAAGACTGTTTTTCAGCCTGAGCAAAGCCTTCCGGAATGGAACGTTACGGTTGGCTCTCTGAGAAAGGTCGGTTGTCCCAATCGACATCAGATCCCTTGCTCGCTCCATTCTTTCCAGTGCATTTTCCTCGAGCGCGTAGCCACTGGTGCGGTTTAACTTATGTGCAAGATCTCGCACATATCTGCGCTGGAAGAGAGACTTTTTCCGCAGACCGACGATGTAGCTTGTCAAGGTCTACCTTAAGTGACTGCACGTTCGGCTTAGCCCCCACTTCTCGGTAGATATTCGCGTTATCTGCGTACACTAGGAATGTGTAGGCCACCTGCTTAGCATGGCCATTCACGAAAGTGGTAAACATTTCTGGGCTTATTGTGGACCCCCTTGGAGAGCCAAGATCGCTGAAAAGGGACCCGTTCACTCGCAACCGGGGTTTTCGATCGTACGAATAGTGCGACGAGCGGTCGATGAGTGAATTATTTAGTCTCAGCTCCTGCAGCCGTTCCAGAAGTTGGGATGGCTCACCCCATAAAGCGTTCCAGAAAATTTCAGTCAGATTACATCCAACGGAAATCCCCTGTCTACTATCCTCTCTACCAGTCCGAAGGCTCATTGAGGATTTTTGACGCAGTCTGCGCCTTTTAAACTCGCGCAATTCGGCATGGAGTTGGCTATCGTCAAAAAGGTTCTGCACAATGCATCGATTAAACTTTCCATGACTTTCGCACTACGATTGCAGCGCAACTGAACGACAGTTATGAGGTTCGGGCTAATCGCCAGAATTGAAGGCAGTAGAAACAACAAAATTCGTCCATCCCTCGGGGACTTGGCGGGCTCGTGTGGAATAGTTGAAGAGCTTATGCAGCGCAAGTTCTACTTGGTAAAGTGCGAGATATTAATTTGCCATTCAGCGAGTTTAAGATGTCGACATTCTCACTCACGGATCTCCGATCCTCGGGATTCTCCTTTCCTACTTTGCAGATCTATACATTTCTGTCCCTTGGAGGAGCACCGACCCACAAACTAAATTGAATTTGTTTTAGCTCTTGACATCAATTCCCTTCTTGGTTCGGTTCAGACGGCGCCGAACAGAAATGGTCAGAAGGGCGAAACGAGCCTGCTGCATATCTTCGATGGTGTGTATGGATACTGCCATCCACGTCCCATTAGAGTAACACTCTCCATGGTACCCTCCAGAAACTCAATTTTCACTGAAAGGAAAAAAGCCGCCATCCCACTTGGTGGAGGCCGACGGTGACTAAATGGACGTGTCGTTATACGCTCCGTTTCTACTTATCACCCCCACTGAGCACCCCAATAGGCACCGGCCCTCCTTGGCTCTCTACCTGTTATCCACCGATCTTTCAGTATTAGTGTTCCACCTCGAAGTTAATTCAAATCATTTTCAACTAGAAAAAAATTTAAAATGCTTTGCAGACAACGCACTTACCACCGTTGATGAGAATGACCCATAAAAGTCACAGAATAAGCTACAAAAGCCCCACATTTTCTCCACAGCTTTCCTAAATGTGCCCGTTCGAAACAAGATATGGACCGTTTTTGGTAGATTTCGGATTAGCGTAAGAGTAAAACCTATCAACCGCACAAACTTTGGATTTTCCAGTGGCAGGGTGCAAATGAGCTATCTATCTGCGTCAATGGCCTACTACTAACTTCGATAGTACCACTTACTGTAAGCCGTAAGTATCCCTCTTGCACTTAGATTTTTCAAGGTGCACCATGCGCATGACGGGAGCCAAAATAAGCAAATAAAAATTCATTGCATATGCACGTCATTTAGTAAAGAATTTTGGAAATAATTTGAACACTCAGTGAGAATTTGCCTTTTTCCATCATCCCGTAAAAATGGGACGTTTTTGGTGCGCTTCCCATAGGTTACGGTCAGCCCGAAAAAGTGAAAAGCGGCATTATTAGCATAGTATATAAAAGCGAGATGCACATGCTCCTGAATGATGTCATCAGCATGAGCGCATACTCGAATTTGGGCGTACGCAAGATTGCAGAAATGAGGCCGCACGTTATGCATAAGTACTCCTACTGTGTATAGGTAGGATAAACATCTACAGATATGCACGTTGCAACGTTTCTTATGTACATATATTCCGTTCATTAACAATTGTCTCAGTGAAAGTAGCTGGCGAGTGACTGACTTCCATTGTGAAAAATTGGACACCAGTGTGTCTTGAAAAGACTGTGTCATCTTGCGCTTCACATTCACGCTGGTGCATGCGCCGCCTCATTTTTCCATTCATGGTCCGTATAATGGCCCCAGAAAGCCCCACAAGGCGCATAAAACGTACAGAGCAGAACCCGTGCTATTTCAAACTGTCCATTTCCTAATGCCAAAGCATTTTTGCCATGCAGTCCGTTTTCAAATGGGCCCTTATGTTTTCAGCTGCTTGGAAACAGATGCCACCATCGACTGTCGAAGGTCATCCGGAGGTCGGCGATCGAATGTCGAGGCTTTTACATTCATTATGAATTTTAGGTGCAACTGAAGACCTGGAGGCAGTATGTGGAGTTCATCAGCCTGCAAACTTAGACAAAGTGTCCAACAGCAGTCTCCATTCATCAGTTTATGACAGAAACTCTGTGATAGTTTGCCAAATGGCGAACAATTCCCTTGCTAGTTCACGCGTTTTGTTTAATGACAACCGCATAGACTAATAACATTATGTGTAGAAATCGGAAAATAACAACAGCTTCAAAGTCTACCCCTCAGCTTACTAGTGCCATTTTCCCGGATGGATTGGATGACGAATCGCTGCTGTATGATGCTGCGTTGATTTGAGCATTTTCGCCAAAATATACTAGGAATTTGTGGTCAAAAAATCTTGGACCCCTTTTACCTGGATGGCTTGGGAAATGAGGTGGGGTCCATGGTTTGGTCATAATTACTAATGAGCTGACTGCTAACGGGAAACTACCCGAGTGAAATGGATTTGCTTTTTTGTTCACTGTCTTTAGCAAACGGTGTTGAATATAAGGTGATACGTTTTCCTACTGAAGTGGTTACGCAGAGGAGTAGTATGCTTGAAGATTCCTGATGATAAATTCTCGTCAGTCTTTCAGTCGGAAATAACGACAGGATTTCGAAACAAAACGAGGAAAACACCGGGCGTTTACCGTTTGCGTTTCTCCCGATCGCAGCGGATTAGGGAAATCACACTCCGCTGAAACACTCAGTCGATCGTTGCAACTTTTCAGATTGCTGGCAAATGCCGGGAGCAGCTTCTCATTTTATTGATTAGGCAAATATACCAGGTATTCCGGGGCTTTCGAATTATGAACTTCGTAGTGTGATGGCATGGGACAGCCATCTCTGAACGGATGTGCAATGCGTGGCGTGGCCGTCATTGGCCATTTTTTGAATGGGACTGTGTAATAAGTTTACAGAAAAATTATCCTTCCATTCAAGCAGGACAAAATAGTCTTGCCCTGAATGTATCAGCGACGACGGCCGGCGACCTACTAGTCAGCGGAAAATTGTTCGGAGACTCTCAGGAGGGTTGTCTGATTCATTTGGAATATCCTAAGTTCTAAACCACGTCTGCCAACTGCATGTGGCGAAGTATCATCCCAGAATGTGGACCCATTGTACATCCTGGGCTTAATGGTAATTTTCACATCCTGTCGGAAGAATTTCGTCATATTTTGACTCGCGAGGCACTTTCAGACTTCCGCGTATGTGCTTAGTACGGGAAGTACGAGAACTGTCCAACTACCAATGTACGCACACATCTTAAAAAAAGGTGAATTCAGCTATGAGTATTGAAAACGAATTGGTCCTCGCCGGGAAATTCGGGGAAAGTTTGAGTAAACCACTGACACCTTTATTGGACATACTTCAGATAATTTGCGGAGGTTCCATGCTTCACGAAATCTGCACGGAAAAGGTGGAATACAGAAAGCTGATAGGTATTCCTTTTGTTCGAATTGTATATCACAGAATATCAAGTACCTATCACAAAAGAGAGTTTTTGCGCATGGTAGCCTTCCGGTTGTTCGGGTCCTAAAAGGCCCTTCAAGCCTGTAAAGGGTTGAACCCGAAGCCCCTCTGAAGAGTTGTAAAGTATTCCTTGGTCAGCACCAGCAAACTCACAGAAAGCGCGTGGTTTCCTGTTCTATGGTTTTATTGCCAAACTTTTGATATTGCCGAGAAACATCCTACGCATAGAATCTTTGAGAAAATATTTTATCATATTCATGGGCACTTTCTGGGAGGATGATTTTTTGGGGTGATATTCCCGTTGACTTTCGGGCTTGAAGTCCTTATCCGTATTTGGCTTACCCGGGTTTATTGAGAAACCTAGATGCCCACCTATCTTGCGGCTTTTTATTGTGCACCAGGGAAAGTTAAGGTGTTCGCTGTGGCTCAGGTAGAGCATCTGCAACGAAACTGGAAGGAAAAAGATATATCGTCTCATTGGTACCCACGGGAACCTGCCGCCAATCAAAAACATCCTTAATTCACAAATACAGTCAGCCAAATAGTCTCTTGCATCGCAAAGCTTTGTCATTATGCAGTAAAATCCAACAAGCGGCACTTTAGAAGGGGGCAACGGCCTTTGACCAACGAGATGTTACACTCATAGAGACAGGACGCGGAGTAATATCACAAAATTTGCATGCCGTAAATGGTAACATCATCGATGGGCAGCACGACGTTATTTTCTAATGAATCCTGCATATATTCTTTCGGTCAAAAGGCAAATCAACTCCCTGTATCAGCGGAGTCTAATGTATGTCGTGAAGATCATAACAGAGTGGACGGGTGGGTAGGTAGTGGAAGAAAATTTGCATATATCCATTCAGGATAAGTCTACACTAAAAAATCATGCTAAAATGTGATTTTGCACGCAACGAAATGTGGTGGAAGGATTGAGGTGAAGCGCAATTACAGTAAAAGAGTGATCACGAAGAGGCACCGGGTGATAACGTCCTTCCGGGATGCTGAAGGTATCTAGGGTAAAATTTAGGATTAAAAATCAATGCTGCCAACGACAGATAATTCAACGGTGCCATATGCTGGATTATTTATTCAGGAATTATTTGGGCCGCCATTAGTTGCGCTGATACATCAACTTGTTTCTTGTATTCCTCTGTAATTAAAACATATTCTTGTCACACAAATAATTTTACCCGCAACATCTTGCCTTTATGGATGAGGCCCTCACGGCAGATGGTAAATGTTTCTTCCTCTAAAGCCACGAAGTTTCATTCAGACTTCTGCCACATTATATTTGAGTCCGTTTGCATTTTATTTTTTATCGTTTACTTCCTTTATTAATGAAATAACGATGTACATCATTTTTCAGGAAGCTGCCCGCGGCCAACAAAGGGCTGCCAAGTGAGGAAGTGGACCGGAGGTGGGAGGATCTGAACCAGTAATATTCACTTCCGAACACCATGACCGCTTCCACGTCGCCACCGCCGACCACGTTTACACTGCCGAGATCGGTAGAATGCACCACACAGGCCTATTCTCTGTGCGAACTTACATGATTTAGGACTTCCGCCTCAGACTGAGCAGCCCTCGGCGCCACCTTCCGTCTTCTGCACACGTTGGCTCTTGGTTGACTACGAATGTAGGATCTATGAAGATGGTAATTATCGATTGATGTCTTACCGTCATTGGGCGTGTAGGTTGGAATAATAGACGGAAAATCGCGTAACTAAGAAAAGCGGTCTGTGCACTGATCTGGGAAGGCCCACTCCAACAAGTATCAAGTGATGAAGTTATATAATCATGCTTCAGTCATTCTACCCCAATCGGCGCGGATGCCAACGGGCAACTACAAAGGAAAAATATTACTCTCAAGTGGACTGACCAGGGTGTTTTAAGTAATCTATATCGGATGGTCACAAATGACTTCCAGTCCGTTGTTCACGAACATTTCCAGGAAACCCTGTACAATCTTGCGAAGCGGTTTGTGAGGTTTTGAATTTCGTCCCGCATACTTGTGCACTGCATATTGCTTCGCAGCTACTGACCGCGCCCACCAAGTAATCGAACGTTGCATATATCCTCACATGCGTTCTGGTTTCCATTATTCACGTCTCCTTTGCACCAGCCATGTAAAAATTTGATATTGCCCTGTACATGACTCTCGCAAAACGAGAAATATGCAATATTATTATTACTATCACACAAAAAACCGCGAAGGGAAAATTGCAATGAAGCAATTATTGAGAAAAATATAGGTTTTTAAGCATCGTTTGCGGGAACTTATTGTGTATTTGATGCAGAAAACTCTTCCTTATTAGTATTAGTGCCAAAACATGGACCTACTTTAATTAAAGTTTGTAAATCGTTAGAAAGCAAGCTTACTCATCTATACAAAACCGACGAAAACGAAAAATGCGATAGTATCCCAGAGAAAAAAGACGATAAAAAACGAGCCACTAGAGTGCATGAAATAATAAACCAGAAATAATTTTAAAAAAAATATGAAGCGTCGAAAGGTTGAGTGGGGGATCACGTGAAATTGAAATCAATAAACGCCGTGATTTTGGACTGAACAAAACAAAAGCGAATTAAACACTGGAAGCGAAAGCTCAATCCAGCTAAACCCCGCAGTGTAGAAAATCAGCACACAGAAAAAGAGAAACCCATAACCAAACCGACAGAAATGGCAAGTCAAAACAAGACTGATCCGTGAGTTTCCACGTTTAGTTGCTACGCACGGTGCTTGACTGACATCCATTAAAATATGCATACGGCCAACTTCCTACAAGTAATGAATGTATGTAATAACGCGGGTGAAGAGGTCGGGCGTTATGTACAAAAGACTTCTAATTGTATAACGGCGTGGCGGTGGAGTACGCACCTCTCTCTGGTGTTCCAATTCAAGAACCGAATCGATAACGTGTCCCCAACAGTCATTTCCATCGCATCATTCCAGCTGTTGCTCGTCCGTTCTTCGTTACCCGTCCCCAACGATACCCTCAAAATTATTCCACCTGCATCCACCTGAAATTCTTTATTACCCCATGGAGCAAATTCCTCTCCGTGCGCACTTCCGTCAGCGTGCAGAACGACGTTCAGACTAGTTCACTTTTGATTAGTCTAAATAGTTGGCAAGTACTCATTTCCAAAATACTTAGTTCAAGTAATTTGCTTGCTTTCAAAAGTTAATGTAGGTTCCTTTGAGTGTTGCTTTAGCCTAACTGCCTGCATTAGGTCTCTGGACCAGCAGGTCATTCGGTGCAAATGTCGGAGACTGCGGTCTTTGAGATTATTAGGATTAGGGACATATTATTTAGGATTCTTTCATCCTAACCAGCAGAGTTCGTAGCATTTCGTCATCTGGTGGTTCTTATTCCATAACTGTTATCAATATCCCTTGAGTGGACCGAATGAGTCATTAATAGACCCCACCACGGTGACTGGGGTGCTGCAGGTTCAAATGCCAACAAACAACCTTCATGTCGCTTCGTTTGACGAACTGAAGCTTATCCATCCATTACCAGGATCTCTTGAGATCCAGTCGCACACCAACAACGTTCGATCAGTTTTCTGAATATATGTTGTTTGGCACGCCTCTTCTCGCAGCCAACTATCATAATGCCATCAGGAATGCGCCCACGCAAGGTAATTCCAAATGGGCAGCCCTAGTTTGTAGGTATTTCATCAAACAATCGTACCTTTCCTCCAAGGTTTGGCGTCTTTCAACGATTGCAGGCCCGATCTGATAGACCTCCGTTTCTAGGAAAAGCCAATGACCGACGGTTGCCCCGGCTATTGGAACCTGTCTTTATTGAGACCACCCTTGGCTTGGGGAATTGCAGTCTTCCTCGACGTCGACCATCTGTCTCGTTTCACGCGCCTTTTGCCTCTGCACCGTTGCCCGATTCCGAGACACTAGAGGGAACGTGCAAGTATGGTTCTTGCATTCATTTATTTGGCGATAGTTTCCCAGGACATTTTACCTGTGGAAAGTTGCTTATCTTTTCCTACCAGTGAAGCTACTGCGTTCAGTGTAGGCAATCAGGAGTGCATGGCCAATTAATATGTCTAAAAGTTGCTTCTGGAGATTGAATGTAATCAGCAAGATTTTATTCTTTCCGGATAGCCGGTTAGTCATATCTCTACTCACAAAGTATACCATTAGGCGATTTGACATACCAAAGGTACAAAATAAGATCATGACTTGTCAGCGGCGTTCTTGTTATCAAGTCAGAGAAGTTTTGCATACAACCCCAGCCGACTGGGTACGGCAAGTCAATGATAATATTGATAATAATGCGTATATTTCTCGGTTCTCGAGAGACTTACACTGAGGCACTACCAAAATACCACAAGGTGAAACACAAACAATAAGGCCAAATGTTGCTCAATACATAAGTATTGAGCATGTGAGCAGGGGACGAATACATAACTGCACGCTACGAAGGATTTTGGATAATAAAAATGTTACGTAAAATTGCATTGCATGAAAACGGCAGCAGATTCAAGGACGCCGCTCGTTTATGCTTATCAGTGCGTAATTTCGCGAGGAAAAATTTATGATACTCGAGAACTAGGGAAAATGCAAGTTCTGGCCGAGAGAAGGACTTCAGTTGAGGTAGGTTCCAAGGGATGCACTTGGACTGCTTTATGTTATTCATGATATAGTGCGGCGTCCGTTTTTGGTGGTACACGGGCGGCGGCCAGGCCATCATCGAACAGAATGATTACGCTGGAAATGGAGGGGCACTATGGAACGACAGTAGCATTGCTTGATTGCCCGCATTTCATTTGCTGGGGAAGTCGATGGGTTGATATTTCGGGAGGCAAACGGATGAAACCCGAAGAGGAACAGCGTGGCGCATTGAATTCTTGACTTGTCAACGATCAATAAATTACCAGTCCGACCGACAGGCTTCGTCTGGGTTATTGCCCAATGATAGTCTCAACCTGGGGATGGAAGTATGGCCGAAGTGTTAGACGCACCAGTGGACATTCTCATTGGATGTAAAGTACCGGGAACAAATTATGCTTTAGGTCAAGGGGTAGGCAATCAAGAGGAAACACTGGCCACAAGTAAAAAATTGATCGGGTTTTTCTCGCACCGCTGGGGTAAAATGAAAAACTGAGGGCAGCCACAAGCATTTTCGGCACATCAGAGGACAAAATCGGTGAAGACTTGAAGGAGCTATAAGACAGTGAATTTTAAGATGAAGCCGATTGCCTGGATGGGATGCCCAGAGAGGATAGGCTAGCGTTAGAGAAAGCCTAGGGTAACTCTTGGTACGGAAGTGGGAGGTTTGTATTTCCCGTACCTTGGAAACCGTGGTCACCGAAACTACCACACAATAAACCCCTGGCATAGAGAAGACTAATATGCTCGGAAGTGAGACCGGCAAATCGCAAATGAAATGGGCTTATTTCAAGCCTGTGCGACAGAATATAGAGCTTGTTTTCATTGACAGGGTTGATTCTGAGGGCGCAATTCGTGAAAGCATTTGGTACATAGCACATCAATCGATCTTTAACCCAAGGAAACGATGAAGGTTTGGGCCACGTTTGACTAAGCAAATAAGTCGGAAGAGTTTGCACTTGACGACCGTATACTACATCAATCCGCAAGTTGAAATATTGAAGAAAGGCTGCCTGGGAAATGTTGCCTTACCTTCGGATATTTGGGAAAGTCTCCCTTGAGAAACGTTAGCATGCATGGGCAGAGAATCACTTTGTTCCTTTTGGTAGGCCGACATTAAATGTGACAGGAAGCCTGAAGACCACAGATTGATCACGCATCCCTTTGGGGAAGCTTATTGCCACTCAGAGCTAACTTTGTGCTCCGAGGAGTCCTAAAACGCTTAAGTTCCAGACCAAAAGCAAAGAATCTGAACAACTGGAAAAACAAGGCGAACGGTGATAACGTTCTCCTCACCCTTAATGACGCAGAATTGTACCTGGAACCCCTAAACAGTTAGAAAAGACCCCCAATCTAGGTCAGGTTTACGTGGGCAATGTGCTGTTAAACTGTAGATGGCTAGTGCATGCTCTCCTGGAAGATAAAATACCAACCGGTTTTAGAGAGATCAACCGGATCATGATGTCAAATGAACGTGCACTGTGCGGGATCTGGGAAGCTATTGCCAAATAACCGGATGCAAGAACCATACTTGCACGTTTCCTCCAGTGTCTCGGAGTCGAGCAACGGTGTAGAGGCAAAAGGCGCGTGAAACGAGACAGATGGTCCACGTCAACGCAGACTGCAATTCCCCAAGTCAAGGGTGGTCTCAATGAAGACAGGTTCTACACCAAGACTAAAAAAGGTTCACGACGAGATGAAGCAGATCTCTTTCTAGAGGAATTTTTCTATCGTATTCCACTAAGCTCGCAACTCAAAACCCGGTCTAACACATTTATGGCTAATGTGTTCACGGCAACCCACAATTTGACCAGGGTGAACCAGTAGTTCTATGCAGAATCTGCTTTTAATCTGACAGACCAGTGCTCCCGAAGTTTACAGGTACTCCACAAGTTATTCATATGGACAAATGAACCGGACTTCCTATCAAAAAGCGAGAAGAATTAGCTCGTCTTACTGGCCCGAAATGTCTGAGGAAGAGTTAAAATTAAAGCACACAGTTCTGAACATCCAAACCGCAAACCTCTACATTTTGTTAAACCGAATTTGTTGCTTTTTCGATCGGGCCAGGTTGTACCGAGCAGTGGTTTGGTGGACAAGACTTGAATTGTGCACGATGGTTTTGGGAGTTAGACTGTCAGACTTCACTGTGAAAGTTGGAGCGACAACTGCGGCAGATTTAACAACCCGAAGGGGACGAGGTGCGTTTATCGTAGTTGGGGAAGTTGCAAATGGAGATGAAACCGTCTGACGGAAGTGCGTCAGATGGCACTAATGGTTACCGACTTCAGAAGCTCAAACCGTGCTGATTGAAGGATTGCTCTGAGCTGGAGGACAATTGCAGAATGACAACATAAAATCTGAAGCCAAGCATCCAGTCATACTTCCTAGTCAGCACCATATTACGGATCTCATAGTTAGCCACTACCACACAACAAAAGAATGCGAGGGTAAAAACTACCTATCGAATAGTGCACAGCAAAAGATTTTGATGATAGACGGCAGAGTCTTGGTGAAGCGGGCAATTTCCAGCTGCTTCCTCCTCAAAGGACAGAGCACTGCCTAAGGATAGCTGATGGCCCCAAACCCAATAGACGGGGCAACCGTCGGTCATTGGCTTTTCCTAGAAACGGAGGTCTATCAGATCGGGCCTGCAATCGTTGAAAGACGCCAAACCTTGGAGGAAAGGTACGATTGTTTGATGAAATACCTACAAACTAGGGCTGCCCATTTGGAATTACCTTGCGTGGGCGCATTCCTGATGGCATTATGATAGTTGGCTGCGAGAAGAGGCGTGCCAAACAACATATATTCAGAAAACTGATCGAACGTTGTTGGTGTGCGACTGGATCTCAAGAGATCCTGGTAATGGATGGATAAGCTTCAGTTCGTCAAACGAAGCGACATGAAGGTTGTTTGTTGGCATTTGAACCTGCAGCACCCCAGTCACCGTGGTGGGGTCTATTAATGACTCATTCGGTCCACTCAAGGGATATTGATAACAGTTATGGAATAAGAACCACCAGATGACGAAATGCTACGAACTCTGCTGGTTAGGATGAAAGAATCCTAAATAATATGTCCCTAATCCTAATAATCTCAAAGACCGCAGTCTCCGACATTTGCACCGAATGACCTGCTGGTCCAGAGACCTAATGCAGGCAGTTAGGCTAAAGCAACACTCAAAGGAACCTACATTAACTTTTGAAAGCAAGCAAATTACTTGAACTAAGTATTTTGGAAATGAGTACTTGCCAACTATTTAGACTAATCAAAAGTGAACTAGTCTGAACGTCGTTCTGCACGCTGACGGAAGTGCGCACGGAGAGGAATTTGCTCCATGGGGTAATAAAGAATTTCAGGTGGATGCAGGTGGAATAATTTTGAGGGTATCGTTGGGGACGGGTAACGAAGAACGGACGAGCAACAGCTGGAATGATGCGATGGAAATGACTGTTGGGGACACGTTATCGATTCGGTTCTTGAATTGGAACACCAGAGAGAGGTGCGTACTCCACCGCCACGCCGTTATACAATTAGAAGTCTTTTGTACATAACGCCCGACCTCTTCACCCGCGTTATTACATACATTCATTACTTGTAGGAAGTTGGCCGTATGCATATTTTAATGGATGTCAGTCAAGCACCGTGCGTAGCAACTAAACGTGGAAACTCACGGATCAGTCTTGTTTTGACTTGCCATTTCTGTCGGTTTGGTTATGGGTTTCTCTTTTTCTGTGTGCTGATTTTCTACACTGCGGGGTTTAGCTGGATTGAGCTTTCGCTTCCAGTGTTTAATTCGCTTTTGTTTTGTTCAGTCCAAAATCACGGCGTTTATTGATTTCAATTTCACGTGATCCCCCACTCAACCTTTCGACGCTTCATATTTTTTTTAAAATTATTTCTGGTTTATTATTTCATGCACTCTAGTGGCTCGTTTTTTATCGTCTTTTTTCTCTGGGATACTATCGCATTTTTCGTTTTCGTCGGTTTTGTATAGATGAGTAAGCTTGCTTTCTAACGATTTACAAACTTTAATTAAAGTAGGTCCATGTTTTGGCACTAATACTAATAAGGAAGAGTTTTCTGCATCAAATACACAATAAGTTCCCGCAAACGATGCTTAAAAACCTATATTTTTCTCAATAATTGCTTCATTGCAATTTTCCCTTCGCGGTTTTTTGTGTGATAGTAATAATAATATTGCATATTTCTCGTTTTGCGAGAGTCATGTACAGGGCAATATCAAATTTTTACATGGCTGGTGCAAAGGAGACGTGAATAATGGAAACCAGAACGCATGTGAGGATATATGCAACGTTCGATTACTTGGTGGGCGCGGTCAGTAGCTGCGAAGCAATATGCAGTGCACAAGTATGCGGGACGAAATTCAAAACCTCACAAACCGCTTCGCAAGATTGTACAGGGTTTCCTGGAAATGTTCGTGAACAACGGACTGGAAGTCATTTGTGACCATCCGATATAGATTACTTAAAACACCCTGGTCAGTCCACTTGAGAGTAATATTTTTCCTTTGTAGTTGCCCGTTGGCATCCGCGCCGATTGGGGTAGAATGACTGAAGCATGATTATATAACTTCATCACTTGATACTTGTTGGAGTGGGCCTTCCCAGATCAGTGCACAGACCGCTTTTCTTAGTTACGCGATTTTCCGTCTATTATTCCAACCTACACGCCCAATGACGGTAAGACATCAATCGATAATTACCATCTTCATAGATCCTACATTCGTAGTCAACCAAGAGCCAACGTGTGCAGAAGACGGAAGGTGGCGCCGAGGGCTGCTCAGTCTGAGGCGGAAGTCCTAAATCATGTAAGTTCGCACAGAGAATAGGCCTGTGTGGTGCATTCTACCGATCTCGGCAGTGTAAACGTGGTCGGCGGTGGCGACGTGGAAGCGGTCATGGTGTTCGGAAGTGAATATTACTGGTTCAGATCCTCCCACCTCCGGTCCACTTCCTCACTTGGCAGCCCTTTGTTGGCCGCGGGCAGCTTCCTGAAAAATGATGTACATCGTTATTTCATTAATAAAGGAAGTAAACGATAAAAAATAAAATGCAAACGGACTCAAATATAATGTGGCAGAAGTCTGAATGAAACTTCGTGGCTTTAGAGGAAGAAACATTTACCATCTGCCGTGAGGGCCTCATCCATAAAGGCAAGATGTTGCGGGTAAAATTATTTGTGTGACAAGAATATGTTTTAATTACAGAGGAATACAAGAAACAAGTTGATGTATCAGCGCAACTAATGGCGGCCCAAATAATTCCTGAATAAATAATCCAGCATATGGCACCGGTGAATTAGATGTCGTGGACAGCGATCTTGAGTAACTGCATGTTTTCTCTGGCTGAGAATCTTTGGACTTGTCGCTTCATCGAAAAATCCCATACGCTGAAATCGCTCATTGTAATCAATTTGCCTGGAAAATGAAACGGAGATTCTGTCTTTCTGAATATCGCGACTGACCGTTCCAGCTTTCGGGTGTCGTCGACAGGGTCTGTGACCATTGGCATACGCTTCAAAAGACTTGGCCCCCGGCTACCTGGTCCGGCCGCAAGTGCCAGATTTTCAGCCCACAAACTCCTAGAATAGATGGAGCAAAAGATCGCAGAAACATCAGCGTCCCAACAAGCCTCCTCCACAATGATTCTAATTCAAAAAGCGCTTTGCGAAATGGTTGCCCCTTATTTATATACCGCACGGTTTACGGGCCCACGTGATGCATCGCAAAACGGCCAGTTGAACTTGAAACGCGCTTCGCTTCTGCATCTACTAATTGCTCAGACATGCAAAATTGCACATGGGACCGCAGCTTATGTTAACGTTTGCTCTGCTAGCTTTTTTATCCCTTGCAATCGGACGTCTTTGTCACCATCTGACGGCAGACAGCTTAGAAATCACTTAAAATCACCTTCTCACCAGCTGTCCTCTGTTCCCATTTCTAAACAAAATATCCTTCTGTATGCATCCCAGCTCGTCCTTTAAGGTGAAAACTACTGACGAGATGTTTCCGCCCCCGGATTTACAGGATCGGTTTTTGAAATATCACCAAATCGTTCAACAAACGCTCAATGACCTTCCGAGTGCCCGCCAAACGTCAATAGTTTTAAACTAAATGAGTCTGGCCACTTTTGATTTGGAGACGGCAAAAGTTTAATCAGCGCACGACTTCCCTGTACCCTCCGACACTGATCGCCAGTCTGGCCTTCTGCAGCCCATTGGTTCGAATCATGTAGCTTGAATCTCTGAGCCCTCTAATTCTATTCCCCATAGAATGTTAGCCGTCTCTTCATATTGGCTGTTCTTTTTATGTAAACTGTTTTTAATCCAGTCAGCATCTGCAATAATGAATAAGCTCTTTCGGAGGCGACTAGGAGATCTAACGCATATCACAAGATCAGATGTGCACGAGTTGTTGCCAGCGGCTTGTCCAGTTGTCTCTTGAGCTTATCAAAACTTCTGTGGTATTGTCCCAAAATGTTTGAGTTTTCTATCACTCCAATTTGGCCAATTGGTGTATTTAATGTATTATTTGACCTCTGGCTATCCCGAGTCCAATGGCTATTTAAAAACAAGAAATAGTTGAAAATCGTACAACGTTGACTGATCAAGTTAACTAGTGCAGTCGGGCAAATATATCTTTGAAGCAGGCTGAAGAATCCGCGAAATACATTACTAATTCCGCTCGCACGACAGTGATTTTAGGACGTTCAAGGAAAAGATTTTTCAAAGAAATTTCTGCAGCTGAAGCATGCAGTGAGATTTTCATCATATTTATTTAGGTGTGATTGGTCGGAGTCTTTCAGAGGCGCATTGGTTGCTCTAAGCAAAAGTTTTGCAAATGAATAAATTTCGAATTGCAAAACGAAACATAAAAGCCAAAAAAATATGCAGGATTTTAGCCAAAATAGAAAAATTGGCGAAACGGAAGTCTGGCCTCGCTGATTTAGTTTGCAGTGAGAAATGAAAACGAAATTTGAAATTCGGTCAGACTGACGCGTATTCTTAGCTAGGGTCGGTTATAAGAATGCAAAATCATGAATACAGGCTAGCACTAGATACTAGAAGATAACGCCTTCTTTGAAGACTCAATGACGTTTATAAACCTCTGGGTTCAGGAGCGATTGAAATAAGAATGAGGATTTGACAATTAATAATAATATAAAAAAGCACAGCAAACCAAGGATTCCGACTTTTTATGGAACATCGGGAAAACGATGTTCCCGTGCATGATGAGTTGAGTAAAAGCGAGTTTAGGTCATTACTTGGTAAACTTACACCGACAAGTTCACCAATTAGTCCTAAGGAAGCTAAGGATTCAACCAACATGGAGCAAAGCAGTAAACATCGTGCCTTTAAATTGTGGGAAACCAATTTAGGTTTTTCATGCGGACAAACAACATTTGCAACCATATAGCACCGAAGGGCAAGCAAACTTTCTAAAGCTAAGCTGTCGTTATTAAAGAATCGTTCAAGTATTTTGGCAAAGCATTCTAACATCACATTCGTCTCCGCCCAGGCCATGCTAGAAAATATAAATTTTGGAATTTAGGACCAAGGTCGCAGATGGCGTTGTTGGACTATGTTTCCACAGTTAGCCGCGCGGAAGGTATTTGATGCATTTCAAAGGTGATTTTGGTCTGTGCCCTGTTGCTTCTTTAAGGTAGCCGGAATGCGGTCACTTTGGACGCAAAAGTATTAAGCTGATAGAGGGTTTTGTCAGAATCCAAGGATATAGACTAGTTGGCGCAAACATTTGTTGGTCATATGTCCTGGCAGCACAAATTAGCTAACTTAAACCTGTCATCTGCATATAGGGTTGTTACCCAGTCCTGAGTTATGTTTGTGCCACGTTGTCCATCAATATGCTCAGTGCAAACAAACGGCTGTTTTCTTTTGCTTAATGCTCTTGCGGTATGCGTCAAACTGCACGAGGAAAAGTTTCTGCTGTTGCGACCAGGTAACGTTCAATCCCCGCGATCCAGCAGGATTGGTGATAGTTAGAAATGGGTACTTGTGGTGAAGGTTGATGCAGATGCTATTGCTTGAGCGGTTTTCAATAATAAAGGGATGGCCTAAATTCAAGAACATGAAAAAGGAGGCAAATAATTTGTTACTGAGTTACATTGAACGAAAGAGAGGTACACCGGACTTGACGAAGAAAATTTTGAAGTCACCTAAATGCCTATGGGGTTCTGCAAAAAGGATACTTTAAAGACCTTTCATTACAGACACATGACTGCCATGGACGATTTCAATTAGGTGTGAAACGTGCATAAGAGCCAACTTGAAGCTAAAATTCAGAATGATGGAGTCACCAAACAAATATAGGCGTCAAACGCGCTGATATTTAGGCCACCGCATGGAGACGGTAATGATATTGGTTTATTACTCGGTATAGCCGAGGCGTGAACGATGACTTTGAAAAAATTAAACAATTGACAAAGACGTCCCATTGCAAGGGATAGAAAAGCTAGCAGAGCAAACGTTAACATAAGCTGCGGTCCCATGTGCAATTTTGCATGTCTGAGCAATTAGTAGATGCAGAAGCGAAGCGCGTTTCAAGTTCAACTGGCCGTTTTGCGATGCATCACGTGGGCCCGTAAACCGTGCGGTATATAAATAAGGGGCAACCATTTCGCAAAGCGCTTTTTGAATTAGAATCATTGTGGAGGAGGCTTGTTGGGACGCTGATGTTTCTGCGATCTTTTGCTCCATCTATTCTAGGAGTTTGTGGGCTGAAAATCTGGCACTTGCGGCCGGACCAGGTAGCCGGGGGCCAAGTCTTTTGAAGCGTATGCCAATGGTCACAGACCCTGTCGACGACACCCGAAAGCTGGAACGGTCAGTCGCGATATTCAGAAAGACAGAATCTCCGTTTCATTTTCCAGGCAAATTGATTACAATGAGCGATTTCAGCGTATGGGATTTTTCGATGAAGCGACAAGTCCAAAGTTTCTCAGCAAGTTTGCCAATTTACATAAAGCTATCGGTGCTGTCCTAGGAGACATTGGCCCCCATTGTCAGTGGCTGCATCAAGGAGGTATTAGGCCAAATTTTACATCTCCGGCAAACAGCCGGAGGTTAGGCTTCAAAACCGATTTAATAGTTTGAGTTTTTCATTTGAACGCAGCCGAGCAAAGCGTGGCTGATGGGGTACTTGGCGGTTATGTTGCAGCAATCCAGCAGATCGAACAGACAGTGAATGTGAGGTTTTTTCAGATTGCGTAAGCGCTTTGTTATTTCTGCAACTGTCCTGACCTCATCGCTAGATATTGCCCAAGGTACGGAAGGTTGCCGATGTGTTCAGCACTGATATATACAGTGGGAATCCTTTTGAATGTATCGGGTCAGGTTGTGGGCTGGTCATTGTTGCTCTTATGACTGGTCAACACAAAACCAGGTGATTTGAGATCACACTGGTTTGATAGATGAAGCCGTGGCAAAGGGTGTCACCGTGGGAACAATAATGGACCGAACAATGTATCCGAGTGCTGCAACGTGCTCGCTACTCGAGGTGCTAGAGGATTTAATGGCCGGGGTAAGATTGGCGAGTCGTGCGCTTAACCGAAATTTGGCTGTGGCACAGCTTGCCGCCGCCGTATTACTGGTATCTGGGTCCTTACTTTCAGCAGGGTGCAAATTGTGGCTGAGAAAATTCCTCCAAGAAACATCATTATTCATGAATTCACTGACAAAATGCATTTAACGCTTTATTCTATATGTGAGTTTGCTTGCATGACCGTTCTGTTGTTTGAACTCATGTCCAATTTTGACATTCGCTCTTCTGGGGCAGGCATGAATCACACTCGTATTTCTGTGCAGTGACAGCGGCCCTTGCTTTGAACCTTTGTGGTCTCATATTTGAGGTTTGCTTGTGCCTGTATGTTGTTTAACTTTACAGTCTAATGCCGTAGAATTTTCTAGTCAATTGCGTCCGGGTTTTGGGATTCAACTTTTGATGCGCATTGCTCAGACGCTGTCTCCATGGGGATATGCATTCAGTTTTGGCGAGGGCTAGCCCCAAGTAACGATGAATAAAGGTAGATTTCTTGTACAACTTTCCCCGTGGGGTTGACCACCGTGCCTGGTTGAATTAAAGAAGCCCCTGTACATGGACATAGCCTATATAAATGCGCTGGAAGACTAGAAGTAAATTTAGGAAGGGAATTTCACCCGCCATCCGGGAGCAGGATAAAAAGCATTTAGGCTGAATTAGGCTGGTACATCATTCAGTTGATACAGGGGGCTCGCAGTCGATAAAGCATGCTCTTAGATGTACCACAATTTGCCACAAGACCGTTTTGATAGAGGCAATAGGCGAAGTGCTGAAATAAAGTGGTATAAAACCGACGATCGCGCCTTCTTCGGGGGTGCCGGTTGAAAAGCGTTGGTTCCCTTCGTGTCTCTGTGGATAAGCGGAAACTGGAGGGGGCGCAAGTAATGACTGGTACCCTTTACCAAAAGCCGATGACACGCTGGATGCTCTAGATAGGCCTTGATGGTCTTCTACCTTGAATTTGACCTCTGGATATTGACAGGTAGGGCTTAAGCCGGAAGATGGAATGCCAACTGCTTTCGCCTTAACGAATGGTCTGTATGAGTTCGAAATCCTCCCTTGAAATTTCAAATGCTCCATTAACTTCTTGGTGCCTGGTGCTAGTTGTTTTACCCGGCTCATATGCAGAGGCATTTTATTCTATCTGGGTGACCTAATTATTCCGGGGAAAAGGACTGAAAATCATTTGAAAAACCTAAGAATGTTGGCTTAATGATTAAGGGAGGCGCTACTGTGGCCAAACTTCAAAAGTTGTTCTTTCCCCTCAGAAACATGTAGCCTTTTTGGTTTGTGTCTCTCTGCCTACGGGGATAACTAAGTATCCGGAGAAACCTGTGACCGTGAACCCGTGGCTAGCCCCATGCATGTAGACAAAGTGTACAGATTCTTGGGCGTTTCTTCCTATCATCCATGGGTTGTGGGAAACCTAAAAAGCAGAGGTCCTCTCGTGGAAGAATTCATCAGAAAAAATGTGATACCCCAGGGAGCAACTAACTGTCCAAATCTTTCATGAAGACTCATAGATAGCCTATGCAGTTCTCTTGCTTTGGCCTTTCCTGATGTATCGAGTGCCGGCAGTGCTTCGGTCTGAATACTGAAGCCGGTGTTTTTGCAGTCGGAGTTGTATTACCTCATCTTCCACCCGACCAACGGAAGCGTGTAGTGGAAAAACAAGTCCTATGTTGAATAAAAGCTACCGGAATTAATGATTGCCCTTTTAGCACTGCAGTGGGTACGCAATTCTCAGGTTTCCAGAAGTCAAGCTGCCAAGCACCAATAAACTTTATGGGAAGAGTTATCCGATTGTCCACACAGAGCGGACAGAAAGAAACTTCACGCTGATGCACTACCAAGGAGATCCTAACGAGATCGTAGGAATCGTCTTGGTTTTGCTGAGACGTGTACGCTTGCTATCCAAACAAAAGGCTCGGATTAAGAGACCTTGCAAGTGATTGAAGAGGAAGCTCCAGACCAGAAAATTATTTGGTAGCAACCAAAAGTCACCACGAGAGGCCACACTCTGACCTGAAGGACGATTGCAGCCAGGAGAAAATTAGTCTGTCAACGCCAAAAGACAAGATCCAGCTCGATAACGGAATTATTTACTATCAGGTTTGGCTCGGGTACACTCAATGAATCTTATTGCCGGAATGGCTCCAGGATCCACATATTCATTTAGGCCTTATTGGTCAGGATAAACTGAAAAACTGCGAGGCAAATATTTTGGTGGCTACATCGGCAGTCGAACGTTTGCAACACTTGCTAGGCGGTGCAATTTGTGCATTTAAATGTGTTCGCCCTTTCGTATGAGTTAACTTACTGGATACCAAAGTGAGGTATTGAAGGTGGACGTAATAGGGTCCCTGCTTGTTACGGTAAACGGTATTCGCTATATTTTGGCGCTCACAGATCAATTTAGGGAATGGGGTGAAGCTACTTTGCTGCGCGCCACTGACTGATTCACCATTTCTGATCCCCTTTTGATACGCGTATATCTCGGTTGAGTGTACCGCAGTGACTAGGCTGCGACCGAGGACCAAATTTCGCAAGACCTGTGATTCGGGTGTTGTATGACATCCTGGAATGCTGCAGGTCGCACATTATAGCCTATCAGCCTCAGGGCAAATTAGCAGAAAAATCCATCCGTTTGCTGAAGGGGCTTTCGTAAACAAGGAATGCGGCGGAAATTGGGACAAATCACTCAACCTATATCGCGCTACGCTGTGTGCATCAACCAGGTAGGCGCCGCACTGTGTTAACATGTCGCGAATTGCACTTGCTGACTGACGTTTGGAATCCTATGCCAAACCCCGTCGCCCCCTGGCCAGTAATTGAGTTATTCGATTCCACCAAGCACCTAGACCGTAAATCCGGATCTAGTGAGGGCAGCAAAAGATTGGCACGGTAAGTCAACTAATGGGCTATCCCTGGAGCTTGGAGGATCTAGTGTGCTCTCGCTCTAAGCAATCCCCTTCCGGATCGTCGAAAAAGTCCTATCGTGCATCTTAGGAACCTCGTTGAGCCCAGGAAACAATTTCACTTTCAACGTGCTCCATATAATAGACCACGGATCCTCCAAAGACCCATTTTGTTGTCGACTTTGATCGGAAGCCACCACTTCGACCGCCAACTCAGACAAACCCAGGATGTCCTTTCGGAGAAGTAGAAGAGTTTGAAATCCTAGGGAGCCATTTTGCAGAAGGCAACTTTAATTGGACTCAGGGTAAAAGAGGCTTGTTGGGACCGTTAGTGTTTGTGCAATATTTTTCGGCAGCTTCATCGATGAGGTGGGTAGTTGTTCCTCTTCGGAATGCTTGAAGGCTCACAGAGAACCCTCAAATATTGCCAGAGAATCAAAGGAAAGTGAGAAGCTTCCAAACCATCTGCTGCAGTGGATCTGGCGCTTGTCTTTTCGTTCTGTAATAAATACTTCATTTTGTTTCCGTGTTGTTTTCACTTCTTCCAGAGGGCTTTAGGGCTCAGAGGCTCTATCTCATTTTGGCAGTCGGCGCGGCACATTTGCTCAAACGGCGAGACCAAACTGGTCACGACCAACGAAATTTGTGGGAGAAACACCGTCGAAAGGCATTATAGCTGTGTTGATGAGTTCTCGCATAGAACAGACTACTTCAGATGAAAGGGGAAAAATTGACGGGGAGCGAATGTTGGCACGCGGAATGGTGGGAAGCAAAACGCGAAAGGCGGACTTCTTGGACGTTTGCCTGTCTTGGATCAAGAAAGAGCAAAACACTGGTAAAAACTGAACAGGTTTGCACTGGCATTGTGACCGAACGTCATTCAATAGTATTCAGCCTTTTTAAGCACAATTCGGCAGGTAAACAATCATGATTTGGGGAACTGAAAGAAAACAAACTGAAGGTAAAGTGGTACTGAAGAAATATTTGCAGCTCTATGTTTTGTGGACAAAGGTAAAGTGTTTTGGTGCCTGAATGCGTTTTGGTGTGATGCGAAGCAAATGGAGTATCTCCGACAAAAATGCGAAAGGCGAAAGCGATGAGTTGTCATCATGCAAGGGTACACGTCAGCAGAAAAGATAGCCCTTAGTCAACCACTGCTACGGTGGTGGGAAGGGATGACAATGCAGTAAACGCCCTCCCAGGGAAACACTTTGGGAGTTAGGCGCAGGAGGCCACCTGAAATTTTCGGTGCATCCGAACATAGCCGCAGCTGAGCTCTGCGTCGGGTACGCACCGGTAAAGGCGAGGGAACTGGCTGCCCCCACGGTGGAGTATCGCCTAAGCTGCTAGAAAGGGTAGAGGTCAATCTAGTTCTCTGCCTGGCCTGATGTAAATAAGTGATACACCCAAAAGAGTTCACTTCGGGTGCGTGTCAGGTCGGCAGATTAGAGGTTGAGCTTTAAAAATCAGAAGGGTTAAGGCAGGTGGATGAGTAGCAAGCGATTTTGGTGGCGGTCTTCTGAACCTTTTCAAGAGCTTTCCGATCTCTAAGTACTCCGGTTTGTGCCAACTGGCTCTCATATTCTGGGTGGGATTAAACAAATTTTCCTTAGATTGTTAGGAATTCGTCAACTGGATAGCTGATGGTGATGGGATAGTAAGAATTTACCGTCCAGCCAGAAACCAAGTACGTCTTAACGACAGACCCTGGTCAGGCCAGCAGCCGTCTTGATGAGTAAGCTGAGTTGATCTGCTATGCCTTGGGCCACGATAGCGCATTTATCGTCACCTGTACGAAGACTTCGATAGTCAGGCCTGCGCTTGGGGCTGTCAACGTCTGCATAGGGTTACGCCGTCCCCAAATATGGCAATACCGACAGGGTTTAAAGGATGTCATTAATGCATGCCAAAAAAGGGGCTTGTGGTGCCCCCACAGTGACTGATGCTGGTTGTAGCGAGGCGTTCCTTACCCTCAAGCCGTGGGTTTGACCGATTACCAAACGGCGCCGAATTTCTATGAAGCGGCTGACAACGCCATAGCTTACGGAGGAGGAAAAAGTAGGTAACCAACAGGACGTCGAAGGAGGCGGTATATGAACTGTGGCCGTCGCAGTAAGCCTCCATCAGGCTGCTTATGACGGTCAGAGCATTTTCAATGCAAGCTTAAAAGTAGGAAACCATATAAAAAAGGATTTTGGAGGGGGTTTGCATGCATATTCCGGGACAAAGCGCTGTTCAGGATGTCTTTAAACACTGATCGGGAGCTGACTAGACTGAGGCCGATGGTTGGACGGGAGACACTTGCTACCTTCCTCAAAAATAAGTGCAGTGGTCACCTACATCTACCATTTGTGAAAGTCCGCGCTATTGATGCAGTTAGAAATGGAAGTATAGGAAGCCACCGTCTAATCCACCGTCTATTTTAAGATACGGGGATGGATTCACTCAGGGATACAGAGGCGGTTTGAGTCTAGACTTCGGATGCCTCCAGAAATTGTGTGGTAGAGGACAACGGTGCGCCTCACTGTAGTTGTTGCGGGTGTAGGGCAAAGGTATTAATGAGCAGTTGCCAAGTTACAGCTGAAATGGCTGCAAAAGTTCAAAAATACTATAATGTATAATAATCAATTTGCGAGGGCCATGCGCAAGGAAAATTCAAATTTGTAGAAGAATAATGCAAAGGAAACTAAAATAACGGAAAGCGAAAGGGATGAAGGGATGAGTGCAACCTTGAATCATTCGGGAAGCATACTGAGAAGTGTAATCAGATGCTACGAAGCAATGCGTAAGGTACAAGTATGCCAGCCGGAAGTCAAAACTAGAAAACTGCTTTTATAAGACTATGTGGAGTTTCTTGAGACTTTTGCGGGCAGCAAACTGCTGGTCATTTCCGTTTAAGTGCACTAAATTTGTCTATGGCCGGCGTGGAACATGACCAGAACTCAATGGCAGATGTCAAGACATAGCTGGGGTAGCCGGGACAAAAAAGGCGTTAGGTAATGAACAGAAACGTCGAGCTGAGGAGAAAATAAGCAATGGTAAAACGATATTTGGATGAAAGTAGTGATAATCAGGCGAAACGCCATGCAAAATGGATAAGACAGTCGCATTTGACAACACAAAACAACCGAGAAAATGACGAAAAAGGCGGAAAAAGCTGAAGATTATCCTAGTCTGTCTAGAGGATAACTTATGAAACATATTCACAGAGAATATGGAACTCCCAAGACTGCTGGGATTTGCATGCGGCTAGCGGTAAGCTGAAGTTGGAGCGTCGGAGAACGGAAATTTTGTGTAACATCATTTCTTAAATGCACTGGCCAAGAATGTCCTCCATGATGTCATTTCTATTATCGCAGCTTTTGTTCTTACCCCAGCAATATGGGTGGGGAATACGAGGTGCGCGAGGCGTTCCAGCGGCAGTAGAAACCGCACTTTTGCCCAATCAGAAAGCTCGGATTTGGTGTATTCAATGTGATCTGCGGCGTAGTTTCGGTTGAACAGGCTAGCACTGGAGAGCCAGTTCTAGCTACCAGGTTCCCAGCAAGAGCGACAGAATAGCAGATTTGGAATTGTCATTACGAGGACGGAATCCTTAACGGCGCGTCTACTCCGGGTGCGAGATTTGAAATGCAAAAGAGAAATGTAGTCTGGCTCTGGTGCCAGCTTGCGGTTATGACAATTATTGAGCGGTAGACAGTAGACCTGCAGCGTCGCACTTTTATTCCTTAAAGTTTGGTAGGTAGAACTGACCTATGGCAGCAGTTCTATATTATTTCTAGAATTGGAGTCACAAAGAACGGCCTATTCAGCTGCATCAAGCCAGCGAAGAGGAGAAGATGACATGCGGGATGGGGAGTGCAGGGGATGGTGATGTCTAAAATCACGAAATGTGGTGAGAGCATTGATTCCTCAAATAATATGTTGACATTTTGGTGAACACACATTGGGAACGGCTCAGTGGTTAGTCACCTGTACCAATAGTAAGGANGTAGGGCAAAGGTATTAATGAGCAGTTGCCAAGTTACAGCTGAAATGGCTGCAAAAGTTCAAAAATACTATAATGTATAATAATCAATTTGCGAGGGCCATGCGCAAGGAAAATTCAAATTTGTAGAAGAATAATGCAAAGGAAACTAAAATAACGGAAAGCGAAAGGGATGAAGGGATGAGTGCAACCTTGAATCATTCGGGAAGCATACTGAGAAGTGTAATCAGATGCTACGAAGCAATGCGTAAGGTACAAGTATGCCAGCCGGAAGTCAAAACTAGAAAACTGCTTTTATAAGACTATGTGGAGTTTCTTGAGACTTTTGCGGGCAGCAAACTGCTGGTCATTTCCGTTTAAGTGCACTAAATTTGTCTATGGCCGGCGTGGAACATGACCAGAACTCAATGGCAGATGTCAAGACATAGCTGGGGTAGCCGGGACAAAAAAGGCGTTAGGTAATGAACAGAAACGTCGAGCTGAGGAGAAAATAAGCAATGGTAAAACGATATTTGGATGAAAGTAGTGATAATCAGGCGAAACGCCATGCAAAATGGATAAGACAGTCGCATTTGACAACACAAAACAACCGAGAAAATGACGAAAAAGGCGGAAAAAGCTGAAGATTATCCTAGTCTGTCTAGAGGATAACTTATGAAACATATTCACAGAGAATATGGAACTCCCAAGACTGCTGGGATTTGCATGCGGCTAGCGGTAAGCTGAAGTTGGAGCGTCGGAGAACGGAAATTTTGTGTAACATCATTTCTTAAATGCACTGGCCAAGAATGTCCTCCATGATGTCATTTCTATTATCGCAGCTTTTGTTCTTACCCCAGCAATATGGGTGGGGAATACGAGGTGCGCGAGGCGTTCCAGCGGCAGTAGAAACCGCACTTTTGCCCAATCAGAAAGCTCGGATTTGGTGTATTCAATGTGATCTGCGGCGTAGTTTCGGTTGAACAGGCTAGCACTGGAGAGCCAGTTCTAGCTACCAGGTTCCCAGCAAGAGCGACAGAATAGCAGATTTGGAATTGTCATTACGAGGACGGAATCCTTAACGGCGCGTCTACTCCGGGTGCGAGATTTGAAATGCAAAAGAGAAATGTAGTCTGGCTCTGGTGCCAGCTTGCGGTTATGACAATTATTGAGCGGTAGACAGTAGACCTGCAGCGTCGCACTTTTATTCCTTAAAGTTTGGTAGGTAGAACTGACCTATGGCAGCAGTTCTATATTATTTCTAGAATTGGAGTCACAAAGAACGGCCTATTCAGCTGCATCAAGCCAGCGAAGAGGAGAAGATGACATGCGGGATGGGGAGTGCAGGGGATGGTGATGTCTAAAATCACGAAATGTGGTGAGAGCATTGATTCCTCAAATAATATGTTGACATTTTGGTGAACACACATTGGGAACGGCTCAGTGGTTAGTCACCTGTACCAATAGTAAGGAGGGTACGTCCATTGGAGACGGGAGAGGAGATCAGAGATTGCAGCAGCCTGAACGTGCAAGAAAATAGGATAAAGGGTTTTGAGAATCCCAGATGGTGGACGCAGTGAAGACTACGTCGAAACTAGAGTCGTAACTCATGTTTGTGGGCTTCATCTAGTCCAACGTTGGCTTGTGTATGGTTAAATAAGAGCGGGACATCCAGTAATTTTGCCAGCGAGGTTTTAAACTGAGATTATTTGGGCACAATTGCAGGGAATTAGGGCGTGTTCCACGGTTTAGAGTAAGCAACTGTGAAGAATTTAACAATGGTCGATAGTCGAGTAGTGGGAATTTTTAACGGGCGTTATCTAGTACGAAGTGGGTACGAGGGTTACTGGCGTCATGTATCACGTTTGCAGTAAAGTGAACATTATTTAGGGAAAGAATAAAGAGAAGTGAAGGTTTAAAGTTGGGCCGGCCAAGTCATAAGGGTTCAAGTCCAAGCATCTCAAACCTGGCTCTGTAGTCTAGCTAGATAAGGGTCCTGGGAGATTTCTAGAGACCACCTGATGCACATTCTTGTTTGCAATCCAATCAGCTTTAGGCTTATGCGTGAAGATAATCGAGCAACATTGACGATAGGGCTTAGCGTCTGACTGGAATTTGATAATCCTACATTGGATCATTGCAGCTGTTCTTTTAGCCACCGACGTTTGGTGGCCAGCTCGCTCATGGAAGCTGAAAGTGCAGGATCGTTGTAGTCCTAAGTCCTTAACCGTTTGGGGTACATAAATTGGCATGTCAGTTATGGAGAGGGGGCCCGGGGATGCATGGCATTCATATATTATTGGTGAAAACTTGTCATCACAAAACCTCATAATCCACTTGGAACACTGGTTATCAAGAGTCTTTAGTTCTTCTTTGAAAAGTACAAACTTGGAGTTAGATGAACCGGCTCTAAAGGAGTAGAATATTTCAGTGTTATCGGCAAAAGAAATGGTGTGCCCTGACGACTGACTTCACCTGTCGGCATGACTTCTCAAACTTGGTGCTGATTCCCACCGGTCGGTGCTCATAATATTTCTAGACATGTCAAAAGCGTTTGACCGCGTTTCCCACTCCCGACCTCTGGCCAAAATTAGAACTTATGGAATAGGAAATCCGCTCACATCTTGGCTATCGTTCTACCTTTCCGATCGCTTTCAAGTAGTCAATAATAACTTTTATTTCCAGCCCTCTGCTATTAACAGTGGGGTCATTCAGGGGAGCGTCCTAGGTCCTTTCCTGTTCCTGCTATGCACTAATGATATATTTAAAGTTATTCGTCATAGCACACCATTCCTGTTTGCCGATGACATTAAAATAGTCCACTTTTTTGAGGCCGCTTCATTTAGCTCCACCCTTGCACTTATAAATGAAAACCTAGAGTCTCTTGATAACTGGTGTTTCAAGTGGCTTGCGAAGTTCTTTGCCGACAAAAGCTCTCTGATAACATATGTCACGTTCCTCCGGGCGCCCTCTCCATAAACGGCATGCCAATTCTTCTATCACACACAGTTAAGGACTTAGGGTTACAATTCTCCTGCTCTTTCAACTTCTACGAGCAGGCCCACCATTAGACCGCTGCAGCTAGGAGAACTGCCACAATGATCTTAAGGGCATTCCGCACTGAAGACTGCAGAATTATCACCTTCAAGTCCCATGCTGGGCCCCACCTCGAGTACTGTTCATCAAATTGCAATCGGGAATGTGCAGCGTGCATCAACTAGAAATCTCCTAGGTCTTTCATCTAACCTGAAATACAGAGCCAGGTGCACGCTGCTTGGACTTGAACCATTGTAGCTTCGTCCAATCAAATTAAACCTTGCATTTCTCTTTAATCTTTGCTATAATAACGTCCACTCTACTGCAAACGTCACACACGACGCTGGTAGTCCCACGTATTCATTTCATAATAAATACTACTCGTTAAGAATACCCCTTACTCGACTATCGATCAGGGCTAAATTCTTCACGGTTGCTTACTCTAAACCATGGAATAAAATCCCTAGTTCCCCGCTGTCGTGCCCAGTTCAAGGCCCAGCCGGCAAAATTACTGTATGTCCAGTTCTGAATTAACCTGATACGAGCTAACGTTTTACTAGACGAGGCTTACGAACATGAGTTAAAGTTTTAGTTTCTCACCGAATTTTCGCTGAGATCACCATCCGGTATTCGACTTCACCTCTTACTTCCTCACTTTATCGCACGCCCCCGCTAATGCACTTTTTGACCTCCATTGTAGTGATGTGCCCTCTTCACCAGTGGCTTGAGCAACTAACTCCCGAAATCCTCCCAATGAGGGCGGACGAAAATGTCAACGTACTTCTTCAGAGACCAAAGCTCTCATCACATCCCCTGGTTGTAAGCACCTTCAGCCTGCGTTCTCTCAGCTCCTCATATCATCTTATCCTCTTTACTGGATTGGCACAGCTGAATAGGTCGTTCTTAGTAGCCCCAAACCTTCAGCTACGCCTAAAAATGCTACCAAAGCTCAATTCTAGTTACCACATTTTACGGAATAGATGCACCATGTTGCAGGTATTTTGGCGCGATCCAATAGTCACCACAACCCCAAACTGGCACCCAAAACAGACTACTCTTCTCTTGCGTTCCAGATCTCGGATCCGCAGCAGACGCGCTGCTAACGCTTCCTTCCTCGCACTGGCGCCTCCGAATCTGCTACCCTGTCATTCCTGTTACGAACCTGTTAGCTAGACCTGGCGCTCGAGTTCTGGCCCGGCCAACTTAAACTACTCCGATTATCGCACTGGATATCTCAACTCGCATTTCTGAGATCGATTAAAACCACGATTGCTGCTCGCTCCGGAAAGCCTTGTGCACTTCATATTCCCCAACCGTACTGCTGAATAAGATCAAAATGCTGCGACAACAAAAATGACAGCATAGTTGACATTCTTGGCTATTGTATCTAAGGAGTGTTCATACACATAACCTCCCTTATCTGACGCGCCCCTCAGTACAGCTTACCACCATCCGTATGTAAATATAATCACTATTCTTGGACTTGCATATCCGAAGCTTCACAAATTTCCTCCAGATTGTTTGAGATATTCTTGACAGTCTTCCTCCGTCCTCAGCATGTTTTTGGCAATTTGTTTTCAAATACGTGTCTAATCCAATTTGCCTGACGTTCCGCCTGGTTTTCACCACTTCTGTCCAAGTACCACATTACCACTGCTTGTCATCTCTTCAGCTTCACGTTTCTGTCCATTACGTAATGCTCCTGACTTTTGGTGTCTCTAGCCATATACCAATATCCATCGTCGGGCTCCGTCCATGTTGTGCGCCAGCAATGAGCACATTTCGTGCACTTAAACACGAAATGACTCGTAGTGCGCTGCTTGCAAACAGTCCCAGGAAACTCTTTTTGTTCATGAAAAATTTGTTTTCCATTTTTCGCTTTTCGCTTGCATGCGTGGACTTTCCACATTGCTTTGCAGCATCTCATTTCACCTTCCAGTGAGCTTCTGCAATAACTCAACATTGCTCCCACCATCTTATCCAATTCTATATCTATCATCTACGTTTCCTATGTATCATCCTTGTAAAAAGTTGACCTTGCCTTGCGCATGCCTCTCTCAAATCGAGATATATACATTATTATTGTTATTGCATGAATAGGAGAGGACCAACCAAGCCACCCAGGACAACCCCAGTGAAAATCGTACAGGTTGGGAAAAACCGTTAATATTGACTACCTGAAAGCGATCGTAAAGGTAAGATGAAAGCCAAGATGTGAGTGGATTTCTTATTCCACAAGTTCTAATTTTTCCAGGAATCTGGAGTGGGCAAAGCGGTCAAACGCTTTTGACATGTCCAGAAATGTTATGATCATCGGCAGATGTGAATGAACATGTAGAATAGCTAGGCTCAAGAAGTGAAACTGACAGGTGAGGCAAGATCGGCCCCTCGGGAAGCCGTGTTGGGAAGGGTTGATAAAATTGTGAGTAATAAGGAAGTTTACCAACTGTTCTTTAACAACTTTCCCATATACCCGGATAAAGCTGGAGTAAGGTTAACAAGGCGAAAGTTTTCACGATCGTGCATAGAACGATTTTTGTGGTGTGGAATATAATGATATTGCGTATTTCTAAATTCGTGAGAAGCTTGTGCATAGCAAAATCAAATTTTTACATATACGAGGCAGAGGAAGTGTGAATAATGATAATAATAACAACAATAATGCTTATTTCATGGACATTGCCAAGGCGTGCTGTGAGCTTGATCGTGACGAGCAGTGGTAGTCACACAAAAATGCAGAAGGCATATACAATAGCGAATAGTGTGTTTCCCGAGTCATATTTGTAGATTAGGAGCACAATCGGTAGCGAATTTGCACGCTGGGAATTTGAGATGGATGTCGACTTCTGGACCCTAGCATCTTATGTTTGTTGTGTACGTCGTGGGCCGCCATATGCACGCAGCAGACCGAGGTGGGTCGAGGACGTCACTGGTAGGTCCCTTATTGTGGTGAGATTCCAGAGTGACGTAAACAGACACGAATCTGTGCATGGCAGCCTGGACAGCGTGTGGGAAAAAAGAAAGTGCCCTTTAACACGGAACAGAAGATTTTGAGGTAAGTTCCGCCGGAATGCATAGTCTAGGATATTGGAATCGCAGTTCATTTAAGAATTTGGAGACGGTGGCTGAGATAACAACTTTGTGGTCGCGTGGCTAGTTTGCGAGGTTTTTTCGTGGTTAGTTGTTATTTCCTGACTTTCAGCTGGATTCACTGGTGGAAATGGATTTGGGAATGGAATGGTCACGTGAAAACGAGTTGTAATCTGCCAACCTATCTGCACCCGCACATCGCTGAAGTCGTGCTTCCTGGCCGATGTGCTTCGGCCAAAGTGGTGGATAAGACTGCGCCTCGCGCTATTGTGATGACGCCACTGTTCTCGGGAGTTGAATGAAAGAATGCGTTATACCAGGTTTCACGGAGTTGAGAAGCCAAAGCGAGCGGAGGCCTTCCGTTGTGACGGGAAAGTAGCACGAGACATGGAGAGAGAACGGAATTGGAAGGAGCAGAGGAAGATCTGGGCTGGCGTTGAGAAGTAGGACTGGTGGGATGCCATCAGGCCCCTGCATGTGGGATGGCATGACACGTTTCATCACTCTCATGATGCTTGCAACGCCGAATGAAATGGAGGATGATCTAGCCGAACTTAGCATGGGGTGTATTTCGTAGTGTGACAGACTGTCATTAGTAAGAGTAGAAGAGAAATATGTATTGAATGCTTCCGCGATGTCTATAGGGAACTCTGTGCGTAAGCTGTTGAATACGATGAAATTTAGAATGGCCGACGAGTTGAGCTGTGAGCGAGCTTTGAAAATATGAGAAGTTTTCCCAACTGGTTTAGGCGATCCACGAGGTGACATTTCCTGCATTTTGAAAGTTAGCTCAGATTCAATAAGAAATTCTTGTTGGGAGCGGTTTTATTGCATTAGCAGCGGGAAGTCTCCTGTTTTATTGAAGGTATTCTCAGCCTTCAAAGTTTCATCTGGGGACAACAGACTTTATTATGCTTCCTGGGTTGATGTTGGGTGATCGGAGTGGATAAACGATTATTAATTAAAAGAAGTTTTGCGTAAAGGTCTTCTGCCGCAGTCAAAGTTTCACGGGGCTTCAGATAATTCGTCCCAACGAGTCGACATATAGAAAGAGATAGTGTGGTCGGTAAAGAGGGTTTGTCACGAAGATGGAGGCTACAAATGAATATCTTTTGGTCGCTCCCAAAAAGGGCTTAAGTACTGAAACCTTACGGTCAGGAGTCGTAAGCGCAAAGGCTGGGTGTAAGATATCATGAAACCTTGTGGGAGTGGTAGCATGATGAGTCCATCATTTAGCGTGCACTTCGAGAACAAAATGGAGTAGGGTAATTGGAGCGGATAAGGAGGACCGACAATTTTCGGGGGTCATTGAAGTCGCCTGCAATTATCTTACGGAGAAGGGGAGACCAGACAGATAAATGAAGGCTTGGGTGAGACGAGAGATATCAAGACTATTAGGGTTAAATTTTCGTTATATGCATCCTATGTAGATCAACAGCTCGGCTGTTTGCATGTGAAGCCAAACGATAACAGGGATAGATTCAAGCAGTGGGTGATGGAGAACGGAAGCTGTGTGGCTGCTTTGCGTAGGCTAGACAACTGCCTCCGCCACGAATTGATCTACTGATTCCGTAGGAACTGTAACCAGCCAACGAAAAAAGACTGAGTGGATCTGTGGTCTGTTACCAAGTCACTGCTCTCAGAATAATGTCGTAAGAGTTTTAGCTGCTAACAGTCTTGGCTTTCTTACTTTATGTGCTGAAATCCTCCTCTAAAGCGTAGAGAGACATAGTGGGGTACATGTGGTGTTTCGGGGCTAGCAGGGCAAATGATTTATTTTAGGCGTCGCACGTTTCGAAGGAAAAGTGTATTTTTGCCACGGGCTCGGATGAGGACCGCCTGTTGCACATTCGATCTATACTGCTTTATTTAGGTCTACGTGGGCTGTGGATAGACCAAAAGGTATGGGCGTCTAGTGTAAAGCCTAACTGGTGGTATAAAACGAACTGGTGTCATTCATTACTAGGCCCTCAGCGTGTTCGGAAGCGGGGTCGGCTCCTATTGCTCTTGGCTCTGATTCTGCGGACAAAATGGCTATCTGCTTTTAAGATGAGCTCTTCGAGCTTCTCAGCCATGGCGTTCACTAGGGGTCTACGGTATGCAGCATCTAGTGTGAGCTGAGGATTGTCCTATTCAAAATCTTGTTGGAGATCTTACATGTTGTGTCCAGCAGCTCCGGAGGAAAACATCAACAAAAGGCTTTCGAATACAGTACCAGTTGCACCAGCTCTTGGTCAGTCAGCTCTTATGGAGCTGAAATCTCCCGTAATTAAAAGATAGGTGAAATGGATGAGCTTCACCAAAAACTCAGAAATGTGATGAGGCCGATGCGGTGAAAGGGATTGCAGGCTGCACGGCGACAGATTACTCCTAGAAGGATTTTTCGGATCTTCTGAGGGAGAAGGCTGATCAAAGGCTGTCAACAACGGCTAATGAAGGCACATCTATTAATTTTTTTGGGGGGAGGGAGAATTTATCTTGATAAATAGCTTCATTCTAATCACGTGCCTTACCAAAATTATGTCCGACGGTGTGAATCTTCGATCCAGCAATACATGAGGGTAAGCGAATTCTGTGACAGTTTTGATGTGCGATTTAGTGTCTAAAACTGCTTTCTAGGCTTCTGGAAGTTTTTTTGGAAGACCTAGACAATTGGTGCATGTCCGCATGAGCACATGCTGACGAGCCGGCTTGGTATTGCCGCTATCCGTCGACAACGCCGATAGGGACGGCAAGACTGATGCGGATTGGTGGCATAAGGCATATCATGTTATTTCTGGAAAGTAAAGTGTTCTCAGGCAAGGCTGAGAGTAGGATAGGCAAAAGAAGGTCATATTCTTTAGTATCCAGTCGAGGAAGACGATTCATTCCTACCCTCCGTCGAAAAAAGATGAAGGTTTTGCGACTGTCCCTTACGTAACTCGTTTGCCACACTGAAACTTCAACTGTGAGGGGTCTGTTGGCCAAACAAACTTTGCCACTATTCGGAGCCATGTTTTTGGTCTACCTTCAACAGAGTTCTTCGATGACGATGTGACACTCTTCCTTGGAACTTGTACTGCCCTCCAAGTGTCGCGTGCCGCAGGTTAGCCTTGCGTTCGCGTTGGTGTTTTCTCTTTGAGCGTGCTACTGGGCACTCTGACTGCAGCCGGAGAGGAAGAGGTCAAAGCGGGTTATCATGATAGCGGGAACGGCACCTAAATATGGTCTATGCCGACGGATGGCAATCTTTCAGAATTTGCCTTAAGCAGTTGAACGTGAAGTGGTTGTACCTTCCCTTCCCGTCTAGCCCTTCAAGTTTTCCCAATAACAGTTTACCGCAGTGGATAATTTGCCTCTTGGAGGCTGGGCTGTTTATCTCTAATACAAGTCACACTGTAAGGTCCTTGCGTTTCTGCATTAGTCATACGCACCGGTCTTTGTTGAGGAAAGGGCGGCTGATCAGATCAAATTCCTGTGTGTAACACCTAAGGGATGTGCAGAGATGGTGAATTCACCCCAGTGAGTGAAACATCCAACCCACGTTGCTGTGCCATGCATTGTTTGCAGCTTCCACTTGCTGCTCCAATATCCTACAAGCCCAATCGGCTCTTCCTCATCTTGGCAGGGATTGCACTGCCAGGATTTTTAGGCTGTCGACCTTACCCGTAAGTTGTCACGTTGCTTTTTTAAGTTTCCTGATTTCCGTGATGTATGAAGACTGTAACTAACAAGGCTTCATGAGCACAAGGGTCGGATAAAACTGGGTGCAGCTAATTTTGCACAGAAGAGTGGTGCTGTGAAATATCTATCCAGGACAGCGCTGGAAGCTAAGTGATTGCTTTTTTAATATGGACCAACAGAACAGCGGGGACAAGTGGTTTTATATGCAAGCCCTGGGAAATTTAGTTTTTATTTGAAATTCTAACAGACGTGTTTATTAAAGGATGCCTCTAAAACAAAGTTTGCCCAAATCTAACTATGTTCACTGATTCGTGCGTCATTTTCTGCTTTTTACCCGCCCCAAATCATCCCCGGGCCACATTTTCCCATGGAATTTACGGAAAGATGTGGAACAGTTTATCAATCTATATTCGTTCCGTTTTGTCTGTGGCTAAATTCTGGTGGGAAATGAATAAAGTTCTCATGGTCAAGGAAGCCGTTCATGCAGTTTACAAAAAGGCCCTCTTCTCTAACATTTATGGTGTATCTGTCAGTCCGACTGTCAGTAGTCGAAGTAAGTTGATCTCCATCCCTGATTAATAACTTCAAGCTACCTCTTCCGACGGGTCCCGCACTCCATTGCCTAGATTGGAGTTATTATTGCATGCTCGCTTATCGCCCGTTTACCGCGAGTAAGGTGCCACACAGTGTAGCCTTCAACTTAATTTGCTGGGGTTTTACGGTTAAGATATTTTCTTATCCGTCCTCTTCATGCACCCTCAATAAAACAGCTTTCAGCTTAGCTGCCTCTTTTTACTGTCCCCTAGGGGAGCACATGATCGAAAATTTATCGGCCTACACTCGACAGCTAGCGACAGGAAGAATACCTGCAGTCAAGTCACCCAAAGAAAATTTGACTGATCCTGGCATGAAAATTCGCGTCCAATTTCAATTTTTAAGCTGCATTATATTGCATCTGACGGCGCGCGGCTTGGCCAGGCATCGCACATTTTCTGTTTTCTATCTCCAGTTGAATGCTCCCCGATTAATTCCCTCACAACCACCGTGTTTTTAAACAAATTTCTTCTGTGAGGGGCGCGGTCAGATCCACTGCCTTGGTCGAAGAAAATCTGGCGAAAAGCTAAATGCAGCGACGGGCGTGTACAGCCCTAATGAAGTTCCCATCCTCAAATTATTTTTCATGTGCCCAGCATCAGGTCAGATCTACGTGTCAGCATCATTAAAAAGCTGCTATCCCGATCTGACGCTTGACCCTAAGGAAAACCAAGCCACGCCAATGACCGCCCCGGATGCCTCACCTCGGAAGAACCGTTACGATTGGCCAAAGCAGTTACTAACACTACTGAAATGTCGCGCAACCCCCGAACCTCCGGACCCCTACCGTCACGAAACACAAAAATCTCCGACATTCAACAAGGACAAGGTATCTGAGGATTGATTTTAATTCTTGCACGTACCCGTTTACTTCCCGACACACAGTCCGATCCCAGCCGCATAAATCCAGCGGCCACTCCTGTGAATTCCGTTGTCTCTTCGTCCACAATTCTTCATATAACTTTGTCCAGTAAATAGTTTGATGCAAGCTTGAAGGTTTTGCCGCTGGTTTATCTTAAGCAATATTTTGACTGTTGAATGTTGCTAATTACCACTGTCCGTCCACCTCAAATGATATCCAGTTTGGACTCATCCCCATCCCGTTATTACATCCATATTGATCTTTAACTTCGCCAAATACCCCCTTTATTTTTGAGGAGCTCGGCCAAACGGCGACGCCCACCATTGCTTGCCAGCCAAATTTTGCGCCGGCGATACCCAACCTTGACGCGTCTAAGCATAGACTGATCCGTAGTGCGCGACTGGTAGTCAGCCACAGAAAGTTTTGGGCGAAGGATTATCTCGCTTTGATGTAAAAGCTCGAAGGCTCGTGTTTAGTCTATGACATTGCAGGTTATGTTCATAAGACCACAGACATACCGCATCTTCACGGCTGGATTTTTGTTCTCCGTGCGTCTATCGCGCCATCTTTGTGTACATTTGATCTTGCCTCGCGCATGCCCCTCGGATGTCAAAAAATTTAAACAAACATTATTATTATTAAAAATTTATGCTTAGAAACCTGTTGGTTCCTTTGCGCATTTGTCTCCCCCATAAACCCGCCATCATCTGCACTCTATAGGAGCCCTTTTCATCCCATTTTACAAGACAAATCCGCGCAAGGAAAGTGGATCGGCCTTTGAAGTACATGGACATTCTGGTTGCATTTCCGAGCTCTTCATCCTTTCCGGTTTTGAGCCCACCTCCTGAGATTTTGTGATTTCTTGTCCATTTTTTCACTTGTTTCTGCACCAAACGTTGTCTTTAGCCCCCTCTTTTTCTGCGCCAGCGACTCCGACTCACTCTCAGCTGTTGAATTCAGTTGGGAGTTTACTCAATTAAATAAGCTTCCGTCAAACCCCATCGGCATCCAAATTCTTTGTTGGATTACCTAATTTCTTTCCATTGACGTCACTCCTACCAGTCACCTCCTGACAACCATCAATCGTAATACAATATTTGTGTTCTCAACGACTGAGTGCTGTTCAAGTAAAGTACTTAAGGACCATGCAGTGTCATCAAAAATCATTTCAGACTATTTTTGCATTTCTACTGCTTCACATATTTTACGGAGTAATATCCATTTCTCGTCCATTTTCAAATGTCGTGAACATAATTCTTTGAACAATTTCACTGTCGTCGCTGACAAAATATTCCTGTTTTCAGCTTGGAACTAGAGGCCCACAGCTTCCACGCGGAATCTGAAGGGCTGACCTTGACTCAGTTTCCCAGGGCGCCATTCAGCGATGCCGGCGTCGTTTTATTTTGCCCTTTTAGTTGCGTTGGCATTTGTCGGATTTCCTTCAATTGAACTTGCAGTTAGTTCCATTTCTTCTTGGCCACTATACGTCATAAGCAAATACACCTCATGTGTTTCAGCAGTCGCTGTAATGACCGTCGTCATTGATTTTGAATGAGAGTGACTTGTTTGATCAAGCTGAAGAATCTACAGCTGAGGCGTCTGCAGCCGCAAAATTCCAAGTCCGAGGAAACATCGAGAGTTAGAAGCTTAAAGGGCAGCATGCCGTAGGCAGAAGTTGCGTAGTTATAGTATAGGTATGCCTGATATCTGAAAGGCAATAGGGCGAAGTGATATCGAGGGCCCAGGGTTTACTGATTGCAGTTGTCAACGAGCTGTGGTTAAAAAGGGATCAATCTACCGTTATTCAGGAGGCTTTGTCCAGCATAAGGGGAGGACGCTTACAGCCGAAAAAGGGAACAGTTGTGTTACTCATTGACCCGGGGTACACATAAATGGGCACCTATTTACTCAGTTCATGTCGCGCTGCGTTCGCCCAGGCCGATGCATGTTTAATTGGTTCGCATTTATAAGGCCCCGGAGAGACAGGTTAAGGGTTGCGTTTTGACGATTCCGCTACAGAACGTGATGAACAGGTTGCCGCCAGTTGCTTTATTGCGAAATTTTTAATTGTGTAAGAGCATCTGGACTAAACTAGAAATACCCCTGGAATGATTTGCTTGGCGTGGCCACATTTGTGGCCTGACTCACGCAATTAAACTTGCGACCGGATTTAGGAATGGTCAGAGACTGTGGGCGAAAAATCAATTTACAGCATGACATCGGAAATTTGTCTGCTCTATATCAACGCAAGAACAGCTAAGAAAAACTAATAGCATTGCACTGCAAGTGTCGTTGGTTGCAAAGCATGGAGTACCAAGCGACGAACGTATCCAACACTTTGTTCGTTTCAACGAAAAGGATCTGCACACCGCAGCACTGAGCACGTACTAGATATCGAAAGGTCCGGACCCATCATTTAGACTGTAATGCAAAAATATTATGGAGCTAAATGAGGACCTCGTTCCCATATCGGGGCGGAAGAATAAGTACCGTCCTCCAGGATGCAGGGGAAAAATGGAATAAGGATGAAACGCCGGGGTCATTTAATGCTTATTGCGATGCTTACGGAATCCACAAAGCCGGGACTAAATATTTTAAGGTTTGAAAAAAAGCTCGGGTGCAAAATTGAGTATGAAGAGAAACCAACCCAAGATGCTAAGGAAAATCCCAATAATTTATATGCATATATGCAGTTCGCAAAGTCCGCGCTTGTGAGCAAACTGGAAAGGGCAGAGAGTACTGTGGCTCCTGCGGGAAAAGATAAAACTAACATCCATCTCCCAACTTTCAAGATCCTTTACGACCAGTCGCAACCTCATTTTCCAGAGAACTTAGAGAGCAACTCATGGCGGATAGCGGCATGGCGCACATACCATGTATAATGACGAGGCTGCGGAAGCGGACACAGCGTCATAGTTGCAGTTCCAGACAAAGATTCTAGCAAAAAGCTCTTCATCAGCAAGCAAAGCGTTATTGCTGTAACTGCACCGTTTAAAAATATGAAAATAACCATAGACAAAACACCTCTCCAGGGGGAAATTTTCGCCAACACTTCGCACGACTCCAAGAAACCACCACCAAACTTTGAACGGCCCGTTACAGCGGAGTCGCCTGAAACGGTCATTTGTCTCCAAAACATTCACCAGTTCGCCGGCCTAACAGAATTTCGTTAGAGCCAATACCGTCCACCAGTTAACGCTCTTCCTTGGTAGACCCAGACATATCGAGCTCGTCCTCCACATTTAAGCCCCTGTCCAAACGCCCCCACCTAGGCAACAGCAGCACAACGTCACCTTGTTCCGTTAGACCTAAACACCCTTCCACCCCACGCCCGCTCTACAGTACGATTTCCAAGGCCAGTACCTGTAGTTCATCGTCATACGCCAACTTGCCCCCACAGGCTGCAGGCCCTCAAGTGTCTAATGATGTGCTTGACACCAAGGAAAGCGACTTTTCTCTAACCAACAATGCTGCGACCCTCCACAATAGAACAGGTCCATGTAAAACACATAAGCCTCATCCATCTCCTAAGATCCCCGCCAAGCCCATAAATAGCAGCACCGTGCCATTAGATTTACCATGGTCACATCGCTCAGCCCCTTCAGAAGGTATGGCTAACTCCGTTAGACCTCAATCTTCTCATTTCAGTACCACAAACAAACCCAGCAGCACCAGGAATCATCTCTTGCCACCCCATCCAACGTTATTTAATAACCATAACTTCAACCTCGGACCGTCCCAAAACTGAAACTGATTTCTGTAGTGCTGGCCCGTCACCTGTTCCCCCAAACGGAAGTCTGAACCATATGCATATCTGGACAAGATCACACTTTTCCTAGTTATCCTTGACTGACCATCTACAGCCTGTATATGCAATGCCTAAGCCGACCTTCCAACACCTACTGTCTTAATTTCCCAGACAAAATCTCGAGGCTTCCAATCAGCTAGAAGTCAGGCCTTCAAACATCCTGCCACCTGCTGATATGCTCCAAATGCCGTCAGAGTGCCCTTTATTTTACCCGTTTTTTTCCTCAGCCATACCATACCCTCCACCACCGTTGCGCGGCCTCTTCACTTCCCAATAAATGCACGTTGCTCGCCGTCTATACCAACGAACAGGTTGGGATCTACCGTGGCTTATGAATCAGGCGTGACAGGACATGATCACCCAAAGGCCTTACCACCAACATCCATTCTTCCTTGCTTGACTCGTAATGACTTTCTACCCCAACTGAAATCATACGTCCACGATGACATTTACTCTAGTTATTTACATTTACATGCTGCTACAACTGAACCATTTTCGTTGTTACTATTAAATGCTCGCTCGATACTAAGTAAGGTGCACAAGCTGCGCCTGTTAGTGTATACATGTAGGTATGAGTTCATTCTTATCACTGAGACATGGCTGACCGACAATACCCCCGACAGAGACATTGCATTAATTAGTTACAATGCTTTTAGGAAAGACAGGATAAATAAGCGTGGGGGAGGCTGTCTCATATACACTAGAGACACCCTTTCAGCTTCATGGTACAATCATCCTACCTTTAATAACCAGAAAGATTCCATCTGGCTGACTGCGGCTATCGGGCAGCAGCACTTACTGACCAGTTGCATCTGCCGTCCCCCTGGTATGAATCAGTCAGAGCTCTTGCCACTAATTGACGCGCTTAACGCGGCCGCCGACCTTCCAGGCCCTAAGCTAGTAGCGGGGACTTTAACGCCCCAGGGATTTATTGGTCATCTTTCTCCTCCCCAAAATACCTTTCTGCGTTTGTTTCCAGTGTACGACTGGGTGAGTGGACACAGCATGTTTCATTACCCACAAGGACCGACCATGTTCTAGATCTTATCTTCACAACTGGCGTAACACAGGCGCGCACATCCATAGACAACAAATTACTCGGATGCGACCATTCTCAATTAGTTTGCAAGTTCTCAGTTTTGACGCCCGTTATCTCATTCTCAGCCTCCACCAAACCATACCACAGAGCCTCATGGAGCCGCCTTCCCTCCATAATTGGTAGTCAAAATTGGGATAATTTCTTTCTATCGGTGGATCCTCAACTGGCCACCAACCAACGTTACGCAACTCTAAGTGTGTGCCTTGATCTAATCACTCCAAACCAGTGTGGCACGATCCCCCAAAGGTTGAGCACCCTGGACCGTCTCCAAAAAGGTATTCTTTAATCCAGACAAGATTCGAAAGAACAAAGAATTTGCCCTGATATTGCAAATGAACCGTCTGTCTAGGGAGATCAAGACACTTTTTGATTCCCTTCAAAAGAAGGATCTTCAAGCGTAACACTGCCAACAAGGCTGCAGCTTTGGCAAAATACTGAGAATTAACACCTCCCTACCTAATATGCATATCAAGTCAGTCATATTCAGGGGCACGTGCGAGAACGACCCTCTAATGATCTCAGAGGGGTTCAGTGATTATTTTATCGCCTCTATGACGACTGATGACAATACCGCCAGTCACCGCTGCTTCCCCCCCAAGATTCTCTTTTCACCCAAGTGATGTTAAACCACTACTGTCAAAGGTGAGACCGTCTTTCCGCGTCGGACCAGACGACTTTCCCCCAGCCCTCTTCACATTCGGGGGTGCAGACATCCCTATACTTTTGTCCAACCTATTTAATCTTTCCTTAAATTGTGGCACTTTCCTCCACCAATGGGAAACTTCTGTCATTGTCTCAGTTCACAAAAATGGTTCAAAGCAGGAGCCATCTAATTACAGACCCATAAATCACACCCCAATCGCCTCTCGCATTGTGGAAAGAATAATAAAAAGTAAGTTACCAACTTACTTATTAGATAATGGCCTCATTAACGCCGACCAACATAGTTTCCTTCAAAGTAAATCATGTTCTACGTGCATGACTGATTTCCTAAACGTAGTGACGAAGGCTGCCAACGACGGAAAGTCGGTGATTATGATTTTCTTAGATATGGCAAAGGCTTTTTATCGTGTATCCCATCGCGAGCTTCTCATGAAAGTCAAGAGCTACGGTATAAATCCCCTCTTCTGGCTAGGTTCTCCTCCTATTTGGCCTTTAGAATGCAAGTAGTGAACTTAAATAAGACCCTGTCCAAGCCTCGTCCGATTACTTGTAGGGTTATTGAAGGAAGCGTGCTTTGTCCACTATTGTTTCTATTGTACATCAACGATAATTTTCACAGCGTTAGGCATGGTATTCCTTTTCTTTTTGCAGACGATATAAAAATTGTATACACGTTTCCCTTTCGTGACCTCAACACCAGCATAGATAATGTAAAAAAATGATTTATTATCGCTTGATTCATGGTGCACAGCTTGGTCAATGAAATTCTCGGCCCACAAAAGCAGCATACTTGCACACAAATGCCACCTTCCTACGGGAATCTTTGAGATTAACCAGAAGTCATTCCTTCCCCTCACACCGTCGGAGACCTGGGTTTGCATTACTCCAGCACATTCAACTTCTCAGAACACACCCGGATACAGTTGCAAAAGATAGAAGACTTATCGGGTTGGTGCACAGAGCTTTTAGAAACAGGAAAGTAAATCGTTAATATATAAAACGCACGTAAGACCTATCCTGGACCACTGTTCCATCGTGTGTTCCAACATGCAGCAGAGTGACAGACTCGAGAATGAGAGTGTTCAACGAACATTGACAAAACGACTTCTGGGCTACTCTTCCTTGCTAGACTACATGGAACGTTGCATAAAACTACACCTAGACGTCTTATGGCTGCGTCGAGTTCACATCAACCTCTTCTTTCTTCACAGGATTATTGGTAAAAATGTGTGCATCTCTGCATTCCAAGTAAGAAATAACTTTCCCTATGGCTTGCCTCGAGCTGAATTCTTGGTGTCAGTTCCCATGACGAGGACAGCACTTAGGAAAAAATATCTTCATCATCAAATATTCCTCCCTGTGGAATAAACTACCCCTTCATATAAGAATGACCTCTCCTGCCTCCGTCACCCTTAGAAACGAAATTAGGAAGGCAATAACCGTACAAAGCTTGCTAACTATGCACGATCCTTACAATCCAATAGAAAGAGCTTATAAATCTGGCCTAGGGAACTGACTGAATATAACATTCGAAGGCTTATCTCAACCCACTCAACAAGTTCCAGCCATTTTTTATTCCCAGTAGTCTCCGCAAGTACAAATCATTGTAGGTACAGAAAGAAAACTCCGTCAATAAAACAAGCCAGTGCAACTTCTCACTTGAATTTCCATCTCGTTTAGTGCGCATGTAGCAGGGTATGTAACAAGACATACATCACATTCTCACTTACTCTCAAACTAATATTTAATGTCCTATCTAATCCCTTTCTTCTGCATGCATTTAAAAATTAGACCATTCTAAGCGAGAAATACGGCAGAACCTGATACCTCATTCTGCATAACATTCACCACGTCTCGCTTTTTGGTTTGCACGCACCATAACCCTCAGCTGGAATACCTCCAGACTGCTATCTCTCCCTTTTTCCGTTCCAGTTATGTGCGGTTGCACTCGCATCTCGCCAGGAGGCTACCAATCAGTTTCTGGCCCCATCCTCGCACGTCTCAACACACAGTAAAAACAAGCTGACCCAAGGCTTAGATCAACTATCCCAGATCTGCTCCACCGTGAAGTGGACATTGCTTCTAACCCTCATGAATCACCAACGTTGCAAGTCTTCCAAATTATCGAGGCCACATAACGTGATCCACAAATCCTGTGACTCTTTGAGCGGACAAGTCCTCCCGATTGCACAGATTTACTGCTGGAACTGCCCGCCCGTGTTCAACACTCTCACCACGTTGACACTAAATTGCCACGAAGGCAGACACACTTAGATCCCTGTTCCAGATGCCGCTACCGGCGTCTACTGCGAAACTCACCCCAACCATCGTCTCGGCAATTGCGGCTACCAGCATACCAGTAACCCCTATCGGCTAAGCCCACAAACGCAAACAAAGGAGCAAAGAAACCCGTTTTTGTTCCACACTGGCTTACCAGCGGTAAATGTATATTATTCAAACATATCACATCAATCCTCACTCCTCAATGCCGACGACATTTCCATTATTCATGTCTTTGAAAAATGATTAGCCAGTGTTCTTCGTCCTTCCGCATTTTCAAAAGGCTTTTGACTACTTTCTTGGCTCCAGGATCCATGGTATGTATATGCCATTAATACTCTTGCCGCAGCTGTTTTGGTCTGTTTTGACAAGTTTTGCCTTGCACTCAAGGTGTTTGGAGACTTTTTATATGACATTTTCAACATTCATGTCCATTTTATAGACCCGTTAAATCCGAATACTGCAGACACCTCCACGCCTGCCACTATAGTCCAGTTGAACTCCGCACCTGCGTATAAATACTTTGTTCCTCTTGATATGCCAGTTTTGCTATTTCTTCTCATTTCGTACCGAAATGTTTATCTGCTTGTTCAATGTAACTTGCAATACCCCTGTATTATTTGATCATGCAACCAAGCATGCTTCTCGAACTTTCCGAGAAACATGCGAATATTATCATTATTATTCTTATTAACTCCCAGCGAACCGGGATGGGACCAAAACTAAACCCACTGAACGAGAATGAAGTCAAAATGCTCCATAATATTATAGCAATAATCAAGCATGAATCGGCAAGGTCAGAAGAAGCCTGACCGTCAGTTTTCTAACCAATAGCGGATGTCCTATAAATACCGCAGGGAGCTCTGCCGGGGACCCTTTAGTCTTGGGGGAATCCTGCAAACCGGAAAATGACCACAGTTGTGGAAATGTACGAGTCATGTTCTGGACCGGTATCGCTAGAAAAGGGGTCCGGGATGCCACCCCAAAAGTTCCCTCTTTCGAAACCTGAATTCGCTGTTGGCAGCTCTTCCTCAGTTTATATACTATAGAATACTCGAGCCGACAACCACATGTGAGCAATGCATTGTGTATATCGTAATGCCGAAGTAGAACCAGTGTAACAATACACGTGAAGAGAAACCACGACGGAGCGCTACTAACTGGTTGGGGCAAATTGAATTCGAAGATCCCTGAATGTGCTGTACAGGGGGAAGAGCTATATATCTCTTGTGGGATACGATAAACACAACCAACCAAATTGTACACCTCCGAACGGAAGCATCTAAGCGGACCTCGAAGTAAGAAATGGCGGTGAGTAATTGATTTTCACAGAAAGATTTTTGCCATCAAATGTCGGACATCAGATTTGGGCAAATTCTTAGAACTAATAATTAGAGACCAGCTTTGATCGCACCTTGCTAATGGCCTGCTCTTGATTTGGCCCAGCAAGGATTCGTCAAGAAACGGTCGTGCCTTACCATCCCATTGATGTTTCTGGATGAAACAGCTGGCCTCCCGATTGGGCGCAAAAGATTCGAGGTCCGTCACCAGGACTTTAGTAGAGTCTTAGATTCAGAAAGTTAGTTTCTGGTGGACCATAAAGTGCTACCATTCAACTCAACTGTATTCAGTGGGTAAAGGGCGAGTCGCTTCATCATCTACTTAGAATTACATTCGGGGTAGGTGACTATCACCTCGGACGAGTTTTCGCGCGCAGAAAACCTAGTGGGCCCTTGCCTAGACCTCCTCTATCTCTATTATTTACGACTTAATTTAGCCAAGAAATGGCTCACACATGCTTCACCTTTGCAAATAATGTCAAGGTAGCATGAGGTGACATATCTCAGGATTTAAAATTAGTTAAAAAACGGTAGGTTGGATGGGATCAACCACTAAATCTTGACAGTTTTCATGTGGTGACCACGAACGCAGACTAACCGAGTAATAGACCGCCGCGTTTTGTGCCTAGCGTCAGGGACCCAAAAGTTCCAGGCAGGCACGGCTTTCGGTCGTCTGGGTAGTGTCAGTTGGCGACCAACGAAGCCATCGGAGTAATGAGAACACTTCCTATGACAATATGATGCCTATAGTGCGTCGTCTCTTGAATAAATAGACAAGAAAACAGGTGCATTAGTAGAATAACATCGGTAGGCCCTCTTGGACGCATAACCAGTAGGTTCAAACGGTGTTGGTTAATGCTGGAACCCAAATTGCAGCTAGTAAAACTTTGGGAAATATTCATCACAGAAAGAGTAACAGTTGATCCAAGAGGCGATAAGCGAGTTAGCAAGAGGTGTGAATCTTAGCTTGCTGTACGTGCAGAATTTTTAGATGAAAAACATGAAGTTATCCCGGTTATTTTACACAGCGTGCCATAAAATAATCTACCATGAACAGTTCAAGTGCTGCCTTTTAAGTAAAACTGTAACCCTGTCCCTTTGTGCTAACAAGCTTCACGTTTGCTCATGGTTTCTCTGGAGCTCATCGTTGTAGTGCTCGGTCTTAACTAAATACTTTTCCAGTTTTTATGATTTATGCCAAGAATAACGCAAGCACCATACCTCTCTCCGAATGCGCGCGGCGGCAAATGTATATTGAAAGACATTATGTTTGGAGTTTGCAAAAGGTGGGGACAACCGAAATGCGCAGGAATTAGAGCAAACGTCTGACCACTGTTTGGACGAAAGGGCTGAGCCAAGCGGATTTGCGTCCAGTGAAATAAGGTTGCCTATTCCGCTTTCCAAGAAGGCACAGGGAATGAGGAATCGAAGATCCAAAGCTTTGTCCACTGCCCCAAGGCATAAGGAAGTGATAATAACGCCGACGTAAGACCAATCAAGGTCACCATGGTCGTGGCTAACTCCCTAGAGAACACGTCTTTCTGGGTGGCGAAAAGACGCAAGTATGATTGATAACCATAGCTTTCTCCCCCTTTGTATTTACTATATTCTCGATCTTCGTGCACTGACCTGCTTGCAAATACGACTTATTCTTCAATTGTGTTCACCCTGCTGATCATGCTGGCCTGACGAGGGAGGAGAAAGTCAATCTAGATTTTGCCGCCGTAGAGAAACAGATCAGGGAGCTGTGAATTCGGGTTTGGTCGGTGAACTACTCTTCGGGACGTATGTTGCTCCTTCCAAACGAGGATGATCCGTTTAATGGAGAATCGAAGGCCAGAAACGGACGGGATCGCAAGCAAATAACGCATATCGTCTACATGACAGGAAATTCACTTCCTGCGATGGTGAAATAGCTGTGCATAGTGGGCACCTAAATGTCTGTCCTCTCTCGCGGACAGGCCGCAAAAGTTCCCATATGGGTCGAATTTGAGAACGAGCTACCCAGAAACAAACTGGTAGCCCGTGATAAAAAGGCTTGCATGACAGGGGAGAATTGCCATTTAGCATCTAAAGGCTCTGGTGCTGGCCAGTCGTCGACGTAGGCGCGGATTTTGCTGAGTAAGCTAACGAAAGAATGCCCAGCACTCCAAAAAGGAACGTAAGGTGGAAGGGGGCCTCGAACGTTTGTGTCCTGAACAGCAACAATTCATCCAACTTCGTCAAAGATGATGGCAATCGATAATCTGCAGTAAACATAGCATAACTGCCGGTCAGGGGATGAGGTATTTGGATCCACAGTGCGGTTTTTGATGACTGCTCCCGTAACAAACGGGGATGAGAGCAACCTCAGGATTGTAGTCATGGGTACCCGGGCCTCCACAAGGGTCATCAAAGCATATCGAGCATTAAATCCTAGGGCAATGCACCTGAAGACTGATTTGCAGTGGGCAAAACAGCAGGTTCAACCGAGAAAGCGGAGAGGTGGGGCTCCACGGCAACTTATGTCGAAGGAAAAAAGAGTGGCCTGAGCCTGCTGTGGATGCTTTTACGCGCAATGTTTTCATATTTGTCATTGTCAAAACGTGGCTAGCAAAAACTATTTGACGGGAGAGGAGAGAGCTTATGCATATACCTCCAGTGCAGGCACGATCGTAAAGGGGAAGTAACCATCCTGGTTCGAGAAGGGATCAATCAGGTTGATCCTCAGGTCAAACTACGGTTTTCAAACGTCAAATTATGTGCAGGCACGTTACTATTTCCGTCTGGGTGGGCCAATGTGGCCTGCGTGTATAGGGTCCCTGATGCTGCCTTGGAGGAAGATATGCTTTTCCTAAAAGCTGTGCCAAGTGTGGTGAAGGACGGCAATGAGGCTTGCATTATGGAGGGCTTCAGTGCTTTAAGCGTAGGCTGCGTGTTTGAAACAAATGCCTTCAGACTGAGTGGGATAAGGATTTCCCTAATGGTTGTACTTGAATACATTGCATCGGCACATTGCAGTGGAAACCAGATACAAATATCTCCAAAGCCCGTTACTTGTGAACCCTGTTAGGCAATAGTAATGGCGTAACAGTGGAAGTCGCACTGTGACCACATCCACCCTGGGTTGCCTCGAAATGAGCAGGGAACTCGACATCGTCGAATTGGCCAATCCCCTGTCAGAGCTACGGCAGTAATCTGAGTTACGGCAGATAAGATTGAGGTGGAGGAAAGATGGAGAACTATTAAAGAATTCTTCCGGGCTACACATAATGAATGTGCATTTTGAGATATGGGAAACTCAAAACAAGGGCACTTTGACGGATGGCAGCTATTGTAAAAGCTACTGAGCGGTGAAATCAGTGTTAGAAAGTTCGCTGCAATGCACGGCATCAGCAGTGGGCAAAACCTAGAAACAGCGCGGCAAGGCTGATCGGAATCAAAGGACGGGGGTAACTGCCTCAGCTAGCAAAATCTGCTATCTGACCACCGAAAAGTATTAAGTCTAGTTGTAATCCAAAGTCTCATTCGGTGGTTTTACCGACTGATTAAAGTTTGGAGGCCAGAACATCGTGATTGGCCATAGCAGAACAGATTCACTAGACAAGTAGGTCGGCAACTTCCACGAGATTGAAACTGCCGACCCGTGAGACTTGGTGCTTGTTACCTCACTGCAGGGCACGAAGACCTGCTGATAACTGAAGAGGCCTTTGGTAGGCAAATGGAAACGCTGAGAAAAATGTGTGCCAGGCTAGGTAACAATCACCCAGTAATCATCAGGCCATTAGTGGACATCGTCGCCGGCCCGGTGTGCAAGAAATTCTAGGCCGATAAAGACCAGGGCCAAACTTCAAGGGTTTTGAGCGGTGCAGTGATCACAGCTGTCCAAAGGGGGCTCAAACTCTTACATAGTAAATTTCAGGCTAGTCAGCCTCTTCGGCGTTTTGTGCAATTCGATGTAAAAATTAACCTATACCCACGGCTTCCAGCACCTGGCTGACCGCACAGTGCACTACCCAACTCAGCACAGCTTCAGGAAGAATAAGTCTTGCGTAACCAACATCTAGTGGGGCATTTGCCCCGGCGAACCATCACTTAATTCTAATTAACTTGGAATCATTTGGTATCGAAGGCAGGTTTACCAGTGGAAGAAGGCTTTCTTTACTAGGGGGAATTTTACTTCGGAACAGGGGATTAGGGCCCAGTCAAACCGGACGTCACGAATGGCGTCCAGCAAGAGTCGGTGTTAGGGCCGCCCTTGTTCCTGATGCTCAAAAATAATCAAATGTCGGCCCCAAATCACCGGCAATTTAGTCGCCGACCGTTTCAAGGTGGTAAGGTCTATGGGCAAAGTCGTAAGCAGTGATATTGTGGTTGTCCTAGATTGAGCAGAGAGGCAGGGCTAAATTAAATGCGAGCAGGAGTCATCTATTTTCCCGGGAACATCAAATGTCTCGCTGTGTACCATGTTCATGGACCGCTGGCTAAGAATGCTGTCACCGGGGCGAAAACCACGGGATATTGTCACGTCAGATCATAATAAGTCATGTTAGCATCTACCTGTCGATAATAATCGAAAACACCCTGACATCGTTTCATCGAAGTTTTCCTTTGACGTTTGGCGTCAATTCTGCGACATTTGTTTGGTTGCCCTTGTTTTATCACACATACCTATAAGCCTCCGCTTGTGTTGCACTTTTCGAGTCTTCGCTTTCAAATTGCTTAAACCGCTCGGCACCCCCCCGCTGTGGTTTCCTATCCCGCATACTGCCGTATCAGTGCCACTTCGACGCCATGATATATACGATACAATACTCGCATCCGGTTGCTGGCTATGGTCCTCTCTATTCCACCGATTGATGGGCGGTATCGGAACCAGACAGGAGCCAATTTTGCGGTAACATCTCGAACGTTGCATGTAAACGGATCAACGTGCCGCGGCAGTCCAAAAGGTCAGAAGCAAACTGTCTGATCTAAAACTAGCTTTGGCTTGCGGTAAATTGGAGATGATCATATCCGTATGCAAGGCCTAGTGAGACCTCTCCTGGAATACTTGCGCGAACTTGGTCTCCCTTTTTCATAAAGGACGCCGCTTGTCTTGAACAGGTTCAGTGATTAGCCACACAAATGCTTGAGAGATAAGGTGAGAAATCATGCAGTCACCGGCGCTGCAATTTAGATCC
>LUCM01009224.1:0-28473 GCA_008360955.1 Fasciolopsis buskii
AGATCTGGGTTTGCATGATCCATTACGTCATAGACTGCTGAGATGACTGACACGAGAGCTGGTTTACACTGACAAATTCGTGGGTTGTTGCATCACAGAGGCAAAAGTGCTCCGGGACAACCTGCCGTTCATGCCTGTCTTTTAATGCAGAAGTCCATATGGTACTAAGGGCTAACAGTCTGTCTTCGCAAAGAAACATCAGGTGGTTACCTGATGGTGGTTGCAACAAAGGCAATTATTTACACTGCTGATGACACATCAACATTTTCAATTGGCTGGTGATCACATTCGACAGAATCGGCTAATATGAACACGCAGACAGACTTATCCTAAGTCACTAATATCTTTAACAGTTCAGTGCTCAGCTAGAAGTGTTACAAAGTAAGATCAATCCTTTCTGGTCCTTTTCCTATGTATAGGTCCGTGCACCTGCATAACCCCATGCATAGATTGAGTGATGTGTGCAAAGCACAGTTAGCGAGCATCCTCCGAAATACACCCATTGCACTTCAACTCATGAGATCGCAGCAGGTAAAATGACTTAAGTGCTTCAAATAATGCATATTTTTGTTTGTTTCAAAGTTTGTTTGTTCGCACTCACAATGCTATTCTGGCACTCCCTGTCTGGGGACCCGCGTGAACTACGTGTGTACTCCTGTAAAGTGGCGATGGTTCTAGTTTTCAGTCTTCTTGAGTTTTCCTTGTGCTTATAAATTGAATAATTTTATACTCCACTTTCGTAGAATTTAGGATTGGAAATTTTGTTTAAGCTCCGCACCTCTTAAAAGCCGCTAACGGTGGGGCGTAAATGGATGCACTTCTGCGCTGATGTGCCGCTGAAGCCTTGATGACTCCAGAGTATCACTGGGGAATGCTGCCTGGGGAAAGACCAGCTGGATGTACTGTAAAGCCTGACTACATTTGGGCGTCAGTAAATGGATTTCGGATGCACTGTATATCACACAAAATATGATTCACGGCCATGGCATTTCCTCCTTTAGGCACCCGCATATGTGTTAATGAGCTAGGAGAATCTTGTTGGCACCAGCGTTCTAAATGTTTAAATAGCCGCTTCATCGACCCAAGGCCTATTGCACCCTTTTAGCTCACAGTGAAAATTTTGATCATATCTACGTCCAAGGTTTCAAAGCGGGGTGTCTGCCGTGGTGTTCCGTTTGCTCCTTTGATCAGGAGTTATCTATTCTCATTCGAACTTGATTTTGTAAGAAAATTAATTTCTGTTTTTCGAACCGATAAAACGGCGTACAGCGAAGCAGCTGGCATATGCATTATGTCGCTTAACTTGATTTATGAAATCTTCGACGGTGGTGCCTTCAACAGCACTTGACAACTGGACTTTTAACACTTGGGCGTTCTGTCGAGGCTTAATGCCACTAACCATGACAAACCGAAGCTAATTTATGAAGTTGTGCTTCCATTCATAATCATCCTTCGGTTTCCGGCTGCACCGAAGTGGCTTGTGGCAAACAAGAGCGAAATTGACAAAACTTTCCGTCCTAAAATTGAACGGAACGTTTTCATGAGTTTTTAAATCGCAAGAATCTGTTAACGCTCAACTCCACTTTTTGGACAAAGTTTGGATCCCATACAGGATAGCAAAATAAAAAACCACTCACTTGCAATCGACAGCGCTTGACGAGGAGAAGGTAGTCCAAGAAGAACACATGGAAGTCGTGTTGCAGAGTCTGGACGTCATGCATGTTCGCGGAGGCGTTCGTTGCAATCGATCCTGAAATAATGGTTCCCAATGAACGGCAGAACAGTCTGAAAGATGGTCCTTAGAGAAAAAAATGAAGGATTCGCTTTCACTTTCGTATATCCTCCGTTGATTACTATCACGGCGTCTGTACATTGGGCATTTACTAACCACCTGAACCGAAGACCACCGGGCGGTGCCCAAGAAAAGTCAGCTTACTGTCCAAATTTGCTTCGCCCAAATGATATTCGAATTTATTCTCCTATAAAAAACGGCAGCATTAATCACATTGAGGTGCTCCTCCTGGACGTTTGCTTTAACGGCCACTTTTCTTTCAAGCAGCTAAAAACCGGAAACTGAGAAAATTTTTCCGCTTTGGAAGGCAGTTTTTTGCTGTTCATGAAATGCCGCACGTTGCATTCATTAGATGGCACAATGATTAACATGTCCGCCGTCAGCAGAATCTCGTAGCTGTTGAAGAAATGTTAGACAATAAAGCATCGGTAAAGTATACACAAAAGATAAGAAAACGTGAATTGGACAGAAAAAAGATTTACGCGTTGTGATCAAACAGTAGCTTATGGACGTTCTTCTAAATCGGCCGTTAGTGCGCATTCACTTTAAGGAGAAAATTCCGCTCTGTAGTTTACCTTGTCAGAAAAATGTGTGGTAGATGTTTGCTTAACGGACCGAAGAAAGTTATCAGCTTATTATCCCGAATAGGCAAGTGCAACACCTTAAGCCCTTGGATCCCCGTGGAACACCATGCGTAGTCGGACTTACATTCACCTCCAACCAGTGTTCGCGGCGACGTTCAAGATGACATTGAAGTAACGAAATACTGGGTGTGGATGTTAAAACACTTAGGATATTGTCAGTTATCACCTAGAGCTGACTGGAATGCTGTAAGTTGATTTGAACAATGAAACCTTGCGACCCGTAATACCTCCCGCTTTCAAGGTGAGATAAGTATCTTTCGAAAAAACTGACCAAATCGGATCTGAAAACGTGAATGTTCAAGCAAAGGGCATGCCATCGAAACCTTTCTGGGTTTTATCAAAGACTATCCTGTTCCTGCTAAACTGGAAATAGTGTGAATAATTCCGCGGGTTGACGTGGTTAGGTGAGCAAAAGACAGCCTAGGAGAGCTAGCGTTTAATTCAAGGCCTAGTGAAGGTGGTGAATGGTTTTTGGACGCATAATTCATCGCCCACTTTGTGGCCGTCTCCCGAGGTAGGGGCACAATTAGTGCTTTCATATTTTCCCTTCCGCGGAAATCGAGAATTTAGGAATCCCAAAGAATATAGGTATGATAACACAAACAGTGGCGGATACTACTCACTGTCCAGGAAACTGGGGGGAAATTGGGCACACGCTTACCCTTGTGGTGATCTCTTTCCCAAGCAATTATGAAGGGTACGGCTGTATGAAGTGCGTTGCTTCGTGAGAACAATGCTAATAGGGTACTAGCTAGTAACTTATGACAGGACGATTTGCGACAGACATTTCAGTGCACTTGTTGGTTTTAGGCAAGAACCCCGCCTTCGGCGAGAAACTCATGAAGCTGATTTATCTCTCGTTTTACCGAAATTCCAAACTTCGTTCCGAGAGACTTCTTATTAGACCCCAACAAATACCGTTGGCAGTAAATCTACTTTAGAGAAATCAGTGGAATACCGTGCCGTTATCTTAGCACGAGGAACCCGGCCACCAGAAAACTGTGGTTCTTAGGCCATTCAAATCTTATGACAACTCCTAAAAGAAATTCCGAACGCCAATATGGTTATTGAGGTCATCGCAGCCTTTTGCAAGCTGAACTTAACTGCAATTCATTTCTCTCCAAAGCCAAACTAACTTAAATGAGGCGCGGAGCTCCGCATTCATTCATTAATGGGTGATCCTATTTCCCGAATGCCCCCGGGTTCTTAAACGCTTCTAGAAGGAGGTTTGAAGAGGAATGTGGTAGAACTATGTTGATAAAGTTTTAACAACGCGTTGGATTTGGCGAATTCTTGCCCGGTGATGAATAACGTTGTGTCACTCCAAACTGGCAGCTGAGTGTCAAGTAAGGGATCAGCCAGATCATGGTGTAAAATGGAAGCATGGGTCAACTTTGGGCAGCATGAGGGCCCCATCAGAGTTTGCTCCCACACAAATGCTATCCATTCTGTCAACAACAGAAAACACTTCATGAAAACGTTGGCACTAACGTGCTTCATCTTCGCCGGCGACGCGAAGGTCGTGGAAGAAAAGGATCTAAAACGTGCTCGGCAGGGACAGCGATGTGCCAATGAATGAAGGCAAGTCGTCTGCCAACAAAGGCTTTAGAAGGACTGAATTTGTCGGGGAGAAACGGAAAGCATGCACTTGCTGCGATCTAGCACACTGAAGACCCAGGGAATTCATGACCGCGGACTACCAGTGGGTTGACCGGTGCAAGTCCATCGCCCAAAAAGCAACAGGGAGTTGTTATAGCTACGGTCTGCAGTGTCACACAAGTAACCAGTGGTATGCATCCGTAAATGAGAGTTGGTAGTTAGGCCGCATCTAAAACACTGTACGCAATTACTGGAACAACTCCTCAAGAAGAAAGCGACTTGCTTCCAGAGAGTCCATTGTTTGGCTACCAGAGAGGCTGAGGAGCAGAGAGATGAGAAGTAAACAGAAGGGCTGGAGGACTCAAACTTGCACTTCATGAAAGAGCGCATGTTTAGAGTTATGACTGCAATGTTTAGTGTACCGACAGCTTAGAGGGAACAAGTCCGGACGACAAGTCTAGTCAATCTACCAAGGATAGAACGCCAGGATATGACTGAAAACTGTGACAAGCTTGTTATGCCTTAGATTTATGTGTGAATATTTATGCACTAAGGTGGTCCGAAATTGGAAAAAGCTGATAGCAGAAGTCGTAAGCGCTGAGGTCCTAAAAACATTTAAAACAAACTGCCTGTTGTGGCAGCCAGAGGAGACTCAGGAGGTTGCAAAAACAGACCACGAGCGATGAAAGCCTATCAGCACGACATAATAAAATAACGGGAAGCAAGCACAATGGACATTCTGTCGCCTAGAGAGTTAGAGGGGATCGATATACCTTTCTCGCTTCAACGACTGCGGAAACCCCGCAGCCAACCATATTCGAAATGGAAAACAGAACTGCCAATGGCGACTGTCAAATCTTGTGCATACCTTCGGAGGGACACTGAATGCTGGACTTTTGTCGAAGAATTGCCTGATGCAAGGGGCTCTCAGTTCATGAACCTAAATGATTAGAAAACTCATCATATAGCCTTTAAACTAACTGGCAATGGGAGTGGAACTTCCATTAACATCACTACAGTCCGGTGAACTGAACTTGAGTAGTTGTGCGTCTAAAGCCATCTTCGCGATAGCGTCCGGCCTGTGGTTTGCGTTGCTTCGTGCTTCTGCGTGCACTTAGAGGTTTGCTAGCGGAATTAATCCTCAGACACCGCAGTTTGCCTCGTAGTTCTGTGATATTAAAATCGCTGTTTTATTCCCGGATGCATTTCATTTTGGTTCACCGAGACGTGAAATCGTGACGGGTCGTTCGTGTCTGTCGGTGCTGTAGGGCACTGGCAATCATAACGTAAGACCGAAGCAAAGCCACAAGGGGCTTCAAATGAGGGCTCCGTTTTGTTATAGAATAGACTGTCCGACAGCTGGTCGGCTGTAGCGAAGGAGTGAATTTTAAATATCTGTGAATGTCTGTTGACTGGCGTGGTATCCGGAGCTGGGGCAATTTGCAAGTTCTAGGCGTGAGTCCAAATTTGCTGCAACCGGTACCCTGCCTCAGAAATGAAAGAAAATACACCGCTTTGGATGTTATGGGCACTCGCTGACAGCACCAATCTATTAGTTGGCGCTGTCCATAGACGTGGCTGAAAGCCAAATTTTCCTCCTAACTGCAATCTGGAGGAAAAAGTTCATGAACTATACCTCAAGCATCTCGAGTCTTAATTTGTCGTTGATCTCAAGTCCTTGAAAACGAATAGAGAAAGGGCAAAGCATGCCAGCAGCACGCAGCGTAGTAAGGTGCCGAATTCGGTCCTTGACTGGCTGGTTATCCCTCAGTGAGTAAAACACAAGCTCGCACCAGCACAAATTTGGTGTTGTAAAGGCAATATGTTAGCCGCACAAGCCCAGCTATGAGCGCCAAAAATATCTAGTTTATTGATACGTGAAAACAGTTTCTTTTTTAGTGCAACTATACTGCAAGTAGACAATAGCAAATCTGTACATTGCTGCCTTATGTTCTCTTTCGTTGCAAGGTACAACAAGAATGGAAAATGCCAAGCGGAAAATAGTAATAGGGGGAGTAGCCGCTAAGGGTGATGTTTCAAGGAAGTGAGAATGGTGTTGCATTGATAGGACGAGTGACAAAATTTATTCAGCCCTAATTTGAAAGTTTCTTTATTCTGCATAAACAACTTTGTACGTAAGCTGTTCCATCAAGAGACTGCTCGAACTGTGAATTTCTCCATGTTTGTTCTGGAGCGATGCTTAAGCACTCCCTTAGTGTCCTCCGTGTCAGAACACGTTGAGATTTTATATGCTAGCCTCATGGTAAGATAAAACCTAAGAAATGGGCCACCGCTTATTCTACAAATTTCCAAAGAACGTTGGGATTACGAAGTATTTGAAAGGCCAAGGACTTGTTTTCTCTGCTCCATCATGATTAGCATCATCGTTCAGCGTTAAATAGCAGGGCAAGCCTCACTGATCGCTGCCTTTCCCCAGAGTTACACGTTTATATGAAAAGAGTGAATATCCAAGGGAACAGGGAGTGGACCTACACAGGCGGGAAAAGATAAGATGCTGCTGCAGCCAACACACGGAACACAGTCTAACTGTACAAAAGCACGTGTTTTCAGTCATTCTGATTCGATGGAAAATGACAACACGACCGTCACTGTTCACGGTTCACTGCCATATCCTTCAGTGTCCCCAGCCAGCAAGTCCACGAGTCTTTCGGACCCCAACCACGAAGGCGTGAGACACCTACCTTACCTAACTTCGCTGTACATTTTCTCATCCCACGTTGCCACGTCATCTGTTGACCTCCACATGGCTTCTTTCATTCCTTAGGAGGAACACAAAATAAGGCACGGTATGGTAGACGAGTGTTCGCCATACGCAGCACGTGACCCAATAAACGTAGTCTACTAGGTTTCATGCGCTGAAACAAGCTGTTCTCAGAAGTGGCACCCAATACCGGATTCCTAACCTCAGTATTACTCACCCGGTCACTCCATCGTGTGGGAAAGTGCCATTCATATTTGTTGAGACAGCAGATCGCCTGAATTAGAATATACAAAAGATATTGTGCTTCCGAATTAGAACTCAGATAAGATGAACGCATTTTGCAATTATATCGGCAACACTGTAGCCCCGGTTGCTAAGCCCTTCGAAACTACTGTTGCAGGACTGGAATGACTCGAAGCCGAACGTCGTTCTGACAATGGAAATGTTTCGTGGAGTAGGTAAGTTTTGTTACTTGGGCGGTTACATCTCGCCTGGTGGTCTGTTTTTCGGGTGAAGTTCCTTCGCGCTCGAAGAAGGCTCGATTAGCGACTACCAATTTAAGGCATAAATAGCAAAGAGGTCGGTCCACCAATACCTTTCCGAAACACTGTAAACTGTAACAGCTAGACCGCTTCTTAAGCAAATCAGAAGCACGACCGTATCGAACAAAAGACAGGTGGACAACGTCCGTGTTCGAGTGTCATACGCAGTGAAGTATCCTTAAATATAGCAGATGAATTTTCTGAGTATCTGAGATGTTGGGATTAGGTTGCTCGGTTGTAAAGTTGAATCAATCCGAAGAACCCTAAATTCATTGTTACGGTAATCGGGAAATGTGTAATGCATCCGCACAGATCAACTCCCTCGTAAATACCGTTCTCCGAGGCAGGTAATGCTTGGACGATGGATCAGCGTAGTCAGTCCATGACGTGGTGGAAAATTGTGAAACCCTAACAGATTGACTATTGCGAATAGATTGATTGAGACTACCCGACCAGGATTCGCGATTTAACCCAAAGCGAGGGTTGTGGACAATAGACGACATGAATAATCAATGACGCTCTTGTTTCCCAAATGTGCCAGTTTCTTTGGCTTCAGGAGTTGCCGTTCCACGTCATTCCATTCGAAAGCCAAAAGACACAAGAGTCCGATTGATGGCTGTAAAAGCTGAATTCGACACATATCACAAGGCCTTACGAGAATCCAGTGTCAACCGTTGTCTTTGGTCTGTGCAGGTCAAGTAGCTTTCGTGTCTGGGTTAAACCATTTTCCGATGTCTTGCGTTGTCACTCAACGGGATTATCCAAAAATAGCACATCTGGGCGACTGATGCTTTGCAGCTCTTCAAACCCCAGGACAACCTCGGTGCCGTTCAAACGCTGTGTTCCTTCCTTACTGTACCATTTCAATTCCAGCTTTCGGATTCAGTCAGTCTTCTCTTTGCATTAAGTGGAACAATCGGAGATATCTTCTAAATAAAAAGTGCCAGGCTTAAACGAATGATAATTATAGATCGTAGTGAGAAGAATTCATCTAATTCGCAGAGATAACTCAAATGTTCCATTTCGATATCTATCTTCTGAAGGCTCTTTACCGGTACACTGCTTCCCTTTCACTGCCTCCATCTGATTAACCTTTTTACAAACATGTCACATAGTGATTCACTTTTAACGAGACAATAATCTGTTCCGAAAGCAATACTTCTCACTAAATTTCAAACCCTGCATCGAAATATTTGGTGATAGTTTCTGTTCATAGCTGTTGCGAACGGCCGAATCAAACAAACGTCGACAGCCAATCGGGTTTGTGGCTTGCGTCGATGGCCATTCAGCTGCAGCAAAAATCGCATTAAAACTAACGCGTGGTCCGATTCGACGTACGTGGTCCAGTACGATCTACAGTTCTGGACAGAACCGTGCCAACGATAGCTAACTGCAGTATGGTCAATCTGACTCAAAGTACCTGTCGAGTTGCAGGGCCATGTCGCAGTGCGACGCGGACTGTGTCGGAAATTCATACTAAATAGGAATAAATGATTATCTGCACAAAATTGGAGAAGTCTTTCCCCGTTGTCTGTTCGCTGTGCAGGCAAGGCGCACCGCCCACCTAAACAGGACTCCGATGTACTTAGTTTTCCAACTTGTGCATTAAATTCATCTGCTGCCACTACAGCGTCAGGCCCTTTGCTCTTCCGAGCAAGGGTGACGAGGTCATCGTAAAACTCGTCTTTCTGTATGTAAGTGCTGTAGTCTATTGGAGCGTATGCTGAGATAACAAATAAACTGCGCTTAACACTACTATCCTTTCGGAAGCCGACTGATTCTTGCAGTCTCATGGCACAAGCGACTGTTGACTGGGATCCAGTCTAGAAGGGCTGTTTCAATCTTCTCACTCAAGACTATTCTTACTCCACGCTGACACATCGACAGCTTCAGCTACTTCGTCTCCAGAAATGCGAAGAAAATATCCTGACGAGACATTTGGCGCAGTCAGTTGAATTACACCACTCGCATCCTGAATTCGTGTTACACTCACGCAGCAGACATCCACTGTCAGAGCCAAACACACCTGTTGACCAGTCTGCATTAAAGTGCGCACATTGATCGAACCCAGATGCAGAGGCTGACGAGGCTTGAGAAGATGTGAGCTAACAGACTGGAAACCACCTACGACACTACTTGACAATGAACCATTGAGAGTATCGGGCGTGTTATCAATGGAGAATCTATGGGTAGGCAGAAGGGGCAAACAGATTGAGTTGGAGACAGAAGAGACAGGTTGAATAAAAGAGAGGGAACTCTGAGCAGTAGTATACTTATCACTACAGATCACACCTACGCTCGGTGCAATGGGCAGCGCGGTCCTGATTATCCTGCGCGACGACCGAGGCAGTATGGAATTATTTTTAGGTATGTAAATCATGGAGATTGATGGACGGGTACTGCTAGGGAGTCCAGCCGCTAAGCAGAAGAACGATCAGGGTTCTCAATCAAAGCATTTGGTTCTGACAAGAACCTGATCGCAAGGCAGCGGGGTACAGCTGAGTGGGCGCCCATCTACTTGGATCAATTAGTCTACCGCTCGTTTTTCCGACTGAGCTGCTTACTCAGATCGACCCCCAACTTGGAGGACCAGGAGACTACTTTGTCAGGCCTCTACCCATTGACCTTCCAGGCATGATTGGATCTTCGGCTTGAGATAAGCCATCGTGTATAGCTCGTTGGATTATGGAGACACGCAAGCCGTCACACCACGTCAAGATGTAATCTGGTTACAGAACAGCAGCAAGCGGAAGGCTCCTCGCCTCACCGACGTAATCCTGGACCAAGTTTCAGAGGGAGTGTGGGGCGTTCTTACGACTGCATAACGAAAAGTGCCCTGTCTGTGTGATCCACAGGCCCTGAAACCCCTCAGATATAAAAAATGACCAAATACTAGCAACACGTAAGCACACTGACACGCTTAATTACAAACTCGTACTCAGTGTGGGTGACTTTTAGCTGCCTGACATATGCTTCCATCGTTTGGTATGTTCTGCATGATCGGTATCTATCTCTTGAGCATTCATTAATAAGGTGCTTGAACTCGGTTGGCATGAGCAGTTGAGGCAGCCCACCCCATCGGCACTCGTTGGGGCCCCTACCAATTAGTCAAATACCATCGACCAACTCGAAGCTTTGGCACCTTTAAGGCTGCGGGATCACGGAGTCATAATACTCAAACTACTGTGTACGACAGTACTGATACAAACAGAGGGAACCACTGGCTGGAACCTCAATAAGAATGATTTTCCAGGTGTGAGAAGCTTCCTAACTCACATTCCGTCACTCGTCTCATCATACGTCGACCAACATTAGGCAGGAGTCAGAGGAATTTTAACGGAAGCCATGCTTCGGTCACCTATGGGAACATTAAGACCCAAGCTGAAACTTTCCAGCCGTACACTAAAAAAGCCAAGAAAAATTGGGCTACATGGGACTGCTGTCAGCTATCACAAAGTCAGTAATATCATAGTGGACATTGTGGATTGCCAGAGACTTCCTAAAACGGGTTCAGACAGATCCCAAGAACTACAGACAGCTCGCCCAAGTGTCCACTGCCAAGCCAGGGATCGCGAATGTGCGTAGGTCAGGTGGCAGGACAACAAACAATAACAATGAAGCTGTCAACATAGTGGCCACTTAGACCAGAGATGCTGAGAAATGAAGGCACGAATGGAGGATCAGAAAGTTTATCTCAGGGGGAGGAGGATTAATTAGCTCCTGGACCGGACACACTAAAAGTAGGGAGATTGCCAGGCCTCGACGAGATCTCGCCTACCGTGCTCCAACAATGTGCAGACCAACTAGCTCGTCCGCTCTGTGAACTATTTAACCAGTCTTGCCAGCGGGCTAAGTCCCGGAAGAATGGAAGGCCCTTGTGGTCTCTCTAATCTTTAAGTCTGGCAATCGGTTCGAACCTCAAATATTTTGTCCGGTTGTGCTGCTGTCAGTAGATTCAAAAGTCACGGAAAGCCTGATTGATGTTCTGCGCTACTTCCTTCAGGAAGGCCACTTGCACGACTCATAGCACGAGTTTAGAGGAAACAGATCGTGTCAAACAAATTTTATTGAGGCTGTGGACTGGGGCAGCAAGCCAGTAGACTGAGGACATCAGTTGAATGTAATCTAACTGGAGTTCTTTAAGCCCTTCAACCGGGTGAGCCATGCCCAACTGTTGGAATAGCTATGGAAAATTGGGTCAGGTAAAACCTCATCACTTAGGTGTCGCATTATCTGGGCAATCGAAAACTCCAGGTCCGGATGAACGGGTCTCTTTCCAGTAGCTTCGGCGCCTCAAACAGAGTAGTTGGGATGAGAAAATGTACAGCGAATTTATATAAAGTAAGTGTCTCGCGTCTTCATAGTTGGGGTTCGAAGGACTCGTCAACTAGTTGGTTGGAGACATTGAATGATATGGCAGTGAACCGTGAACAGTGACGATCGTATTGTCGTTTTCCATCGAATCAGAATGACTGAAAACACGTGCTTTTGTACAGTTAGACTGTGTTTCGTGTTGGCTTATCTTTTCCCGCCTGTGTAGGTCCACTCCCTGTTCCCTTGGATATTCACTCTTTTCATATAAACGTGTAACTCTGGGGAAAGGCAGCGGTCAGTGAGGCTTACCTTGCTGTTCAACGCTGAATGATGACGATGATGATGCACAGAGATTCCGTTACATACAGAAAAGACAAGTTGAATGGAAGAGAGGGAACCCTGAGTAGAAGCATGCTTATCATTGCCCACCCCGCTCGACGCAATGGGCAGCGCGGTCCTGATTATCCTGCGCGACGGCCGATGTACTATGGATTTATTTGATCGACGGGTACTGCAATGAGAATCCAGCCTCTAAGCAAAAAACGGTTAAGGTTTCTAAACAAAGCCTTTGGATCTATCAAGAACCCGACTTCGAGGCAGCGTTTCTTTTGCATTCTTCTATATCATCTGTCGTTCCTTTGTTTGATTTCCCAGTTAACCAAGCGCTTTTAACGCTGATCTCTGTAACAGACTTTTAAAGATATTTGTAGTATTGGTTTTTATTCACATTGCAGTGATCGTTGGACTATTGAATAGTCATTTTCGGTTTCATCCATTGCGCATATTATCAGACTGTTCCCTTTGTAACATGTCTTCATATCGGTTTTTTAGCAGTTAAACCTGACATTTAAATCTAATTTTAACTTTCAGATCATTCCGAATATGCGAGTTGCGTGTTCTCACGCTTGTGCTCCACAAGTAGATAAGATGGACAACCATGAGGATACAGTGTTTGAGCGTATAAAATGCATATTAAATTTAAACACAGTGAGTTAAGTTTAACCATCCACGATCCATTTTCTTCGACAGTTAGATTCGCATCAAATCCACCTGGGGGACGTGGAACGCACGTGGAGCAAATTAGAATCCATGCGCTCAGCTGGTCCAGACTCATTGTTAGTAACTTGTTTTTGTTGATAGTTTGCTTCTTGTAGGGAGGTAATTAGTGATTTCGACCATACCATGTCCAAGTTCCGCGAAAACGGCGTGAAAATTCCCTCGTGTCATGGTAATTTACGATTTCGGTCTTAGTCACTTGGATCCCACAGGTATTTTTGAAATGGATCCTGAAGTGACAGAATCAACCAGAAATAAGGTTAGTAAGAAATCTTTTTTTGGGAATGATAATCCATTCTTAACACGAATACTCAAAACAGTTAAAGGCACTGACTGAGAGGTACTTACCGATAGAATTCGATCCGGTTTTACCCGTTGAGGATAAGATCCCTCACATGATCGACTGGTGGTCTACAGCTCATCAGATTATTGTGGACTGCGGATTGCACCGCAAAGCTTTGCAGAAAACGGTTTGCGAGTGCAACTTAGTCTTAAGGTAAGTGAATAGTTTGATATAATACGGCCTGTACTGTATCGTTATGTTGTTCACTTCTGGTCGGAATGATTCCCACAGGGTGATAATATCATTTACATCTGTCAATGTGAACTAATGTTAGGGTGATAATATATTCTTCCAGAAATAGTACAGACAAGTGCCATGCTGTTTGGACCGTTCCTAGGTACCTAATAGGGGAACAACTATAAAGTATATGGCTAACCGGGAATGAAAAAGACTCAATCACGGAAGAGGGTTCCTCACAACAGGTGACACCCAAATCGAACTAATAACCAATTTCTTTCATCTGCGGGAGCTAAATCGCAGAACACGCATCAACCTCTCGCTGCCCTCACTAACGTTCGTGTTAACTCTGCGTTCAGCTTTCTCCAGCCTCCATCCCCATTGTCTTATTTTTGAATGAAACAAATATCTTTCCTTTCAAGTACAAATCTACTTGTTCTTGGTTTTTGTCTAAAGCTGGCGCCTGCGCCTATAATCACCAGTCTGACACCTCCAAACTTTCACACCTTAACTTCTCCGACCGGGACGTCACAAAGCTGAACGGCTGACCTCATCCGCCGACGGCAGCCGGTCATTCGAGTTTATTTCAAAGACGGTTTCTTCCAAGCACTGCTGTCCAGCTTCCCCCCCATTCGCAATTTATTCGGCCTGGGACCCTCTTGATAAGGCTGGGGTTTTCCCTCGTGAATCGGATCAACTTCTCAGTATTCTGTCAACCCTATATATTTCCGCCTTCTCATATTCCCAACCAGGCTGTTCCTTCTGCCAAGTTCTTCGCAGTGTGAATGCTGCCAAACTTCTCGGTCTGGACGGTATTCCATCCATCGTCCTAAAGACGTGTGCTTCACGGTTAGCCCCATATTATTTCGTCTTGTTCTTTCTTCAGTCAATCAAAATACTCCCCTCTCCCCATGAAAGATTTCGGAAGTTCTTGTAATCGTTATATCCGACCAGCTCCGTCCATTCCCAAAACGTGAAGGTTTGCTCAATGATCCTCAACATGGATTCCGCTTGGGAAGATCTACGGACGACACACTATGAATCATTTCACAATACATTGTCATTGTTTAGCGTTTAATAGCAGGACAAGTTCCACTCACCGCTGCCTTTCCCTTAGGTTTACATGTTTTTTTGAAAAGAATGAATTGGCAAACGGAGTGGGGAGTGGAGTTACAGAGGTGAGAAGAGAAAAAAATGCCAGTGGCCAACTCGCGGAACGGTCCAATTGTACAAACACACTTCTTCAATCATTCTGATTCGACTGGAAATGACAACACGATCGCCACTGTTCACGTTTTGCTGCCTTACTTTTCAGTGTCTTCGGTCCACTGATTGATGGGTCTTTCGGGCCCCAACAACAAAGAGGTGGGATACATACTTGTTGCACATTTTCTTATTTCCCACTAGTAGTTTCTTCCATGCCACAGGATGGATATGAAATAGGACATGATATGGTAGGCGGGAGTTCGCTGTACGCAAAACGTGACCCGACCAACGTAGCTTACTAAGGTTCATTCGCCAAGATTAAGTGTTCTCAGGACCGACCCTTAATGCCAGATTTCTAACCTTCACATTAATCACTCGGTCACTCCATCCAATCCTGGCGATACTATGTAGATATCGGAGATCAAATTTATTCAAGTGACCAACGTCTTCAGCATGCAAATTCCATCTCTCGTATCCATACAGAGCTGAGAGCCCTGTAGTACAGCAAACACGAACTTGCAACTTCAGTGTAATATCGGCCGACGCCGCAAGTGCTTCATTCTAGCATATGACGTTCGACCCTTCGATATACGCGTGCTTACCTGCGCTGCCATCCTACCATCCTTCATTACGCAGTGCCAAAAACTGTTAGTTGCTCTTCGTTAAGTACCAAGTTCGAGACTATTGTCGCCCAGTCTTATGAAAGCTTTTTACACTTAAATATGCAAAGCACATGTCGAATGGAGTGCAACCCTTGAGAGTCTTTCCATTGTATGGGGCATATGTTCTGCAGATTCGAACAGACACATGAGGTCGTGTGGGTAAACTAGATCGCACAGGTTTTCTTTGCCAGTTTGACTCTTACATCCTACAGACCTCCAAAAGCAGACTAAATTGCCTCCCCTATGACGAAGTTGAACGAAAATGGAGAGGTAGGATTTCTTGTACTACGCCACTGGACGTTTCCAATGAGATTGATGGTTTATCGTATGCCTTCAAGCGACCACAGGTCGTCAGATTTCCCTCACACCTGTTATTTTGAAAGTATCTAAAACCGCCATCTCTGTCCAACTGCGTTTGTTTCTCTAAAGCGAAGAAATACTGCGCGACCACCAACAGGGTTTCCGATCTCGCCGTTCAACTGGCACCTACTGACCCCCGCATCACATTCTTCGTTGGTTTCACTCGACAACCACAGAGAAACAGGCCCGGTCTCGCTCGACATTTCCAAGGCTTTTCGACCGAATTTTGAGTGAAGGTTTTCTGGTGAAACTAAGCACGTTAGGATTTTCCCCTTCTCTCGTATCACGAACATCAATTTTCATTAGTGAGCAAACCATCTCCATCCGAGTTGATGAGGTTCTGTCCTAGCCGTTTCCTACAAACTCCGGCGTTATCCAGGCTTCAGTAATTGTGCCCACTCTCTTGCGTTCATTCATTAATGATCTTGCGTCCACTAGCTCCAAACTAATCCATTCTTTTGCCGATGACGCCGCTCTCCAGTGCTCTCTTCCTTGCCGCACTCCTCAAGCAAACGTCAGCATCAATTTTGACTGTTGTGTCGCCAGTGTATCTCTAAAATCCTATCTAGAACGCATCAATCACTTCATGGGGCTCCAACAACTATGTCACATTCAATGCTTCCAAAAACTACCCTTCTTTCAATTTTCGTGAAAAGTCATTTATTCTACCCACATCTGTCCTTTGATTCGTCTGACTGCTTCTCTTCTTGCATTATCCATTAGTTCTTCGTTATGCTGGTCTCCCTTCATACTTCAGCTTGCCTCTCACGCAGCACACAAAGTTGGTTTTCTGTTCCGAAACAGACGTTTTTCACCACAGCTCATCTTTGATTGTACAAACCCACTCCGAACTTGAATACTGCAGTCATATGTGGTGTGGGTTTCGTCTACCTCGTTTTCCCTTCTTGATTGGGTTCACCGAAAGTTCATTCAGTTGGTCGACGATTCTTCATTGGCATCTACTTTCCAGTCACTGAGAAATCGCCGGGCAATTGTTTCTTTATCCCTTTTTGCCGTTATTACTTTGATTTTTGATCTTCAGAACCTGCCTCAGTTGCTGTGCCTGTAACGTTTTCTCGCTCATCTACCGCGTATTTATATATATTTTGCACAAATCTGAATATAGATAGTATGCCTTCGAAATCATAGCGAGCGAAAGAGGAGAAATAAGAAGGAACAATGTGTAGAGTTCACAACACGTGCTAGTTATATTCCCCATGCCCACATCACTGGCCATCCATCGGGATTCATGAGTCCTCTGCGGGCTTACTACTACTCGGTCGCCCAAACCGAGGTAGAGGATTGCTTTGTGGTGGGCTTTACTCCGAGTCTTTCATCAAATCGTCTAACCCACAAGGCAGCAGGACGATTTGGGGGTGACGTAACCCAATGGGGACCGGTCGCTGTTCGATTCGTATGTCCTTCGGATGGAGCTAGACACCCTGGGTATGCGGTAAACCCCTCCAACATGGGCGCCGGTGAGCACAGCCGTGTGCTTCGTAGATCTCCTGTGGTTGGCTTGGAATCAGGGTTTAACCAACTCCCCTAGAATGATTATCAACGATCAGTGAACTCGGTAGAGGGCACCGGACGTTTGCCTTCAGCAAGTTTGGCCTTGCTGATAAGCCCAGCGATAGCACAGCTGTCTATCACCTCCACATAAAGTCTCAGTAAGTTTGGACTTGGTTGGAATCCACGAGCTTCCTCAATTCGATGGTTGGAGACCGTAGATGATGTGGCTTAATGTTGGCGTCAGTGACATTCGCTCTTTCAAAAGGATTCCGCTCCTCTGTAGTTCTAATCTATCTTTTAACTTTTCCGTCATTATCGTCAAACCGGAGCACGTTCGTGCAAGGTTATAACAGCAGCTGGATCGTAAGGACGGTTATGGAGAAGCTGACATACGTGATGAACCTTGCGCATTGTTCTCTCGTCTCATTTCTGATGACATTTGATCGTACTGATATTGATGTTTATATATATATATATATATAACGAAATATTTTTCGGGAGGATTATTTAACTTACTACTTGCACTCCCACTTGGGTTGCAAATTCACACAGTGTGGTCGCATGCGGTTTGGATGATCCAAAAACGGACGTTCGTCCTATTCTGAACCAGGGTTGTTAGTCCGCAGCCGACACCTACTAGACGGTGACTGGATGCAACTAAACGGTATCCAAGGCCTATTAACTAATGACCATAAGTACTGAACAAGAAGAGTTGTAAACTTTTAACAATGTCTAGAGTCTAAGGTAGTAAAGTAATTTGGTCTTCGTAGAATTTTTAATTTTTCTGGTCTATTTCTATTCAGATTAGTTTGTTTACCACAATTGCTTAGACCAAACTTCTGTTTTATTAACAATCACACTCAGATATGGTTGTGTTATGTTCTTTTGAATGTGGGCAAAACCTACGACTGTAATGCCGTTATCGTGGGATATATACTAAGTAATATAATCTTTTAATGCAGTTGTTTATTGCCGATTCTTTTTAACAAGAATGCCTCTGCCGTAAGGCGTTTCTGCGGCCTCCGGTGCTAAGTTAAGCGTCTATTTCGAATGATAGATAATTCCTCTAAACTAAATCTGCCAAAAGGTTCATTTAGTTCAGCGTTCTTGGGGCCCGCTCTGGTCAACTGTTGGCTTGCCAGTTTAATGATCGTACAAATTCAAAACGAGAGTTAATTGCCAGCTTATGTTAAGTCATGAACGGTTGGGTGCTCGGCGACGAATTACTCTTTAATTCTCTGCCCAAATGGTTGAGTTGGCTTCGACAGGTGTATTGTAGAAGAGATTAAGATAATTCACTCCGACGAAGAAATCACACAAACTACAAACGTAAATATTTGGCTACCAGAATTTCACTTTTATTGAACCACGGAATAAATATTCATTCAACATTTGCAAATCAGCCACGTATAATTAAAACTAGACTAACAGTCTACGTGTTACCGCCTTGTGGTCTAGAAATTCTCACGTGACTCCGACTAAGCTACCAATATATCTGAATGGAACGAACAGTACACACATCCTATGTCCCGTCTGCATAATGGATCGCTCAAAAGACGTTTAGCCTAGCAAGCACCGCAGGTTAAGTCAGGATCCTTAGTAAACCAACGTTTTTACTCATAAGCTGTTGCTCAAGGCTCTTAAACTGAGGTCTTTGCCTCGTAGCTGATAGAGTTACTCGTATTGTAAGCCGACTAAACGATATCCAGAGGCTGCCAAACGGTGGTCAGTGGATGATAAAAAACGGACGGAGGCTAATAAATGACGAAAAAACCTGTAGAACGACGAGAGCGTTTTTATGGACAAAACGACGAAGTGTGCTTGCTGACCTCAGCCATCATTATTCCAGACAGAAGCATCTTGCAGATGCAATTTTGATATCGATCGGAAGCTCAGAATAAGATCAATGTAGTGACACTAAAGGCAATATTGTAATGAAATGTAATTGGAAAATCCCCCTTAGACTATATTGTCCTACTTCTTGGAATGAAATATTTTGGCCTTTCTTGTAGGCATTTACTACTCACCATCATTCTGATAACGAATTAAAAGGAACTCTTCTTTCACATCAGCCGCAACAAATTTCATCCAATGCCAGCATGTTCTTTTCTGTTGTATGCTTGAAGGATAAGTGCAGTGGAAGAGGAATGCCCCCCATAGCTGCTAAGGCCCACTGGAGTGGATAGAAGACCACATTTTTGAAATTTGGAATAGCCTCGTACCACATCGATTCCTAACGAACGAGAATCATCTGAGCAAAAACAATAACTCAGAAATTTTTTTGTCATGATCGAAAATAGTGAACTAACTCTTTTTAAAAAGTCGAGGTAATGGATGAATCCGAAATCGAAAATCAATCTGAGAGGTCAAATAATTTCATTTTAACTGCTGGTAATGACGAGGTACCCATTGTGGGTTTCCCGTGAATAACGTCAACCGAAAAGCTCGGTAGGATCCTACCTGTGGGTCAACGAAAGACAGTATCATTTTTTTGCATGTACGGTTTCAAAAGTAGTTTTCTTATCCTGATAATAATTGTCAAGATTTATCGTTATTTCAGGACTGCCCAGTGTGCTATAAGTAAACATAATTAAGCCCCATTTTTATTTCTAGATGGTCCATCTTGTTTATTTGCATGATAAATTATGCATCACCTGTAGAGACAGAAGTCCAATGAAACGCTCATATCCAAGTAAAAGTGGTCGTCTGTCGAATTTCAGTAACATTCACACATCAAAAGCCTCATCTGGTTATGGAGAAAATTTGCAGTCTATATTTCGCGAAAAGCAGTCACGTAGTTTCACCGACGTCATCCGAGAGCAGCGACACCTCTGACGTGATAGGTTATCGTCTCCGTTGTAGTATCTTTCATTTCTTTGTTCTCTGTTAGCCACCAACTCTCACCAGAGACCCCATGAAGCCGAAGAATACATCACCGCACACACCTCGGCTCGTTCAATGTGCGCACTCTTATCTAGGCGGGGCAACAGTGAAACGCGAATTGAGGATTCTAGTAGTGTAATTCAACTAACTGTACCTAATATCTCATCAAGATATTTTCTGTGCGCATCGGGAGTTGAGGCAACTCTAGCTGCGAGTCAACGCGCTGTAGAAATAGTTTTGAGTTCAGTTCAGTTTGCACGACCATTAACCTTGCACCAACATGCTCCGCTTTTGGTTGCTACCTCACACCACCACCTGCTCAAACAGAAGAAAGAACAAGGAATAGTGAACATCAACGGCAAAATAGTAAGTTGAAGAACTATACAAAAGAAAAAAGGTTTCGAATCGAAGAACGCCACGGATTGCGACACTGAGCCATATCACCTATTGTCTTCAACCATCGTTTTGAGTGATCTATGGACCCCAATCCTGTAGTCTAACCGCATCTACGCGAGGTATTCCACTGGTTTAGATTCTCATAATTTTTTCCCATGTCATCGACTGGTCACATCAGACCACCTCTCAGCTATTATCTGCCTCGAAGAACAGCGTGTAACGAGTCAAGCAGTCATTCTATGGGCATCTGCAAAACATGTTCCAACCACCTTATCCTATCCAAGTCTTCTGCGTCTTCTAAAGACTGAAGCTTAGGACGCGGTACCTTACGTGTATTTTCTGAGTTACTCATAAAAATCTCCCACCATATACTACAAATACTACAAAGATAAGGTTTTCAAACAACGAAAATCCTCGCATATCTTCTGTTCTCAACGGCCACGTTCCGGATCCTTAGAGTAATGCTAACCTCAAAGCCCCCGTGTATACTTCGCCTTTGATCGACAACCCGATGTCACACCGACGCCACAGATGCTTCAAGTTGGTGAATACCAATCGGGCCTTCTGTATACATGAAGATACTTCGTCCCATATACGACCATGTGACGAGATGCAACTACCCAAGTAATTAAATCTATCCCACTCACCCAGATGTTCCCCTGCAAGAGCAAGGCCTGGTTTTGAACCACTCCAGTCCCGTAGCAGCATTTTACATTTTAAAGGTGGCAAACGAATCCCAAACATACCAACAATATCCTTCAGTCGATTGAGAAAAGCTGGCGGCCTACTTGGGTGTTCTCTCTGTAACACAACGTCGTCTGCATATTCTAAGTCAGACAGGTTCTTGTCTGAGCAAATATCAGTGCCACTATTCTTACTTGAGGGTAGGACCATCTCCATAACCATCTTACAGAAAAGTTAAAAAGAAGGTGAACAAAGCGACCCTGACGAACACCACCTCTCCTGATGAACTCGGGTGAAAGATAGCCGTAAGCACGAACTCGGCTTCGACTATCCGCCTACAGAGATTGGATACGTGAAATGAATTGCCCTGGCATTCCTTTCAGTTGGAGCAACACTACGAAATTGCACGATTGACTGAGTCGAATGAGACTTTCTGATCAAGAGAGACAAAAACCATGGGTCCTAAAACCTGTCACAAAGTGAAAATCTGGTCAATAAAACCCCAACCGGGACGGAAATTGGTTTGATTCTCACGCATACAACTTTCGTGAGCACTAGATAATCGGCGGAGGATAATGCTCGCGAGCAGTTTGGATGTGATGCTTACTAGACTAATTCCTTTGTGGTTTTCACATAAGAACCATCAACTTTGTTGTAAATCTGCACAATCACGGATTCACTGCAGTCCTTAGGAATCTCTTCCCTTCTTTGGATTGATCCCAGAATTTCCGGTAATTCCGATGTTGACACTTCGCCACCATACTTGAGGAAGGACGGCGACAGTCCATCTGGCCCAGCTGCCTTACACCTTATCTCCCTGATCAGTTCTATTTCGAATGGAAGACTGGTATCCACCTGCATTGGTTCAGTTGCAGCTATAAGTGGAAGGCACTTTTTGGCCGTGGTCTAAACTGCTCCCTAAAGTTTCCCGCTCAGCGCGCTAACCGACGGTCTTGAGAGTGAATCAGCATACCGTCGGACTTCTTTATCACCTCGCATGGACTCGGCTTCCGTAAATCAGCATTCCTAACGAATCGGCAGAGGTTGCGACTATTGCCAATAGTCTCAGTTTCTCCCATTTCTTGGGGATTTGCCCGTCCTATCATATGTTACATCCGGGGGACGAATCTTCGAACACTCAACAGAGCAACTGAAGTAGAGGACATCTGTCGTTCCTGAGGTGTGCATGGCGTGGAGCCCTGCGTGGCAGTTGCTGAGCGCAGGGCTCCTTTGATCTGCTGCCACTGTTCGCTCTGGCCCTGGGCATTTTATTGAGACGACAGCCGCACGAAAAGCTCCGATTGGAACTGAAGTGGCTATGGTCTAGAATCAGCTGTGCAGGACAAGTGGCTTTCATGCTTTCACGACTATGTTGAATCAAAAGCGAGCACGGACCAAAGGAAGATCAGAGCCCATTAGTGTTTACCAGGATAATCCACACCATCGGTGACCAATGGCAATATGGTCAATCTGAGACCACCGCCGTGAAGGTGAAGGCACCAGGTGAGGTGATGTCGCTTTTTGTAACAAAAGTGGTTTTCGCCAAGAACGCCTTTGTACATCCTTGAGTGACAAAATTGACCCAGCTCCTTCAGACTGGATCCTAGTCGTTTGTATACCGTAAGACGCCAGGGGTCAGTTGGCGTGCAAAAGGATGGCTGTATTATGTACAGCTTCTTTGTCATCTCAACATGAACTTCAACAGACTGTATGCTGACAAAGAAAAGCACTAGATTTATAACGAACTTGTCACTCTGATTTGTAATAGCAAAGGCTCAGACATAGCAGTGATCGCAGATGGTTTTAATGTATAAGTTGGGAAATACGGTGCATCGGAAGCTTGTTTAGGTGGGCGCTGCGCCTGTCCCCCCCCAGCGTACGGATAACCGGGACAGGCTTCTCCAGTTCTGTCCAGGCAGTCATTGTTCCTCTCTTGTGCGAACTTCCGACACATTTCGCTTCGCGCAACGGTATGGTGCTCTAACTCAACAGTTAGTCCCAGTCAGGTCAACCATATGGTAGTAAGCCACCGTTGGCGCGGCTCTGTCCAGAAGTGTAGGTTGTACTGTCCCATTTATTTCGAATTAGGCCATGAGCTAGTTTTGGTGCGATTTTCGCTGCAACTTAATAACCATTGACGCAGACCACAAACCCCACTGGCCGTCGAACGTGCATCTGATTCGGCTGTTCGCACCGAATATGAACAGAAACTATCAGATGAACTAAGAACTCCGACGAGCAGCAGTATTGATTATCAGTGTGATCAAATCAACCAGGCCTTGCATTTGGCAGTAAGTTTCGCTTGTGGTCCTAAATCGGTTATATATCAACGGATCTCGCAACAGTGGCTTAACCTAATGGGGAAAAAACACCAGGTCCCTAATGGTAAGAGGTGGGTGATATACGACTATATCCGCAGCGTCAATTTACGATAAGCCTTAATATGGACTGTGAAAATCGGTGGCTTAAGGTGGCCGAAGAAATGGGATTAGCAGCTTAGTAACAACCAAAAACTGTTAAGGCTTATCCGTGACACTGGTGTATGGCGAACTTTGATTAGTGAAACTGCATGCACTAAAAATGGAGCGCCCATTCATAGATGAGAGCTAAGACTCAGCCGTTGGTCTGAATACTTCAGAGAGCAGCTTAGCTGCCCATGCGCTAATGTGCTTGCTGCAACGCCTACAACTGCGAATCCTTGTGAGACCTCTCTTGCCCCTACAACGGAATTGGAGGTAGAACCGAGTATTCGACTACTGAAGAGAAGAAAATAAGCCGGACCCGACGGGCATTCCCCAGTTCTCTTCCAACCGAGAAGAGAGGCGTTGATCGAAGCAGTTATCTCCTTGCTCCGTGATATTCGGAAAAGGAAACCATTCCGTTGTCATTTAGCGACCTACTGATTGTACTCATCTTCAAGAAGGGCACAACCATCGTAGTTCAGTTTAATTCCGATAGTTATTAAGGTGTTAACTTCGATACTGCTGCGCTGCCTGGTGCCGATTCGTCACAGTTTTGTCCGCGAACAGCAAGCCGGGTTTCACCCAGGTCGAGACACTGATCCCCAATGACTGGAATCACGCCGCTTACATCGTCGTCCGACAATCGTTATCTTTGTTGATTTGAGAAGCGCGTTCGACTCAGTCTACTATACAGAGTTGTTTAATGCTCTTCATCCAAATCGTGTGCCCCGGGAAGCTCGTAAATCTCCTGCGGGCATTGCACAGTCCTGGTACTGTTAAAGTATAGAAGCGAAAAACCATTTTTACTACTTATAATGTTGTTGGTAGTTAAAATTTGATGGGATTTACTGAATCTATCCTATGCTGACCTGGTGTCAACTGAACTCTTTCAAACGCAAGCACCACTGAAAGTAGCTCGTTCGGTCGGCCCATCATCAAAGAAATTGGACCAACCCAGACACACGTACGAAATTATGGTTGTGATGAGGTCAGGATGCTGTTGTTTTAGTGTGGTCATGTAATTCCCATTCGACGATTTCATCAGTTTCGACCCCAGACAGAATTCTTTCTCGATCGGCTTTCCCTTTGGGAACTAGTGGGTCATGTAGAGATTTTATCCAAGATTACGCTTGACGCCCCAGTAGTTGGCTGTTGGCTTCCAAGCTTCGTTATCATGATATGCACCGTTGATTAATATTCGTGTCCCAGGAGATTAGCGTAAGTGGGAGTCTCCTCGTTTTTTGTTCACATCGGCAGAGTCCACTTGCAATAAACTAACAACAGCTCAAAATCTTTTTGGTTTTAATTAACTTTAAGGATCCAAATGAGTACTTATTTATTCATCCCTTTAAACAGGCCGTTTACACTAGGTGCTTCCTTCGCTATTTCAGTCTATGCCCCTATATGGTTTGTTGGAACATAGCAGCTCTGAGCACGACACTGGAAATCCTGTCAAACTGAGATTCGTCTGACCTGTGGGTCATCGTTCAAACGGATTGTCGGCCGTCTCAATCAAAGTGAATGCAAAATTTGATTGGAACGTCGGATTGCTTTACTTGAAATAGCTGAGGATCGCCAGACATTCATCCAATCTCGTATCAGCGTCTGTTTTTCGTGGTCCTGACTGTACTCTTGCGGTTGGCCATTTTGATGAAAGAAGCATAACAATGGGATTGTTCAAACACTCATCTTCAGTCAGTTTGCGCCAACTGGCGAGCTCATGCACATAAAGTATAAATGATTTTGACTGTTTTTTGGGTCAAACAAAAGGGATTTCCGATGAATCAACAAACGAACAAAGTTGACGTGGAATGAGAGGTATAACCTGACAAACCGGTGCTGAATTGTTGACACCGATTGACAGAATAAGCTGAGTCATTTCGCCGAAAATTCACAGCATTTGGGCTACCTAAGTTGGTATTCTCCTGGACTTCGACCGATTGGGATGAGGTTGACGATAAAACGAATTTGTTGTCCGCCTCAACGTCTGCATTTCATGCCCTTGACCCAAACTACGATCTTAGCCTTCTGTGGCTTTAGAAGCACGACAAGAACAGGACTAAGTATCGTCTTTCTACCTTCATATTTGCCCGTATCACACGAGCTAAGATTGCCTAGCGGTGAAGCACAGAACCTGACTGATATATTTGTCGCTGTCGTCTTACCGAGTTTTCAATCAGCACACATCAATCCCACTGCATCACAGCTAACTACAGAAGCATGCTGCCTTTCGTGCCCCTTACCCAGTTCATGCACTTAGCCATCTGCCATTGTGGCACTGCGGTGGCAACAGGAATAAGTCTGTTTTTGCAACAACACATTTGTCCGGCTCACGCTGGCGAAAATCGCCTGGCGTTGAACCACGAGAGCTGAATGGTAAATTTGACACTAGGCTGACAGAGTTTTTGGTGAACGCATGTTGACTCAAGCGCACCAAAGTCGCTTTCTCGCTAAGTCGTGACACGAGAGGTCCGCATATGTTTCGGCGATTGCGAGTTGTAAACGGATGCACAGATAGCTGAAGTATGGTGGATCTGTTGAAACAAACGAAAGCGACAGGTTTTTAGGGTCAATTGTGAACCTATGGGGAAAATACCTATGCCGACCAGTCATGTTGTAAAACTACCTTCCCTACGTCTGGTTCATCTTGACATAATCCTGAATCAATGTGACGTAACTCTGAAACAAACTGAGAGCTTGTATTGACTGCTAGCCTTCACATTGCTCCGGCAGTCGGTCCATCCCGTCCTAACGATACTACGCAAACATCGTTGATCGAAAACCTCCAAGCGACGAACGTCTTTAGGAAGCACACTCCACGTCTGATAGCTCACAACAAAACTTGGCGCACTGTAGCACAGTATGCTGAACTTTCAAATTCAGCGAATATCAGGCATGTGCCACAAATGCTTCATTCCAGCGTAAGCCGCTAAAGATTTACATATATACACACTCACCTGAACTACTGTCCTACCTTCCTTGGTCAATCAGCTGCCAAAGTACGTGAAATAGTCAGCAGTGGTTAGTCGCTTTTCATTATTTATCAGTTTCGGTACCACTAACTTTTAGTCTTGCAACGACAATTTAAACTTTGAAGGTGCAGAGCACATGCCGAATAGGGCTACAGCCCTTACGAGTCTGTGTAGTGCACGTTACCTATGTTCCATAGAATCGAGAAAGCACACATTGTCGTCTGCGTAATCTTGGCCACCGACTTTTCATCATTTGACAGTTCGATGGTCATATCCGGAAGACCTCCTAAAATATCCTCCATCACCTTCTTTGTACACACTTGTGGTCGTTTCCAGTGGGCTTGATAGCTCACCGCACACTTTTATATGACATAAGTATGGGAGTACGGAACGCGCTGGAGACCCACTGATTTGTCTGGCATATCTTTCCGGTGCTGTTGTAATAGTGCCCCAGATAATAGTGTTTCTGAAGTAAAGCGTCTCTCATTGTAAGCTGTTCTTACATGTGTGAAACACCAATTTATTTCTCTACTTCTTCGAGGCAGTGGTATAGTTATTTTAGATTGGCTGTTTTCCTAGGTCACTACTCGAGGCAGGTAGAATAAATGGGGCTATGATAATCCAGGGAAATTTTTAGGTGTTTTTGGCTCACGGGATCAAAGTACTCCGAGGAGTTCAGTAATGATAAACGGAATACAAACAGTAGCGGTGTTTGTAGTTGTGTTATGGTAAATAACATCTCGTTCGCAATACATCCCGACATGTTAGTTTTTGACCGTTAGCAATGTATTCAAAAAACGGAGAGCGTTACTTCCTTAGTATGATAAACAGACTTGGCTTACTATGCGGTTATCAAGCGAGTTAAAGCTATTAAACGCGGTAGAGGAATCGGTTTATCGGCACCAATGTAATTAACGAGTGTTTATTTACTGGCTTATCAAATGCAGTGCGTTACCAGGTAGTTGCTGGCCTTTCTTCTGCTCTGGGATAAGCAATGTGTATGATATCTTTTATGACCTTCGCGGTTGATGCCCTACCATTGTACTTCTCGGTGATCACACCCTGTCTATTTATACATGTACGCACACGTCTGATAACTTGTCCCTGTCCCGTTAATTGTGACAATGAATTGTTTTTTGATATCTGCTGATTTTCATAAAAGGCTGGCTTTTATCTTGTCGATCCTTACTACTATTATTATTACTATTGCTCTGTCATTAATAATAATAGTCATTTTATTAATAATATTTTCCGCTCCATTTGCTTTTGTTATCCCGGAACAATTTAGAGATAAAGTCAAAGAATTCACTGACTTATTATCTCAGAATCACATCCCGTTGCTTATCTTCTCCGCGGGCCTAGGTGACGTGATCCAATTGCTCCTTCAACGCTTCAGTATGGATACGAACAATGTTCGTGTGGTGTCGAATTTTATGCGATTTAATAATGAGGTATGTGATACCTCGCTTTTGATACCTATTTTTCTCTCCCCAGTTGTCATACTGTTTTCGATAACTGATTCTTACCATCATTATTTTTGATAAAATCAAGTAGCTTAAGATTAGAAGGGTACGGGAGGTTATTTATCAGTTTCATTTTTACAGCCAATAATAATAATAACAATAACATTCGGAATCTTATACTGACACACTCTGGTCTTGTCTGCTACGTCGCAGCAACGCATAGGTATTAGTGGAAGAAAAATTACAAGATTATGATTCAGCAAGACTACGAAAAAGCAAAAACATCTCGTATTCTTCAGCCCCATTGACTCTGGAATTTAACCGTGTCGTCTGACCTCTGACTATCGCACCGGAAAACTTCGTGGACCCCAACCAGGTCATCTAACTCGGTCGATTATAAACATCATCACCATCATCGTTCAGCGTTAAACAGCAAGGCAACCCTCACTGACAGCTGCCTTTTCCCCAGAGTTACACGTTTCTATAAAGAGAGTGAATATCCAACGGGAACAGGGAGTGAACCTACACAGGCGGGAAAAGATAAGATGCTGCTGCAGCCAACACACGGAACACAGTCTAATTGTGCAAACGTACTCTTTCAATCATTCTGATTCGATAGAAAATGACAACACGATGGCCACTGTTCACGGTTCACTGCCATATCCTTCAGTGTCCCCAGCCAGC
>LUCM01009224.1:31849-69895 GCA_008360955.1 Fasciolopsis buskii
AAAAAAAAGCACATGTACTCGGCCACAAAATCCATCGGCTTTTAACTCCAGAAGCAGCAGTTCAATATTTCATTCCGAATTTCATGACTGCTTTGTGGTTGGTTTTTCGAAATGAATGTTTACGATTCCTGATTGGTTGCAGAAACAATCCAACTTTTGTCCATGTCTGGCCCACAAAGTCATGACTGTAACAACCACTAAAGTGTTTCCATTGTGAATCGTGTGTCCTGGTGCAACCCCTCCATAACACGATATCCATGGATTTTTTTCAGAATATGTATATATATATATATATATATATGCATGTATATATATATGATGTCATCTTGTTTCTGCTAAGCTGTCTGTGAACTGCATAAACATCTAACACTCAATCACAGTCTCTCTCTCTACAGCGGTACTTATATTGTACTCGGATTTAATTTTCTCGTAACCTTTGTGTTATATATTAGCTAGACCCCTATCATCCATTACTTCCATAGCAGCCAGAGATGGCTGCGTTCCATTAACTTCCGTAAATTGAATAAATATACTCACCGTGTTCGACAGTTGCCGTATAGCTGGATGTGTTCACATTTTTTGTGCTGTAGTGTTGTAACGATTCGGGGGTAGCTAGACCCATTTTCGGTTTCATTATTGAATCATTGATGATTACACGCTGTAGAGAATGATATACATAAGTTGGGAAACAGAATTGAATAACTATAAAAAGCATCCCGGTTCGCTTCGTTGAGTTGACACCGATGCATATTTCGATCAAGTTGACCGTAGTTAGATAAATAAAATCAAAAGGCGATTTCGCACGGAACACCCAGATAGCAGATTGCACAATGAATTGATGTAAGTAGAACTACGTCTAAAATAGTGTCACAATAAATCAGAGGCTGTGGAGTTATGCAGGCATAAACATCTTACTATGGTGAACCCCATTTGAAAAAAAATAAGTGCGTGGCTTGTCACGCTATCCTAGCCTCGGTAATACACCCCGAGGCCGTGTTTATCAAACAGTCCCTTCTTAGACGATCGTACTCACTATGGAGGTGTTTAGGTAAAGTGATCGTGTGGGACAATGCCCGATGACCCCCACCGAATTGACTGGTCATTGGCTACGCTAGGGAAGTTGCCTAAACTGGGATCATAAACCAACGGGCAACGTAAGAAGTGCGCGGGACTATCCTCATTGGGCTCCGTGACCGGGTCTCGATTTATGAATCACTAATCGATTCTATTTCCGATTCAGAATCTTCCATTTCCATTTGCTCTAACGAGAACAGCCGAATCAAAAGGATACGGAACTCGTTTACCGAAAATGAATGGTGTATATTGGTTTGTTATGGTCAGTGCTCACTGGCGGAATATTCAGTTGACTAATTCCATCCACTATCAATGATTGGCCCTGCGTTATTTTTTGCTCGATGCAATCAGGTCGGTGTCACTGCAGCTCCATTAGACCTTGACCTGAGTACTGAATATGACAACTTATTATCCGGTTCTTTTACGTCTGGCACTCAGGATGTCTGGCCTCATCCGAATGGCGTGTGAACTGATTGGTCAGCTGCCGACTATCGGTGAGCGACGGGACCTCCAAGTTGTCCCACTGCCGTATGGATTGGACTATCTGTTCCAAGACACAGAGCAGGGCCCATGAAACAAATGCTAACTGGCCACTGGGTTGTGTCGTGACAGACAACCGTTGATTTGGACGTGAGACCCTCACAGAATCTTCGTTCCATTGTTTTCCTTTACCATTGGTTTCTTTTTTCGCCGTCGTTCTAATGGCACAAATCCTGTGCGCAGATTTAGCGTAAATAATTGCAAACATCTCTTCATTCACTCTAGTTCGTTGATTGATCTTTAGTTTGGAAAATGACTTTTCCAGTTCATCGTCTAACAAAGGATATTTTGACTAAATTACTCACTAGTATGGAAGTTGCTAATCTCTCTCGAGAATATCGTGCAACGTCATTTTCTCATTATTTTTGTCCCAACTCATGTCGGACAAACTTCGGTTTTGATTTGCTGCGCAAAATAAAAAAGCTTCCGTCTGGATAGGCAGTGGCATATGTCAGACGATGTATTTTTGCAGTGCATTACTATTCAACAGTCTCAATTCGTATATTACTCTGCTATCCTGTTCTCGACGACTTCACCACTGTAATGTGATTTCTTGTTAATCCCCTCTTTTTGCTATCTTTCTCTTTGCATTATCCACCAATTCTAAGGACATTCTTGTGGGGTTTGAAGAACCAATAATCCACACATTTAACAAGACCGCAGCAAGCATCCCTGAATTTGGAATCGCAGGTGGTGCCGCCACTCCACGACGAACTTGTGTTCTTTTGCTCGGGGATTCCACTGGTGACGTCCACATGGCTGACGGAGCCACTGTTGATGATCCTGAAGGTGTTTGTGGAACCGTGCTGCGAATCGGATTTCTAAACGACCAGGTCTGTGACCAACATTTGTCACGTACATATATTTGTTTGTTCCTTGGAATTGTCTGATTGAGTCATGCCATTGCAAGGTTGCTCATTCCTTAAGGGTGATCACGTGTCTATCATAATGTTTATCAATCTACTAAGCTAGTCAATTTTTCGTCCTAATCTGCATGTGATTGTGAGCTCACTACCACATTTCATAGAGGTTTTCTTTGCGAGGCTTGAAATAACCCACTGTTTTACAGACTAGATGCTTAGGTCAATGTTATTCGTGTCATCATGCAAGTCTGCGTTGTTGACCTACATTTTACACTGATTAAATTCTTTTACAAGTTTTTCCGGTGGTCAATTAAACACTAGGATATGTGGTTCTATTTGCACGTGCTTTATTTTTACTTGAACGCCTATGAATAATATGTTCACAGCGATCATTTCAGCTACAGATTCCCGATCTTATATACAGGTAGAGAAGAATTTGGACGTATACAAATCACTGTACGATATTGTGTTGGTCGATCACGCCACGTTCTCCGTCCCACTTGCTATTGTTCGCTACATCTTACGACAAACGGAATCTCCTGAAACAGTGACACCGGTACAAGTAACAGATCCACCAGGTTGCTGATCTCCGGGATCTGTTGTTTTTTGTTTATAAACATGGCCCACTGTTAAACACCAGCGCGTCCTTTTTAGTCCAATGGTTTTTCCTTTCTCATCCACATCCCTAGTCTATCTCTTTGTCATTTATCCCATGTCCGATTCTCATGATCTCCAATCGGAAACCATTTCGGTTTCTTCAAATACCAATGACCACCAAAGCTATCGCACATCTGCCTCTTCACTTTTGTGCGAATTTCGTCTTTGTATCACGAAACCTGTTCTTGTTTGTTCATCTAAAATCTTCAGACATTTTAGCAGCTTACATTTCCCTCCCACATAATTACCGAATTCGAGGGCGCAAATCGACTACATATTTTCTAACGTCATATTGTAGCAAGTTTAACGGTTGGTGAGACATTTATTTGACCCAGTCAGACATTTCCAACTGGTAATTCACACGCACCGTTGTTATCAAATATTGCTTTTTCCACAATCACACTCAGGTCAGATGGATTCCCTCTTTAGTTGCTAAACCTCTGTTTTGGACGTGTATCGTAAGTTATTGAGTTTGTCCCTTTGGACGCTATTCTTGCTATGTTGGTTCACTTGTACTGATTAGCTGTTCATTTCAGCAACAGCTCTTGACGTCTATCAGGAGTCTTGCCTTGGTGTACCTGTTTGTCTGCTACCAGTTGCTATGGTACTAGTCGTCGTGTAATTTGACCAAGTTTGCGTCAATTTTCCATCATCCCGCGTGCAGCCAATCGCTCGCACCAGGTTTTACTCTGATATCAGCAAAAATCCCACCAAGAGAAAGCAGATGGGCTTCCCACTAGAATCTCGTTTGAATCGTTAGGAGCGTGAATGGATGATGAGTCAATTTAAGAATCGCATGGGGATTCATTGAAGGATTTTCGTCGGCCCGGTAGCGCTAACCTTCAGAAAGGTCGTGTGCTTCGGGGAAAAATTTTGTTCAGCCATCCATATGCGAACTATACTACTGGACAGATGGGCTTCCACTCAGCCACTCCCTACTGCTTCGTAGACAAGTTCCTATTAAAAATAAAGGTTTTTTTTGAGAATCCTAATCTTCCTCTTGCTTAGCGGCCGCATCTCTTAGTAGTATCTGTCCATTTCCCGCGAATCACGTGTGCCAAGAATTTCATACTGCATCGGTCGTCGCGCAAAGTAATCAGGACCATACTGCCCACTGCCTCAAGTGGATTGGACGGTGGTAAGTATGTCACTGTTCCAAGCCGCCGTGGTGACTTAACGCCCTAATCTCCTGTGGGTCAAGTTAGTGTTCCCAGGGTAAATCCTTTCTGTGAGGTGGGCAGCCGCAAATTATCGCTCGCTCAAGCGCACCCAGCATTCTCTCTATGAAAAACATTGCCGAACTATGTTCGCATGTAGGTACCACGCAACATGCCACGAAAAATTGTGGCTCGGTAGACTCGTTTGATGGTAGCACCTATGGAAAACCAGGAAGCATATTATTGTCCACCTTTATGAATAAAATAACAATGCATATCATTTCCAGGAAAGAGCTGGGGCCAACAGAGGGCTTCCAAATGGGGAAGTTGATCAGTAATGGGAGGAATCGAACCCGCAGCTTTCAGGTTCAAGCGCCACAACCTTATCCGTTCGATCACCGCTGAGCCCATGGACGTCTGAGCGCTAACTTCATTTGGCTATCTTCAATGTCTGCGCGCCACGTCCGATAGGGCACCAAGTAGTCTTAGCTAGAGCTCTTAAACCTTTTAAATTGTATTTATACCACATCTCGGAAACACTCATACAAGCCCCAACTTCTGTAATCATTGTTCGTGATCCGGTTTCAAACGCTCGCAATCATGCTAGTTTAGGGATTGATTCGACCAAGAGAGCCGAGCGCACATTGCTAGACTGGGTCCCAACCAATTGTCTTTTGTGCGTAGTTCGATTGGACAGCTCTAACCGTGTCAACAGCAGTTGGCCAAAATGTTGATGTTTGTTATGCTCCCACCAAGGATTACTTCTACCGAGACTGGTTGCCATCACTTCGAAGTATGTTCAACGGAAGCTGTGATTGTTGCTGGCAATTTCACCGTCCAAGTTGGTTGTATGAGGAGACAATCAAAAATTGTTGATCATCGCGGTTCTCACATGCGGACTCGAATTATGCTATGATCCGAGCTCGCTTTTGGTGACTATTTCCAAAATGAGAGCAAATCGGTGTATGTTAACCACCGGGAGATCCGGTTACGCAAGAATTTCCGGCGAGCTGTTGGCGAAGCAAGAGACCGATCCACTGGTCTGAACCGAGAAGTTATCTCCGTGACAGGGTTTGTGCGGCTCGAATCCCCACACACTGTTGTATGTTCTACCAGCCAATAGTAGCCTGTATCATTGACTTCCGGGTTAGCTTTGATTCGATTAATCGTGAATCCCTTTAGACCACAATTCATTTGAGTGGAATGCTCGATGGGCTTTTACGTCTCCTAAGAGAAGACCGCTGAACTCCTGGCATAGGGTCACCATGTACTGCGACTAATCCTTGGGTTTCAAACTACCGGAATTAGATAGGACCGTTCCCTTTCTCCGAATTTTGTTTAATAGTGACATTGATTAGAGAGTATTACACAATTGCCCTGTCGTTCAGCTGAGTGAAGAAATGCATACCTCGGACCTGGAGCTCGCAGGTAATAACTGTTATGCTACGGTTCCTCACTTCTCGGCCTAACGAATTCTCGACCGACTTGATTCGTCCGCGAAATCTATCGGACTAAAAATTAGTCAAACAAAATTGAAGCCCTCAAAACCTGCCCGGGTCCGATAATGCGAGTGGTGTTCATTAACGCCCAAGCAGTGGAATGCATCTCTTCACTCACATAACTAGGCTCAGTTCCGCTTCCTACTGGCTAGGGAAACGAAGTGGTATTGTGGATTGACAAGGACAGGGGAGTCTTCTTGCAATTACGACGGTCTCTGTAGACTCTCAGAATAGTCAGTTTCATGACTGAATTTGTTTTTATCGTGGCACCGTCCGCTCCGTACGCATCCCTGGGCGAAAAACCTGGTCACCACAGACTGAGGATACCCCGAGGCTGAGAGTTCCATCACTGTGGCGAATCCCCAAAATCAACTTATACAACAAGATTTTTAGTTAAGAAATCAGAAGACCATGCTACGACATCGACATGCTCCCCGTCCACCTCCAAGGTTGACTCGAATCAGTGTTAACCAGCCAGGCACTGTGTTCTCCCTCTTGTCCTCTTTGGCATTGTTGTCGTGGTGGCAAGCTGGAAGCCCGACAGTGTCATATAAAAGAACGTAGAGTTTTCGGACCTTCGGTCGGTGTACGTAGCCCGGCAATCGGAAAAGACTGGGTCGCGATTTGCACCGAGATTGCCTCCGACCGTCCTGCCTGGTCATCTGCGGAGTCATCTTGGCTTCTCATAGCGGATAGTCGCGTGGATCTAGAAGTAAAAGAACAATCGCGTGAAATTTTGCGGTATACTTCTATTACCAGGTGAACTGAACTTGCTGTTCGTGAAATAACTAACATTTTGTCTCAATACGTTGACGCGCCACTTCGCATTACCAAACGCGTAATTACAGTTTCCTATTGTTCATGGCGAAAATTTCTGTCACCTTATTTCACTGCTAGGCTCTTTGTGGATGGTAAATACGATGATTACGGCAATATTGAGATGGAACCACAATGGTTTCCCAGCTATGGCTGGTTCTCCAACGGACATCCTCGTTTCACTGGGGTTTCTTTATGAGGATTTGAATATCAGAATAACTTACGCGAGATGTTTCTGTCCTTTATTATAAGAAAAGATGACGGTGCGGACATTTCGTTATTCTGGCATGAGAGACGTAAAGGCCGCATCTGAACTAGTAATTTCTAGCGCACCCAAGCTTCATTGATGGTTAATAAATTACTAGAATGAACGCAGGTCCAACAATAGGAGCGTTTATTAAGACCACAATATATATATATATATATATCGAGCATGCACGTATAAATTAATCATTATGAACGGTATCAAAATACTGGTAAGTGATGGGATTTGATTTCAGAAACTAGGCAAAAAATTAATACCGATCTGCCATTATGAAGTTAAATAAAACTATTCCCGCGAGAGCGGATGCACTGATAACCCGTAATCGTTATTTTCCCCGGGGCTCTTTTCGTTCGCCCTTAGCCATATGGAAGCACTCTCAGAACCTACGCGGCACCCTGATCGTATTCGATCGATTGCATTTCTTGGACACGACTGAATTCACTGGTCGTTAACTTAGACCCAAGCCCACAGCATCACAAGCCTAGGTTGTTCAGCTGCAGGCCAAAACATATTAGTAATCAGGTGGAAGCACAAGGCAAGTGCTCTTATTTCGTGTTGCCTTAAGCATCAATATTAAGCACACACACAGGACAGGATTTCTTTACTCTTCATCAGTTCTATTCTCACTCAACCTACTCGTTGGGCTAGACATATCAATGTATTTGAAGAATCATACAACTATACTAGTGCCTATTGGTTGTTTTTCATCTTTGTTCCTTTTGTTAGTGCACCAGCTCAAATACGAGCGATGAACAGCTTGCCATCCGATGACAATTCAGTTGTTTACTTCCATTCTTAGTCGAGTCTTTTCACCCATCCCATTCGTGTTAATCAGTCTTCAGATGGTTTCTTGCTCCAACCACAAATATAGCACTGAAAATCAAAATGATCTGTGGTCGCGCCTGTCTGTCTCTTAGTGGTTGGAATGGTGGTCTTTGTCCACTGCCCACGTGTCAGCATCATCACTGTCGCTACTCCAGTCAGCGTAAACTCACGCATCAACCTGTAACTTATAAGTCCGTTGGTTTTTCGGGCGCATGAAAGTTATGTTCAAGTAGTGGCATCCTGTCATCAACTTGTGCATGTGTGTGCGGTTTGTCGCGATTAAAAAATTTCCTATTAGTCGGAATAATTTGCTGAGAAACTGTGGTGAGCTTACGTGAAAAGACGTGACAAAGAGCGATATAGTTTCATTGTCACCCATTAAAAGCCAACCAGAATTGCAAAGGTTGCACGGTTGTCACTAGCCCAAACGAATATCCTAGCAAAGAACTACGTGATTGACAGTTAACATGAGCTCCTTACTATTTTCGTTTGCGAATTTGGGATCATTCCTAAACCGTCCTGGTAATTCAACTTTGCGTTTTTTTGCGTTCGATCACAGTCTGTACTGCTTGCTCTCTCTGCTGCCGCTGCAATCGGCATCCCAATATGGGGGACTGTTTTGTATGGAACAGTTGAAACATCATGTTGATCTATCCCAGATCAAAACTGACGTTGAACGTTTCGAATTGTAGTGCAGTATGCAAATGGAAATTGAAGAGGGGAATCAGGCAGCATCGTTCCTGACTGCCTGAAGACGGTTATTATATTCACCAATAAATAATTTGGCAAATTACGGGATTTCGAGATTACCCCCGTTCAGAAAATTGAAGACAATGCCACTTAATGATGTTACTCCAATCACTTTCCGAACGGCTAAATTTCACTTGTTGGTTCGGGATCCAAAAATAATTTTCTTAATTCATCATCATAGTTGTACAAAGACAACTTTGAGCATCAGCTAGGAATCTTATTGCGCGATCTATTGATTGCTGGTGTAAACCACCCAGAAAGCCAAAAAACTACACGCGGACCCACTTCGAAACCGACGACCAAGATCACAGTAGCCGAGACAAAGCCACTAATGCGTTACTTCACATGCAGCGTTTTTCATTCCCGTTCCACTTGGGAATTCTGCCATACGATCTGTCATTCTCGCGAGATCGGTCATATTAGCAAACTTGTCATCAGTTGTAGTGCAACTCGACGAACGCGCATAATGAGATTACGAAAAAAATGTCAGTTCTGTGGTAACGTTGAAACTCCCAATCGTCGAATTTCAATGCAGACTGCGACATCAATTTGTAGTCGATACCATAATATGTGAATCCATCATTCCGAGTAAAGTTCACGCGATCTATCTGGCAAATACCTCTGGTTGGGTTGGAGCGCGATTACGTCACTGTTCCGTCTATGGTTTCGGTTGAGGATTCATCTATTCTGAGTTTGGACTACGTTCTCTGGCTAATCGATTTCAAGCGACTACACAGGCCCCGGTGGATCAGCCAATATTCGAAAGGCTTACTGCCTGCTATTTCGACAACGACAGTGGAACGGCAGCAGAGCCGGCGATATTGAACTTCGGTGAAGATCCGGTGTTTTTGTAACGACAGCTGTTGCTGTATAGCCAACGAGATCTATGGAAGGCAACAATTTAACTGGGGGCAAGATGGCATTGTTTCGCATGCCAGGTCATGTGCATGGTCTATTTCGATCGTCATGGCAATGAGAAGGAACAGTCAAATGCCATTGGCTCAATCCACGGTTTCGAAGGTACACATCCACTACGAGGGAGTCGGAGAATTTCACGAAATCCATACTTAGCAGTAAATATTTATCGAAGACCAATGTGATGATCGCAAGTTTACAAATTCTATCATTGTCAAAATGCACACTTAACTGCTAGTACAACTATATGGCATCTGGTCAAATCCAACTTTTCCTCGCTTGGCTCCTACGCACCATCTGGCTTGTTCCAATCCGCTACAGACAACATAGTCCAGGACTTGAATGGAGTACTGCCCTGCCAGAATGATCCTATCATTTTGGAGCCAGAGAAAGACTGCGAGTGAACGCTATAGGCTTAACACCTCTTTTCTTCGGTGAGATAAGTAAGAGAACAGGGAGGCACGTTTATGTCCGGAATATAGGACTGATTGATGAAACAATTAGGCATCAGATGAATGTTGCAAGTGGCAAGACTCTGATCGACTGCGAGCCGAGGAGTAAGATCTGGCCCATGTTCGGGCACAACGTGAAAGTGATCTGATTTTTATATCACGTTTAGAGGTAAACAGGTCGTTGCTTAAATTGAAGACCAGACATAACAAGCCTGAGAGACTGGAGACAATTGGCCAATGAGCTTCGACCTGAAAGAACCCACGTAAACCGTTTTACTCTGTCATAAAGGACAGTGGTGTTGACCGTTCAGAGGCCACTTGAGCGTTTTTGTTTGATTAAGCAGGGTGAGATTGAGATAAGCGACTGAAGTCGCCGGGTCTCGCGATCGCGATGTTAAGATTTCAAAATAGTAAGAAGTATTATTTACGACTGAATTTAGTGCTCAGTCGGCTGGTAATATAAAGACATATTCATCACAGCCGCTAAGCAGGGTACACATTTCGGGCAGATTCTTAGTTTGAAATTCATGAAACAAATATGACTGGTGCTCCCCGTGAAAATATATACTAATGTTGATAATGGCAAGTGACCATCGTCTAGGATTTCTGACATGATAGATAACTTCAATTAAAATACACGGGCAAACACGAACACATCTAAATGCACTTATTCAAATCATTGTTTCATCAATTTTAGTTACGTCAAAAATGTTTGATGTTCAGTTGCGCAGCCCCTTATGGTGCCCAAACAATGACCCGCATCATAGATACCAAAAGCACTTTGTAATTATACAGCCTGGTGTACAAAGCGTTCTTCGACGGAATTGACTGCGCTTTACCCGACCCAAGCTGATTCACACTTTATTTCCAAACGTTGTTTTTTGCTGGAAAGTCGAACGGACAATTTTCGCTGGATGGTTCACTAAAAAAATATACTCCGATCTTTAGACGTGATCGATTCGGTTTCACTAACTGCTGCTCGTGCACTGATGTCTTCTGATCTCGACTGTTGTTTTTCATCAATAGCCACTTAAAAGTCAGGCGGGAAAGACATTGAGTAAAATAAGTAAAGGATTCTTTGGATGGCAAACTTCAGTTGGTTCAGATAAACAACGATGAATGCAGCTCTCAGTCAGCTGATGAAAATTGCATCTACAACAATAGGTTCCAGCCTGTAAGACCGATTGTCTTAACACAGATCTCGTATTACGTTTGCTTGTTCCTAACTGTTGTGACCACTTGTGTGTTACCCTTACTCGGCTCTGTAAGATTGCAATACTGACAACCCAGACAATCGAAGGGTACAAGGAAAAGAGAGTCGGAAGCAGTGGGAGGTTGAGTATATTCAACAGGAGCCTGTGTGAGCAACGCGCAAATGGTTTCCGCACCTGGCGTTCAACGTTCGGTCAAAGAAGCTATCCGGAGAAACAAATCCATGTTCCGCTATGGGGTCCTCCTCCCAGAAGCCTGTCGGAGAAGGACTTCAATTGGGACCATGCAGAACAAGCTAGAGGCTTGGGGATTTTCTATGGTCCTGGAATCGCTCGCCAATGAAGAAATAGGCCGCTCTTTTGGTGGTCTCGTGGGTGTTGGGTGTTGGTAACTGATCGTGAGCCGGTCACCCAACCTGAAAACCACCTTTCGGAGGTGAACGCAGCCTAGCTGCGCCCGAACACCGCAGCAGCCGAGCTGCTCGTCCAATGTGTACCAGTCAAAACGGTGGATGTGACCACGTCCCACACCCACGGGTGTCCCACCCATCAGGACTCTTGACCAGACGGGGTCGAACACGACTGTTTGATCCCGTGTTCTCTTCGTCCTCCGGTGCGACCATGGAAACGAGGGTTGTCGCACCGGGCTCAGTGGAGCCGCCTCGATCCTAAGGGTTCTTTTGCGAGAGGGTAAACCAAAAATCTTGTGAAAACGGCGCTCGTGAGCACTGGTGGTTGTTCGGCTTAGTGGCGGACACAGTAGCAGGGTTCGGTGCTGCCTTTGTCGGAGCAACATGGAGACGACATATCTGTCAGGGCATAAATTACCGCGACAATTGCGCTATCTTAAGTGCGGCTGGGTTTACAAACGGAACAGTATTCAAACATCTATGTGAAAACAGTAGCAAAATCGGAAAAAACGAACAGGTTGCTTTACCTTGCGACGGCTGCCTCGCATATCCGGGACTTCCGGTGCGATGGGTGATGCTGTGGCTCGGTTCCCACCAGAAGTCTCCACGGGCAGCGATGGTACTGGCTGGACTTGACCGGGATGGTGAGACTCATTGGATCAGAGGAGTCCATCGGTCCACCCGCATTCCACAGTGGCAGGATCGATGCGATCGATATACACCGTGTCGTGTCGGCCGGCAACTTCCAAAATGAACGTTTTAGGGCCGCGTATTACCACGCGAAACGGACCGGCATACGGTAGCTGCAGTGGTGGTCGAACACCGTCAACGCGGATGAAAACGTGGGTTAAAGTATTCAATGCGGCTGAAATGTACCCCGAAGATCGCTGATCACGTGGTGGATTGGCATGAAGTGTCACATGTGCTGTGCAAGACGTTTAACATAGCACCATAATTGAAGTTCATTGGCCTCGATGGGGCCACCAGCTCTTCTGGGAGGCGAAGCGTACAACCAAACACAAACTCTTTTGGTGTGGTGTGCATTTCTTCTTTAAAAGTGCTCCGAGGGTTTAAAAGTGCTAACGGCAGTATTTCGCTCCAGAGCGGGTTGGCCCCGGCTCGCAGAGCGGCTTTTCGTTGCCGATGAAATCTTTCCACCAAACCGTTATCTTGCGGGTGGTAGGCAGGTTGTTCTAATATGTTCACAGTCAAGTGTTTTAACGAAATCTGAGAACGTCCCGTCGAACTGGGAGTCACGGTTGGGCAGCCAAATATAATTACCCAACCGGCCAAGAAGGCCTTCGCTGCCTTTTCTGACATATGACAGGGGATTGGTGTAGCCTGTGGCCAGCCAGTGAAGCGGTCTACACAGGTGAGCATGTAGACGTAGCCGTGAGATGGCGGGAGAGACCCTACAAGGTCAACATGTATGTGGTGAAAAAGTCTCTCGGGTTCGGGGAACTTAACCAATGGAGCTTTGGTATGCCAGTGGACGTTTACTCTGGCATTGGAGGCAGGCTCGAGACCAGTGGCGCACGTCGCGCTTAACGCTGAACCACACAAAACGCCCGGTCACTAGCTTCACCGAGGCAGCTACCCCCGGATGGGCGAGGTTGTGTGAAGCAAGAAATGTGGGATAACGGTGAGTTTCTGGCACCACCTGCTTTGGACGACCTTGTGATACATCGCAAAGAATTGTATTCTGTGATAGGTACAACCGCTAAGTTTACGGAGCTATCTTGTATCAGGACCCATCATTTGAATCTGTGCCATTGCATCCAGGACGATGCTTGGTGTTGGCGACAAGGGAAGCTAGTTTATACAGGAAAGTGCATCAGCGACGGCGTTGTCTGCCCCAGACACATGTCATATGTCCACAGTAAACTGTGAAATAAAGTCTAAGTGGCCCGAGGCTGAATGCAACGCGTGTACCAGTGGTTTGTGATCTGTGAACACCTCAACCGTTGTGACCACCTGTGCGCCACCCTTACTCGGCTCTGTAAGATTGCAATACTGATAACCCAGACGGTCGACCGGTACAAGGAAGAAAGAATCGGAAGCGGTAAGAGGTTGAGTATATTTTATCAGGAGCGTGCGTGAGCAACGCGCTGGGCGGTCAACGTTCGATTAAACAAGCGTTCCGCAGAAACACGTCCACGTTCCGCTACATACTGCCATCCATTCTTTGGAGAAACGTCCATAGGATTGCCTTGAAAACAGCTGGATTGTCACTTGCCGAACACTCACACAACGAGCACAATCTCCTACCGTAGAATTTGGGATTTTCCATTGCAGCTTATGCTCTATAAACCGTTCATAAAAATCAGAGCTTATCCGTCAGCCAGAGGTTGACTGCATCCGAGACTCTTTCCAAATCGCTCCAGACATGGATGCTTGAAATAAATATACGCATTCCTATTGGAACCTACTCACTCGTGTTGATGGCATGAGCTATGCGTCCGGTTGAATCCATACACCTCAATTTGTTAAAGATCCCAAACACTTCTTATTCGATAGAAGCACAAGTTCCCTTCTCAACCACGCTCCATTTCATGATACACAACCTGGAAAAAATGAAACGATGTCATTGTGCGCGTGAGAACAGTGTCAGAATTCCTCCGGTATATTTCCTTTCGAAAATATGCGAGAGCGGTCCATACTCGAGTATTTCGTCGTTCTTTTTTTGAAGTTAATCTTTGTAGTTGCGGGAAGTGAACCGATTGTCAGATTTCTGCGCGATTTTGGGGACTGCATGGGACTCAAACTCAAGGCGGGTTGCGAAACGCACTTTACCTAGGACGCTTCAAACTAGCGAGCTCTTTGTGCAGAAAAAATACTTGCTACGTTTATAAAAGAAATTGAAACAGCTTGAAAGTAACTCTAAACGTTAGGCATCAGTCTAAAAAGTGCAAAACGCCTTAACAATCAGTCCAAAAGGATTGTGGAAACAACCGCATTATCTGTTCCTATTTTCATCCATTCTTCAATAACGGTCATTCCAGTTCTACTCTTGTATAGGAAGGCTTGTGATTATCGTATATGCACCACTTCATACTTTCCAAAAGATATATTTTGTTCATCCTGAAGAGATGGATGAATGAGCAGACACACATTAACAAGATTGGATTGCCCAATTATCTTGGTGGTCAACTTTCCAGTTCATCCGTCTTGATGCAGTATGAGGGCAAATAAGGATTATAAAAAATCCGAAAGTCAGGTAATCCGGACCTCGGTCAATCAAATAACAAGAGTTCTGACCTTAAACTATTCTTAGCCTCGATTTCAGCAGCGAGCAGAAGCACAAGAATGGGACCAAATGGTCGGTCTCACGGTTATCGTTGCTCATTTGCTGTGCGCATCCAGTTCTGTTCTCACAAGGACATAAATCTGACGAACGGTGTTTCTATTTTGGTTGTCTTTTTGTTACCCTCGTGTTATCTTAACCGTGTGGCGATCAATCGATTGGCTGCTAGCGGATCCGTTACGTATTTTCACCTTGTAATAAAGCGTGCATCTGAAATGTACAAATCAGCCGTCTGATAAGATGTTTCCCACTTCCGTTGTTGGTCTTACCTACTAGTGCGGCTTTAACAGTCGCTCTTTTCGGTCACGCCCACACAGACTGTGTAGCTGGTTTGGCACCACAACCTTATTGAGATTATTAGACGTATGCATGTGATCCTGCCCACTCATGCGTCGTCTTGGGCTAACGCTAGATCATTGATGTGTCCCCGAATTGAACTCTTCATCGAGCAGCATTCACGCGCACTTCTGATTAGCCAGATGACATTGTGGTGAGAAATCCGAAGATCACTGGACGATGAGTTACAGGTCTTGCGTGCATGATAAGGGGAAATGGAAGTGAAGATGGTCGTGTTTTTCGGAGGATTTGCAATTCATATGCCAACCTTCCGAGTTCCTCTCTGCCGCTTTTTGAAACTATATCAAGGTATTAGAAAGTGTCCTTTGACTAGCTAATTGAAAAGTCTAAGATATAACCCATCTTACATGAGCATGCTTGCACTTATGTACCGTACAATGAATCCCTACGTTTTGCTCCGCAAGTCGCATGAAATAACTCTAAACTCGCCGGCAAAATTCCTAAATACCACAGTAAATAACAAACGAAAAAGTGAATCCAATGTGAATCCACTTTTTATTAATTTACTTTCTTTATACCTCAACGACATGAATTAACCTGCGCCCTCTGTGTAGTAAATTAGTGGAAATCTCTCTGCATACACCATCATTGTCATTCGGTGTTGCGAATTCTCAGCACAGATTTGGACAAGTAACCCATTTATTGGAGAACAAAATTGGGCAGACAAAAAAGGATGGTATGAATCCGTCGTAACGACCAAAAGGAACATCAAAGACTGCATTCGAAAGACCTATATCGGGAAAGGAGAATGTAAAGAGTTCAATCAGAGGTTGCCAGACGGCGCGTTATCTCGTATTACCAAAGGATTGAAATAAGCACGGACTGTCAGTCGGTGAAGGCGTGTGCACCAGTGTAAAATATGGAACGGTTGGATCCCAATGGTAGCGCGTGATTGATTAATGGGGCTCGGTACGAGGCGGAGCATGTCTAAGTGGTCTATTCGCTGAGCCCGTTCTGCATTGGCGTATCCCAGATACGAAACAGGGTACGAATAATAGCCAACGGAATCCGGAACGAGTCTTCCTGCGTGAGCACAATATCATACAAAAGTTTGTACTTTTCTAGTTGTGTATCAACCTGTAAGGAAAACGAAATAGTCAGTTAGATGATGTATTTTTCCCACGGTAAATTTTGGCGGATAGGAATCCAGCCTTCACTGTTTTGTGCTTTATTACCTCTTTAAATGTGATACCTCATTATGGATAGATCACACGCGCATCGTAATCTTAGTGCGACTCACAATAAACCGCTGTGTTCTACTTTGTGATTTTCAGCGCGTAAAACGAATACACGACCCACCTTATTCCATGAGGATGAAGTTGGACTGCATTAATTTTACTCATTCACACCTCGAATGGTTAGGTATGTGTTCCGACGGTACCTGGCGTCTCCATACGAATTAGTGTTAACAGAGCTCAATGCATCGAGGGCCACGTAAAAATAGAAGCCTCTCTAAAACAGCAAAACTTGTACGACACACAGAAGGGCACGAACCGCTCTAGTTAAATCTTATAATTTTACGATAGCAGTGCGCTATAATCAATGGTCTATTTAATATAGACTGTTCTAATATCCAACACTGAATACGGACAGCAGGCACCGATCATTATTTCTGACCGCTGAGTTATTGAGTCACATTCTTCACGTAATTAAAAAAAGCAAATATATCCTTGAGAAACAAAATGAGCCCCCAGTGTAACCCCGTATCTACGCTGTCCTCCAGTCACTTTGTCTTGGCTAAGATAAAGTCTTTATGACAGTCGGACGATATTTCCTGAGGAGAGCCAACTAATGCCTTTGAAACATGAACGCTCGATTTCCTTCGTGCGTGCACGAAAATGTGGATGAGTTATGCTGAACTTCAAACATTGCTGACCGCTGGGACGAAATGTGACAAACGACAAGAGTTGGAAAATTTCTGCGCAATATCCAAACTTTTGCGTCATCATAAACAAAATCCAAGTGTTGCACGTGGCGTTGCTATTCTATTCTATGATCGACGGCAGTAATGCACGAACGCGAGTTGCCAGCGCCTGCCGGAATGGCTACGGGGCTGAAAACGGCGAGAATGCCGCTGCAATTGGAAATTACGTTAAGTTTACTTACAAACCACTCAGATGCCCACTAACTAGACAGGCTAACTATTGACGGAGTATGTCTGGGCCGATGACACTAGCGGAACATTAGCTCTTCTAGTTCGTGAGTCGGCACGATTCTGATTGGCTGCTCCCAATCGGAGGCAATGGCAGAGTTATATCGGATCATGACACGATCTGCGCGCTAACTCATCACAGTTCGGTTGCAAGCTCTAATGTTGTTTGGACGCAGAGGGCTGCTTCGATGAATGGTTATCGATGGCTACCTGATAGGATCTCGTGTTCTCATGAAGTACTATATTCCCGAACTATTTTTTCATGGTTAAAACATCGCTAAGACGTTTAGAATTTTGTACCATTTTAATTCTATCATAATTATTTGGGTCTGTTGAGTCGAACTAATGTGTTTGATTTTGATTATTTTGAATGAAGAAAGAGTATGTGAAGTGACGTCGGAGACATTCTGTTTTTCTTTAATGTCCAAATATGCAGAGGACGCCATGGAAACAAACCTAAAATAATGACAACTTATTAGTACGTTGGTTGGACAGTTGATTTTCAAGGACAAATGGAAATAGAACAATAAAAAAGATGCTTTCGGTCAGTGAGATACCGTACTAGAAGTTATTCTGTTGTTCAAGAGCATATGACAACGATTTACGATTCCGTTGTGGCCATTATGATGTGTAAACAGTCCTTATAACGTGCCAAACGATAAGGCTATCCCCAGAAAGTGACAATGGAGACTAAAAGAATTCACGTGTCCAATAATTGTATTTCATATTCAGTCTGAAAAATAAAATCATTACCCATTGGAGAATGATGCGTCAGAGAAACGTCTGTATGATGCCGATTTCATACTTCCGATATACGAAGAGGAAAACCGACTTCAATTCTAGTCCGATGCAAAAGACACCTGTAGCATAAACTTTTCTCAAACTGATTCCTTATGTCTTTACTCGAATTCATATCAGATGTCCAATTTTACTGGTTTTAACATGGCTGTGTAACACCGTATCCATGGGGAATAGCTTTTATGCATGGTTGAATTGATGCATTAGTATGACACTCGTATAAGTAAGCTTTCCAAAAACCTAATAAATTAAAATTGGGGAGCTTCATCAACTAGTTGATCATCTTTCTTCCAAAACTACCAGCTAAGTCTTCTCAGTGTGGACAGTGTTTTGCGGGCGAATGAATAGAATAGTTATCCCGGAAGCGCACGACCGGTTTCCCGATTCCTCTCCTTCGTCAGGTTGGCATACGCGGTGCTCTCCTGTCCAGCCATCTCTATGCTCGTCTGCTCCTTTGCTAAGTTCTGACACCAAAATCTCGTTCTAATTGCTGCCAATTCAGGTGGTCCTGTATCAAAAGGCACAGAGGTGAACGTGCCGCAAACTGCATGCAGCCGGTCCCACCTGGGCAACATATGCTTTTTGGACGTCTACGCAGAATCGTAGCCCAAGTCGGTTGTCCGGTAACTAGGTTATATTGAACGGCTCATGTGACGTTGAAATCAGCTACCCCAAATCAAATGGTAGGAAGCGCGATAGCCACAGCCAAACATAGGTACAAAGGACCACGGTAATCATAGCCGTCTAGACAGAGATGACATTTGTGACATCATTTGTACATCTAGTCAGTTGTTTATGACCTAGGAATTGTTGATTCTGACGAGACCTTGATAGAACGAGGAAACATTCTGGAGGAAAAATGACCCGTGTGCCTGGGACCATAGTTTGTCGTCTATTCATTCAAATCCAAACAGAGCCACATGGAATGGTCCAAGTTGTTAAGGTTATTTCACATTTGAAAGTCAACCTGATGAACTCGAAGAAACTGGTGTTGAAAAAAAACAAGCACATATCATTTACCAACCTAAAGAAATAATTGGAGATGAAAAATCATCCAGTATTTCTCTGAGAACAACAAAACAAGAAAAACAATCTGTGGAACTTCCAACCTGATCATTCAGGAATCCGATTCGCAATACAGTTCCACGAACACCTTCTGGATCGTCCACAGTAGCTCCGTCAGCCATATGAACGTCACCTGTCGAGTCCCCGAGTAGAAGAACACACGGTCGTTTCATTGATGATTTTCCATCCCCGTTTCCCAAGTTTGTAATACTAGCAGCCGTTTTGTTGAATGTGTGTATCGCGGGCTCCTCGAACCCAATAAGCACTCCCTATAGGTAGGACGAAATTGATGTAAACTCTTTTGGCACTTAAACAGCAGAGCTAACGACAGCTGCACTTAATGAAATACATCCATCATGAACTCGATTTTATCTAGGCAAAGTAGAGTCCAATGCAGTAAATCAATTTGGCTGATTGTTTTTGAATTGCCTACGACACTGACTGTTGTAATTCAACTAATTCGCAAGAAAAAGACGACGAAAATATGCCCGAAATGGCGACGGTTTACTGGTCTGTACGCAAGGAAAACATTTTAGACACCTAAGAGACATACAACATGAGTTACTCATACGTTCATCGAACAGACTCATCCTCACTTCGAACAGCTTGAGGAGGATCGCTCATTGGTCTGTCCAAATGCTCTAAACTTGTTCAAAATGCCCAAAATTTTCTAAATTTCACTCCCCCCGTCTATGTGAAGTTCGAAAGTAAAATGGATACACAAGGTAGACATTTCAAGAAACGTGCATGGTAGTTCGAATGACTCAATTCGTTTACTTGTTTTCAGCACAGAGATCTTATTATCGCGTCATTCCTAGGCGTGATTATCACGACTCCTAGGCTCAAATATACTTGGATTGGAAACTGATTTAACGTATCGCTTCGTGTGGGTGTACAAACTGGAACCAGAATGGAGACTTAGCGGAGTTTACAATCCACCCAGCCGAGGGGCACCGGTTACTGGCGTGTCAATGAAATAGGAAAAATCAAGTGACTAGAACAAGCATTATTAATTCCACTTTTCCGATCGCACCTGCGGTAGGCAAGATTGCGAAAAATCAATACAAAGAAAATTCCTAACATGATTATTTATAATTATAGGTTGATCCGCTGAATGTAGACAAGCAAGCGCTTTTGTGTTTGATGATGATCAAATCTACACTTATTATGTAATGTTTTCAAGAAAATTCGGATCTAGGACCAGAATTTTCAGCCCTCCGAAGAGCATCGGCCTCCGAAATCGACCATTTACCGCGTCACACTGTAGCGGGATTTCCTACCGTTATCGTTTGAAAATAACGGTTAACGGCTAATATTAGTAAGTGTATTATGTATGCGGTTATTTTAGCTGAAGGAATGTATTGCCATTAGCTACCTTAAAACTCGGTGTACCAACAGCAACAATCTGAGAAGTCGATTTTAAGATGAAAATTGGAGAACTACAAAAAACTTTCACCCCCCCCCCCCGTTCTCAAGTGAATCCCAATCGACGATGATAGCAGAAGTAGCCTATAATGGGGGAAAATACGCATTTGTATTTCACATCGGGTAGTTTATAATTATTACAATTTGCTTTCTATTGAATGCGATTTCGAATATTTTTCTATTCGAAAACTCAATAAGCTCACAAAAAGAAAATACTCGATCCGTCACAATTTAACTCCTATTTGGCTTCTAGCTGTCGAAACTACCTGTTAAGCCTTACACGTGACTGGAACCTGGTGGGCTAGTCAAAACAAACAAACAAACAAACCTATCTACCTAGGTTGACTGTGAACAGGCTGTTCAACGTTACAACCTCATAATGCAGCACCACTGACACACTGATGGCTACTCCTGTTCAGCTCGAGAGCGTCCATCCAAATCTTAGACGCGATCTGGAATTGGTCAATCGATTCAGTATGCACAACCATTAACTTTGCACCAACGTGTTCTTACTTGCATTGCTATCCTACAGCACCAACTACTCAAGGAGGGGAAAACAAGGAAATGTGAAAGATTGATTGCAAGATAATAAGTTGGGCAACTTTACGGAAGACGGAGAATCTCAAATGTAAAAACGCTACTGGCTGCCGCACCGAACCAATAACCTATTGTTCCAAACCAACACTTGAAGGAACTTCGTGGACACCAATCCGATAGTCTAACTGCATCTACACGGGCCAGTGCACTGGTTAAAGTTTTCATACTTTTACCCCATGTCATCAACTGATCAGGTCGACCCATCCCCCCAACCATTACCTGCCTCAGAGAACAACATAAAAAGAGGCAATCGTTCTGTGGACCTGTGCAAAATATGCTCCAAAGATCTTAACCTATTCACGTTCAGTGCCTTTTCTAAAGATTGAACCCTATAATACTCTACCTTACGCCTAACCTCTGTGTTGCATGCAAAAGTTTACACCATATTTTACCAATACTACAAAAACAACGGTGTTCAAACACTGAAAGTCTTCGCATATCAACAGCTCCCAAGTACTATGTTTCTGAACTGCAAGGCAGTGCCGACCTCGTTGCTCTTGTGTAATCCCGAGCTTTGCTCGATAGCGGATTGAATTGGCTACATGTGCACCGTGGTAGGGAACCCCTAACGTTAGATGGAGCTTTCGTGTCGCGATTGTCTCCATGGTTCTTTTAGCGGCAATCGGTGCATGCATCACTGATCAAACAAGACCTTAAAAACTTGTGCTAATCAAAAAGTAACAAACGAGATTGTGAGATCACCGACTGAATTGATCGAAATCAAACCTAAATCTTGGCATCTGATGAATCAAAGTATTTTTGGTAATTGGTCTAAGGCGCTAATCTATCAGCTCAGACTCACTTCGTCGTTAAAGCGCATAAAATTGGATACCACACGCACGTTGTCGGTGTCCATAGAGAAACGTTGCAACAATAGCCGAATGACATCACCCAAGCCGGCAGAAAAGATCAACAGAGGAATGTGGTTCTCGTATAACAGGTCAGTAAATGTCTTCACATCGTCTCTGGAAATGATTGTAGGAAAACGAGGAGAAATCGGGTGCATACCAGGGAGCATGAATACGACCAGTTTCAGTGGACGAATATTATACCTTAGCAGCCGATAGAACGCATTTTGTCCATTGAGCGAAATGAACCAAAAAATCATGCAAAACGCTTGAACCAAAATAGCACAAAGTAGTCAGAAGTTCAACCTTGGCTTTAGACAGCAATCGGTTGCCTTGTTTTCACTCCAGCGGATTGCACTGTGAAGATGAACCGAGTTCACTGACCGATGGGCCAACGTACAAACCGACTGAGGCGCGGCCACGAGCTGTTTTCAAAAGTACAAAAGGGCTTGGCTTCGGTACGATCAGTCACCTGACAGTGAGGATGGCTCAGGTGTGGGAAACAGGACAGTCCAACAAGCCCGTCGGCAATTACGTGAATGACGCATTCGCTGAAGGCTTTAATGACTGCAAGCCCGGAATCAAGGTGGGAAACCAACCCATCGGCCCAAATGTGAAACAAAGAAAAAGCGGTCTAACTTTCGTGACAGGTTCAGAGGCGAACAAGGGTGGCGTGCGAAGGGAACATCAAAGGAACAAACATCCGAGAGATGGGGGGCCTGTGAACTTTATCCTGTGTTGTACCCATATAGACGGTCTGACCATGACAAATCAAGGTAACTGTCGGAGGCCGTTTGATCGCTCTCGCCAGATTAGAGGGGAGGTTAAACTAGAATCGAAACGGCCAACTGAAGGCGCTAGAGTTAGCGACCGCGATAAACAAGATCTTAAACCATGACCTTTCTCCAAAGTTTCGGGCCGGAAATCTGTATATTTGCCACATTGCTTTGGTTTTTTTATCGTAGCAGAATCTCATCGAAATAGAAATAGCGGCCGACGTTTAAATTGGCGTATCGAAATTCAGAAGACTGGGGAGTTAGGTACTCTAATACAGGCTACCACTAAGGTCTATTGAAGGCAAGTGATCTGCTGCAGACGGACTGAACCCGCCCCAAAATGCAGAAGCACGGTAAACGAAACAGCACACTTTGAGCTAAAAATCAATTTCCCACACTCAGGTTTACACCACTGGAATAAGAAGCTGCTCATTTTGAACAGATCTGAATAGGCAATCAACTTTTGACCAAGTTGTAGCTTGCGAGTAGTAAACAAAACAGAAATCATCACAAATTCCTCTCCGACGAAATTCTAATTCGAGACTCTCGAACATTCGGAAACGGAACACTGTAATTGTTCATGCCAAAAAATTCTTTGACCTTCTCACTTCTATTTTTTATTAAAATCGGGCAATTTTGAAACTACTATCTATCATCGTCACCATCCTAAAAAAAAAAGCACGGCACGACTGTCCTGTGGTAAGAAAGAAACTAGAAAACAAGGCCGTGCCCGCACGTAAACCACGAAAAGAATTCAAGTGTATATCCGAAATACACCGAAATTTTTGTTCACCTTTAAAATGACCAAACCTGGTGGAAAGTTTACTTCTTAGAAATTTGCTATTGCAGTTGTCTGATACAAAACGGATCTCATTTTTGCTTTGCAGTCAAACGACTGATATCCGCAAAAGATTCTCTCGAATTCATAGTCTTTACACTGTTCTCGTTCGAGCATCCTATTTTGTTGCAATTCTTCATATCGATAAAGCGAACTCGATGCATGATGTTGTAGAATAACTGAATTCTGTTTGTTCTGTTTCACAAAAATCCCCAGAATAGTATGTCAAAAATCCAACAGCACAGCAGAACCCAATAGAACATGGGGAGCTGGTGGAATGACAATGAAAGTGATCACACTCTAAACATTGCTACACCAACCGCAATGCTTCATTATCAGACACTGGAAACGAATCCAGTTCATTGTGAATATTGCGCGGCTGTCTAGCTATGATTTCGGGAAGGAATCCCAAAGTTGCTTGGCATCGAGGTGTCGTCTATGTAAATTCGAATCCTTTTGAAGCAGATGCAGTTTGCATATACAAGTGAAAAACTTAAGAATCGGATCAGTTGGAACGATCATCTGGCGTCGATTTGACTTGTTCCGAGTGCTAGCCACAGGTCAGACTCTGTCAATCGAACACACATGACTGCGATCGTGAACGCAGGCCTAATCCGCAAGCCTAATGTTATTTAAATCTAAACTCCAACAATTCAGTAGTGAGTGCGATCAGAATCAAACAGATCAACTTCAGCACTCTGTACTGATCAGGCAAACCTGATTCAACCTCATTTGACCCACAAAGTACGAGGTTCCGTCCTTAGGCTGATAAAACTCACGCACACACCGTAAGATTTATCCGGAACGGCCGGTTCGCTGTTCTGTCCAATAAAATGTTCAAACACTGACGGGGCACAAAATACACACCGGATCTAGATGAAAACTACACTGTAATTAGGGGGTCGTCTAGGTGGAAAATCTTCGGAGTTTTGAACAATTCACATTCAAAATCTGGTCCGAATGTTCAGTTCATCATTCCAGTGGCCATCGTTTAGTAGCTTCCAGTTGTTTCTAGCGGCTAGAGCCTAAAGAGGGATAGGCAAACGTTTTTTGGACAAGGGATATCGCAAACAAGGTACAACATGTGTGGACTGTATGACAGACTAATGTGATTTGGCTAGCTAGCATGAATTTCGTGACCGGCTCTAATTCTGGTGCATGGCTATGGGGAACAGTCTGAAGCCATCAAACGAAGACCAGAAGTCCCCAAACGGTAGCCAAACGCTTACAGATGGTAATCAAAGGCCGCTAAATGATGAAGGAACCTACGGCTTTAAACCAGGACTGAAAATACAGGTTCACAATTTATTGCTGCGGTACTGCCGCTCTTGATCGAGCCTTTTTCAGATCAGATTACTGCTAAACTGGAGACGGATTAGTGGTATATAATGTGTGTGAATTGAAATCTCTGGATGCCACCGGTTAATTGGTAACTTACGATCATCCGCGTTCTCCTATTAACAACAGATGTCACCAGACGTAAGAATAGTCAGTTCAGTACACAAACGCCTCATGGTCGATATCGAGGAGAACAATAGGCATGAAACCAGCTTACCGTAACACCAAGCTGCATTCACGAACAGTCTTAGCCAACGCGGAACGGTGTAGCTGGCACTGGATCATGATTTTCTGGGTCAGGGAACCCCAGGTCAATAAGTGAGGAATTTTCTCCTCCACCGGTATGAGCGGGTCGAATTCGATAGCAAAGTACTTATTTGCCAAAACACGTAGCTGTCGAAAAACGAGAGAAAAATGAATAGTAAAATATACTTTGTCACCGATGTTTTCTATCATCCCTCCAGAGAAGATCGAACGCTCTTCTGACAGACATAAGGAAGTGAGAACTTGGATGTAATCAAGGTGTGAAGCTACGGAGGATAGGTTTCGTGGTGATATGCATGAGTAAAATTCTGGTTATTTGATGTTAATCTTAATATTTTAGAAAGTCTTTGAATGGTTGTCTTACGTTGCGCATTGCGCGTTTCTCCGTTCGTTTTTACCACTGATTCGCACTAGCCTAGCATGAAAACCCATGTACGTTTGTTCGCCTTGGTTAAGGATAACTCATTCTCGGTGGATAAATTACTTACGAAGATACGAAGTTCTTTGATTTGACCTTGAATGGCGGGCGCACATCGGTAGAATTTAGTTACCTTGTTTAGGCCCGTCATCTCCAGACACAGCGTTTTACCAAGTTATTGTCTTCGACTATTAAACGGCATGAACGCTCATGGAATGAGTAAAGAGTATGGAGTGTTCAGCAATAGCAGTACAGCTTGCACTGCGAGTTCATTATCCTGTGACTGATCAAACAATCGGCTAACGCAATCAGCTGTAGACATTGAACACAAGTACATTATTATTACTACCTAGAAGAAACGAATGCCTAAGTCCATGAACACGTGAAATGGATGAGTTTTAGCCAACATTCTCTCAGGTAATTAAAGAACCTACTTTCTTCTGTTTCCAAAATGACCAAAAGAGGGAAATACACAGGCAAATGAGTTCGAGCGTTCGGATCCAGACTGCAACGGAGAAACCGCATGCTACAAAACACTTGGAATTCGTCTCCAATCCAACTGGGACATTTGAACGTGCAAATTCTCAACATGAAGAGATAAAACAACTAAGACTTATTCCGTTTAGGAGACATGAGGCAAGTCCCTTGGACGATTATGCAAGTTCGGAATGGTTCGTGAACGTGGTGTTTGTTTTGTAATTGTTGCACATAGGTCGGTTGATTTCTCACGCCACCCAAAACGAAAACAAACCGCCCGTGTGGATTTACTTCGTGTCTTTGTCTGGTAGAAAATTGAAACAATTTACAGGATGCCAGCGAAGTTAGAGTGAAAGGGAGCCATTGTTTCCAACCGTACATAACTGGTTCAGACCGAACCATCAAATGATGAATCCCACTCGGAGTTTCACCACTAGTATTCATCATCGCTTAGAATAATTAGACCTAGAAAGTCAATCGTACAGCTACAATTACAACCCCGACTTTTTGTTACATGACGCAGGCATGCAGTGAACTCGTGTCCAGGTTCCCGATATAATTGTTCAAATCGAAAGGCGATAGCATCTCTAGTGTGTGCATGCCAAACAAGAACTGAAATCGGATGTCATTTGCCGCATTTCAGACCCTGTAAAATTAATTTCAATTGAACATCTTTAACAGATAACCGAATTTTCAGAGTTTGTATCTTTGTCTGACATGGGGTGTAGATTTCGATATGTCTGATTTGCAGACCGCTGAATTGTCTGGCTCCACATCTTCAGGTTGAGGAAACCTGTTTCACTAGTTTAACAGGAAAGTGGTCACTAAACTTTTGACTTCTTGACAATGTCTAACATTTCGTAAACGATAATCGACAGGAGTCGAACCTCGATCAATCACGTGACAGAAAACAAAACTCGTCATTGTCGTCACCAGTCTGCTTTTGCCACTTCGACTCACGGTTTCAGTTCATAGAGGTGTACATACTGGTGTATGCAGTGTGATGCACGTAAATTGTCCCATCACGCACCGTCCGGTCAACCGCAGTCCCGAGTACCACCCGTGGACGGTAAGTTCTCAGCCTATCTCCTAGGTCATAACCCTCAAAGCCTCATCCGACGTTGCACAAGCTAATCAGCCCATTTTCAGAATGAGTTTGTCATAATCTATTGGAATTTCATCACCAGCCGTTTGCACAGCTTATGGTTCAACGAAATTGGATATGACAGCGACGAAAAAAATCATCATTGACACACTCGGGAAGCTCAGTATTCCGAAACAGCAAATGCGATCAGATATAGCTGTCATTCATTAGCGCAGTAAAATTTGCTTTTCTATTATGTTCCATACCGATGGATAGATAATTCTGAGCGCCCTAATGACTGACCCATGAAAAGTCCTCATATCACACAATTTCGTCGTTTTCAAACGCACTCATAAGGTTGGAGCACTGTTTATCAACTAACAAAACGAAGTGATCATTATAACATTTCGATCGGGAAACAATATCCACAGGTTGGTCCATCTTTGAAGTTTAGCTACTCCAGTTCAAAGTAGAATAAACACTATTTCGGGCAACGCGAATAGAGATTGGGCACATCATGTATGAACAGTCGGGGTAAATCACTTAAGGTGTTCGCCTAGTGCGGACAGCGTTAGTGACTGAGTTCAACGAAGAAATGCGTCTCAAGTCTAATGAAGACAATAACCGATAAAAACAGCTCACGGCTACCAATCGATGTCCGGTGGCTGTTAAACGATAGCCTGAGATGTGGACTAAACGTCAAGAAAACATCCGCATGGGGAAGTACAGCGGACCTTGCAAATTCCCCAGAGGTGAAACTGAGATTTACCACGCGAGTACTTCAAATTCACTTAGATTGATGGAGTTCACCTGATGCAAGAATATAAAGCAAATCCATATTTGTTGAATCAAAAGAGTAATTTAAAACTGTAGTGACTGAATTTCAAATGGATATTGTAATATGGCTGTATCGTACCATTTTTCACTCAAGATTGCGAGATGGGTCTCCTTGATCTCCGCGTTACCAGTCTTATATATTAAGACAGAAAGAATGAGGGATAATGAATGGTCACATTTGTCATATTCCAACCATCTTTGCACATCTACATGCATGGTATTTCTGAATCCTGCGTAGTGGCCATCACTCCGGTTTCTTCTTTTCACCACTGTGTAGTATCCGTATTACCCAAAATGCTTGCATCTTGCAATTTGCACCTTCAATCCGTCCTATTCAATTGCCCTTAATCAGTTGGTATTGAAACCAAATTCATGTAATCAGTTTTAGAACAATCGAGCTCAACCTTATGGTGCGATGGGAATTGATGCTCATTACTAAGCTCATTTATGGGACAGATGTAACGGAAGACGGGCCCCATGTTCAGACATGATCAATAATGTCAACCGTTAAACGACAAATACTAACGATGTTAACAAACTGCATTCAGTGTTTGGTAGTAAATATTAGTAAGTGTAATCTGCAGTTTGCCCGTTGGTACATTGGAGCTGACGAACCCCCTAGTTCCCATCGGTAATCAAACGCATGAAATGCGCTTGTTCGGCTCCGCTCTGTTGAGATTTTAGCTGCCTGAGACCTAAAAAGTCGTTGTCCAATTCCCTCTTGGTCATTCCAAAGATTTTCATGTTTGACGTCAGCTTATCCGGGGCACCACACGAGAACCCTGATTCAGTTGCACTCGAGTATCGCGCGCTTAAAGCGATTGGTGAGCTGAACCTTCGTCAACCTGGGGAAGTGAATGAAGCCCGAATACTAGTATCGAATGCTTTAAATTGAGATGACAACAGAGGTTAGGAGTCTGCCTAGGGCGAGATGATTCGGGGATGGATGAAGCCAGGTAATGGTGGTGATTTTTTCAGCCGAATCTACAGGAGTTCATCGACGAGAAGCGGGTGCCGTTGGCTGAAAAAATGAGCCGCTTCACAGACATAGTTTAACGTGTTATCAAGTGAATCAGTGGTCTTTTGAAATCCAATTCATCTGGGTTTTGGTTGACGTGGCTGAACCAACCGTACAAAGGTAATGCACTTGATGCTGGCGCCCGTGCCTCAATCGGTCTCCCAGGCTGACAGCGCCCCAGTTCACCAATTGCTTCAAGTGCCCGAGCCTCAGGTATACAACTGATTCAGGGTTCGCCTGTGGTGCTCCAAATAAGCTGATGTCAACTAATGTGTGCATTTTTGGAATGACCAAAATGATTGAAACAATGAAAGACTTTTCAGGTCTCATGGAGCTAAAATCGGACTTGAAGCCAAAGCGGGGCACCACCGTAGTATTTCCGGTATTTCAACGGGAGCAGGAAATGGAGCTTCATCAAGTCCAGTGAAGAACTGACGAAGTGCGGATTAGCCTTGCTAATAATAATTCTGAACAAATAAATACATTTTATCGACACCGTAAATGTTGTGTGTTTGAAACCCCCATTACTAAACACGTCCAAGTATGAGCCATTTTTCAGTCACTCTCGTCTCATAAATGAGCTTAGTAAAGAGCATCGACCACGAGGTTGAGCTCGTTTGTTTTAAAACCGACAACCTTAATTTGGTTTTAATGTCAACTGATTTTGGGTAGTACGGATACTATACGGTAATGAAGAGAGCAAACCGGTGGGAACCAAAGCGCAAGGTTTAAAATCCCTGATCAACAATGCCCCAAGTATGAGGAACGAAGCTATATCGATGAGTAAAGACGATAAAACCGTCATTGTTAAAAAAATGGGCGTGCGTAAAACACCTTCTGGCAGCACTTAAACTAAGGTATCCGCTAAAATGGACAAATTCTATGCAAACTGGAGTCAGAAACGCCGTTCCTAGGAGGACGGCTCGGCTCGGTATCCTTGGTCTATCCATACAAATCATGAGTCACCGTGTAAGCCTTTGCACGTCAACGAAGTATTCAACTTTTTAAAATCGTGGCTAAAAGGCCGATCTCGTGATCTGTACATTTCAGAGCAAACTATTAGTCATTCATTAGGCCGCACAAAGGGATGATTCACCGGCCGTCTTTGGTCTAGTGCGAATAATGAGCGACAGGTTGACTCATTGAAATTCACTACTATTTCTTTGAAGAGATCGGTGAAACTAAGTCATTTGAGATTTCTATTAGATGGATGCTTAAGAAAACTGGGAGGGTGGAAGCAAAAACCTTTGATACTGCAAAACTACTCATACTGTGTTTTCTGATCGTTTGTGTCTTAAAGGTTTTACGATGCTGTGAGTTGACTTTCGCAGTTTAGTACACACAACAACAATTACTACTACGGACTGCACCGCATTCATCATACGTAAAGTGGAAACCTACTTTCTGGATGAAGAGTGAATATATCCAGCAAAAAATCAGATTTGTCGTGAATCTTTTCATCTGGAGCGATTGGTGAAATGATAAAACCATTACTGTTCACAAAGCACTGTATGAGTGGCTCCCTATGGATTTCACTTTATTGCTGGGACGATTCGTGGAAATTATGCCTACTCAGCTTCAAGTCAACAGGCTGTAAGTTCGGGTGAAATTTCACCAAATTTTTCAACCGATCGTCAGATCAAGTTTAGCTACCGATGTCGACACAAAACGAAAATCAGTGACGGGTTGGTCTTGTTTTTCCGTTCGGATTGTGTGAACATTAGTGACTTTATGGCCGATTAAACAAACAGGGAAATTTCACCAGGAATTATAAACGCTTCATTTTTGGTTGAAAACACATGGAAGAGAATGACTAAGGCGTCGACAACGATTGGCATCTGTGTAGGCGGCACTTTTTACTCAAGAAACAAAACAGAAGATAGTTCCGTAACGAAATCGAACGGTTGATTAACATGTCACTAAATACCTACCGATTCCTAACAGTTCTAAAAAATCCTTTGATATCATCAATTCAGCAATGCAAACAGCTTAACCCTTATACGGCCTCGGTATCTATGTTAATATCAGATCAATGCACCGCATGTTCATCGTGTTCAACTGAGCTCGACCGGAAAAAAACAGGGATTGTTGGAGAGGTCAGATGTCGGACTGCGCACACCTCGCCCAAATTGAAACGAGCGATCGGGGGAAAAATTTTAAACGAATCTCAAATAGAATTCAATCCTTGATAGACTTCAAAGATGTTTCATTTGGACAAAATCAATGTCGACCCACTGTATGATCACGCGAGTATTTACTGGATTCGCTCTGGATATTTGCTGAACCATCTTATAGCGGTACGAGGGCTCAAAAGTAAATGATGGATTATGATTATTAACTGTAAAAGCTTATTTACATGGCCAATGATGTTATTTGTTGTCATTTTCATAAAAAATCTCGAAGTCCTGCGTGCTTTGGTTCTTTCAAATTGGAAAAAACCAGGATGTTCTGAATAGCATTTCACGCCCCAAACAGTGTGCGTGTGTGTGTGTGTGTGTGTGTGTGTATGTTCCGGTTGTGGTTAGCGCATTTTCCCGTTACGGCAAGTTACTATTGTGGAACACAACACAAAGATAGACTTACTTGTTCCCTTGCCTCATCAGTCAATTCGGGGTCTTTTGCAAATATGCCTACAAATTTGAAGCAGAACGCATTCATGATTAGAATGCAACTGTCCTCACACACGCACACAAACACACGCAAATATATATATATATATATATATATATATATATATAAGCAAGTTTACCAGTCTAGATATTTCAATTAAAATTGACCTACCGTGGGAAGACGGATTCAGAACTCCATCGTGTCGAAACTTGGATATGGTGAAATCGAAATCACTAACCACCTCACTGGAAATCAGAAAAAAAAACAATCAGTCGCTAAATAAAGTACACTCACAAGGCGTCTGCTCCTTGTGCGATTATTGCTTCCAGTTTCCCGCGAGTACGTTCCGGATCGCCAATGTGGACTACGGCTGGTGAGCACTAAACACCACGTGAGTGTCCGACGAAGCCGTCTACCTACCATGTTCCGTTTTAGGAGGTGCTGCAATATCTCTTCGGCCTCTTTGTGATATTGACCTTGCTGAAGAGGAACACAGCCCGTGTGAGTGCATTGTTCGACTGTCATTATTCAACCGTTCCGAAGTTTACTTTCTTCAGTAAATCTGAAACAGACCACAGTTAGGAATAGTGAATCCGACGGAAAACCACGCTCTCCGAAAATGATCAAGACTACATTCGCAATGTTTTAGCGCAGACGAACCAACAGACCACCCTCCAGCGAGACCAGACAGCGTCACTTTGAGCATCTTTTGGAATTCAGTGGACCGGCAAATTGTCAATCCCATCGATCGACACGGAACCAATGCAACAGCCCAACACATTCGGCGCACACCACAAGCATGGCCGCATTCGCCAATCAGAATGGAACTGCGTTCCCATTGGCAAAATCTGAGCGCCGCGGTTCATCCAAGCCCTATATCCGAAAGCTGACTGGGTCGTCCTGGGTTCGTGTTCATCGCCCATTTAGCAACCGTGTGGAGATCGGCACCCGGACATGTGCTCGCGGTGGGTTATGCAGCTTATGTCAGCAAAAGATTTACCGTGGGGTGCTTTTGAGCTGACATATCCTTCTACTTTACCACGGTAGGTCCATACACTTTGCGCAGTGGCACAATGAGGGGACTGTGAAATCGTCCCACGGAATTTTCGACATATCTGGTAATCATACACACGCAAAATTCCTCATGATGATGAAAATCTTCGCAGTGTCCGTTTCGATGCACTGCGCTAGCACATGAAAATACCGAACCATCCATCGTTTTTCACGATTTATCTTACCTATTCTCAGAGTACCAATCAAGGAGGAAAGGAAATTACAACCTGACTGCGGTTAATGCTACATATTGTTCACAATAGAGAGGACCTTGGAAGGTACATTTATTTCCACTCGGCAAAAAACGAACAGCTAAAGCAAATTCAGCTTCTCACTGATGTGAAATGAACTGAGGTGAACAAATTTAAAGTTTGTGAAGCCTTAATTGCCGGAAGAAAACCAGTCTATGTCCTACGGGTATAAACTGTTCATCTTATTAACTGCGAACGGATAGTATCACGTGGACAGTTGTATAACTGGTTTATTCATACACGGTTTGGTGACCTGTTTTGTTCTTATCGACAAACATTGGACCATGCTGGGACCGTTGTGAACAAATGAAATTCGATTGAGCGATGATATCACATGGTGAATTATTTCATGAAAGCATTCTATCTCCTACTACTAACACATGCCAAGTAGCCAAGCTCTGTAGGTCATATCCAAAGCCTTCGTCGTACCTAGGCTACCTGCAGAGAAGTCATCTATCAGTAGGGGTCGATCGCTTGAGCTAGCGGACAGTAACCGTGCAAATCAGTGACGGATAGGTGCAACATCATGTGGTGAAGTTGAACAAACCGTTCAAAGCCTGCCCGGTAGCGTAATGGCTAAGGCGTTCTACTCAGAATCGTTCGTCCTTGTTCGGGTTCGCGTCCCAGTTCGGACGCGATGGATATGTACTGTCGATGATTCCTAACAAGGATGAAACAGCTGTGGAGTACTTCCATGGTTTCTTAATGGTGAGTTGAGCGATGATATCACATGGTGAATTATTTCATGAAAAATTCAGAATGTCAGCCTGTTTGTTGATTATATGACGTCCTTGTAACGGTTTTCATTGTACACTTCCTAAAGCGCGAATCTCCCGACCTGATGAATTTGTCCGGATCACGATCATATTGCGAACACTTGGACAATTAGTTGTTGCTGTGGTGATTACTTCATATCTACTTGTGTCATATGATTAGATTTCATGAATGAGCGGACGTGCAGCCATGGTATAAGAAGGTGCACTTGTCGCTAGCAAAAGAGGGACAAAACGGTGAGCAACGTTGCTGGATCTTGGAAATGGGATAGTCAGTTGGGTGTATAAAGATGGAAAGCCCACATAAACCTTTCGAGTCCAAAAGTCAAACCACTAATTTCGCCTTTGTTCAGGTGATATGTTCTAACCTACTGAATTGTTGCCATTACAGCCATTCCAGCTTCAGTTTTGGTTGGTGGCGCCTGCTCTTGCAAGCATACTAATAATATTATTAATAATAATAATTATAATATTACTAATGATAATAATACTAATAACATCATTCATACAGTTTGGGAGGAAACACCTACACTTGGTGGCAGATTGTCAGAGGCTATGGACGCGTGGGTAATAACTGTGCTATTTCAAAATCACTGGCTGACTGACATCTTAACTTAACGTTTGGTTAACATTAGGTTATGAGACACGGTTAGGAAGACTCGGTTTGACATGGGGTGTATGTTGTGATTGATGGTTAGTAAGGTAAGCTCCCAGTCGCGAATGGAAATTTCATATCTTATGGTTCTACATTGATCAATCATGCAGTATCTGCGCTCACATCATCATGAGAGACATGGGAATCATTGCTTAGCTACTTTACCAGGTTTGCTAGGAATCGGTGTGTCCCAAAAGAGATCTGGACCCGTAATTAGCAGATGTGGATTGATTGCTTCAGCTGCTGCTACTTGTGGATGGCTCTCTCAGTTCGATGGATGGAGTGAACTTCCTTCCCTGGATTTTACTTGGTCCCCCAGTTATCAATACCATGATTTTAATAGAGAATTAAGCACCGATTGTGTATGATGTATCATTTCAATAAACCAAATATAACGATCCGCTCCATCACCATTTTAATGCACTAAAGTTTAAATAATCATATACAAATATTCCAATAGTTGCCTTCGTTATATGACAGTTGTGGATAAAGCTGAATTAGAAAATCAAACTATCGACCTGAATCGAAGTGTTGTTTCCGCGCGATAAAATAACAATTCCATGGTTCGGAGAAGTCACCATGTTTGAAGTACTTACGCACGGACCAGCAGCAGCACAACCAGCGGGAACAGACCAAGTAAATTCTATCCCGCGCGCCATTAGACGCACTTTTATACAACATGCCCGATGTTTACGATTTCATTCACTTAGGCGTCAAGGTCACATTTGTGACCAGAGCATGAGGACCAGAGATACAAGTGGATGGTATTCAGTTGGTCGACGGTGTGGGTCGCGGGGGAGAGGTGAAAATAAAAACACGTCCACATACGAGGCTGGACGATTGACATGGTCAAGATCCATTGGACAACAAGCACGCGCGCACGCACACACACACACACACGTGCACGCACACACTCTAAACTGACTGACGCGGCACGTTAGGTGATGAGAGTATAAGTCTAGGTTCGGATCGAATTAAAAAAAGCCTCATGGAATCAAACGAAAGCGCACGAGTGTTTGTTTGTTTGTTCGTATGTATTTTTTTTGACTAAGCCAGCTAGATCAAGTGAATTCTGAATTAGGACAACACCTTGGTGAGCATCGTGAGCAGACACGAATAAGAACGGAAACTGTCTGAATAAGACAAACTGTGCTGTCTGAAGTTCAAACTCAATGACCATTACCGTCCTCGCAAATTCTATCGTAGCGCTAAGGGAAAAGGTGTTTGGCAATCCAAACCGCCAGAATGTATCCAAATTCGATGGAGATCCTGATTCCCAACAAGCAGCAGTTTGCAGTCTGGTAAAATCGTTACTAACCCGTAGATATCATGACATTTGCGGGTTGTCTGAGATATCTAAGTGACGCAGAGACCACCAACACCTTGTATAGGATTTGTCATCTTATCAACACCACTGACCGCCCAACATACAAGGATGTTCACTATCAGCAAAAAAGTAGCGTACGTAATGAAGTCAAAACGTAAGCATTCCCATAGGGGTTCCTTCCGATCAGTGCATTAAATACCACAAGCTTATTAGCTCCTCTTATGGCTCGCTCCTGCATGCTTAATTGCTTGCTTGTCTATGAATGATGTTTTGAAACCGAAAAGCTGATTGGTCTTTACGAGGAATAGGGAAAATTGGGTAGTAAGTTCTTCCTTCAGCAGCATGAAAATGTAAGTTCATTCGGGCATATGGTACGAATGGCGCAAAGAAGCAACTGAGTCCAGGGTCGGGTAGGCACATGACACGTGGTCTCCGGAACATGACGTTTGTGGGGTAGGAGAACAGTTGACGATCAGTGCGTGACTGACGGTTTACACATGCATTTAGTACAAGCCTGAAACGGCCATTCAATGGATGACGAAGTTACCGTTAAATCTACGATAACAGCACAGCGAAGAGTATATTTCAGGTTTCTTAGCTATGGAAGTTTTGCAAGGATTTCTTCAACCTAAGGTATACAAGACGCTAACATCACTTGAGATAACACACAATGGATAACCCCGTGTTTTTCTGAATAAGTTTTCAAAATAATAAGTTCTTTCGGTTGATTTCTGTTACACGGCGTTAACCCCCTCCCATTCTAGCCATGGATTCTTCTGAATCCTGCTTCGCATGCTAGAACCCAACTACGCTGTCGATCATGTGATTTCGGTATGCTAGTCCCGGTGTCACAGACAGATGCGCCAGACTACCTCAGTGGGCCAATTTTTCCCTGCCGGAGAGCTGTTACCTCCAACGATTTCTCGTTGACGTTCAGATGGTACTCGAATATGCGGGATCGCAGACATTCAGTTTGTGACACATACATCTGCTCACTTTCGAAAGACGGACGATCTGAACCCGCAGCAATAAGGACTTCGTCATCACTCATAAATGAGTTGATGGAATGTAAAGAATAACAATTTTTAAACACTTCGTTGGCGGAATACCGAATGTCGACAGGAGATGTTTGGGAAGATGGATTTAAGAGTACCAACCCGATGATGATTACACTTCTTATCCGGGAATAGATGATGAACAGAATGCCTTCAGAAAGGAAGACAGGTTACTTATTGGAATCATCAGGTCAAGTCATCAATCGCCCGAGAAGTCCTTTAGAGAGTGGATCTTCACAGAAACGCTGTCGAGATAAGCTCTCTGTTATAGCCATCTAGGTTCCGGATCGGAACCCACTTGAAAACTCGTTGGACCATTTTAAGCGAAGAAAGGAATTTTCCTTTTGAAAGATATAACAAGCAAATCTCAGAACTAAGCATCAGTAATATTCACCGCTAGGAAGCAATTCACAAAATATCGTAGTTGTTGTAGCTTCCGTGATGGAACTCTGAGGTATTGGTTTGTCTATCATTTGATTCCCTCATACGACATTATAGTTTGCATTTTTTACGGAATTTTCTTAATCGTCATACAAAGAGGTTTGCGAGAAGTTTTAGCATTGAGATTAAGCACTTTGGAAGAGAACATTTTTGCACCATGTTTAGTTATGCCAATGGGACCATTAGGTAGCACTGACGCACTACAAACCACAAGGAAACAGCAAAACCAGATTACACTCAGATGTATTGGAAACAACTACTTTTATATGAAGGTATCTGCACGCAACAATCCTGATGGATGAAACATGAACCAATGAAAGTAATTGTATTCACGCTCGTCTTTGCTGTCGCACAGAAACCCATTGATTTATTTCTTTAGCTGCCTGCTTACACTGTTGGATTCATCTTATCCTACTTCTATGGACCCTGAGTAATTCGATCATAGTTACTCCTACTTGAAAAGTCTCAAAAACCTGCCCTATATCTTAAATTGCACTGACGAACGCAATGGGACTCCGATCTACGCAAAGCATGGAATCCCAAAGTCGACATACAATCAACACAAATGCCAAATGTCGGGGTAAAAGAAAAACTGCCCAGGTGGACTGCACGGGACTACGCTAAACAGAAAGTAGTTTGCCAAATCGCAGGAGTGCGAAGATATTACACCAAAACATGAACAGGAATATCCTCATCAGTCAAGCGAGTTATTGGAGTGACCATTTTGTTCAATATCATATATATCATCATCATCATCATCGTTCAGCGTTAAACAGCAAGGCATGCCTCACTGACCGCTGCCTTTCCCCAGAGTTACACGTTTATATAAAAACAGTGAATATCCAACTGGA
>LUCM01009224.1:70314-139332 GCA_008360955.1 Fasciolopsis buskii
TGGACCTACACAGGCGGGAAAAGATAAGATGCTGCTCCAGCCAACACACGGAACACAGTCTAACTGTACAAACGCACGTGTTTTCAATCATTCTGATTCGATAGAAAATGACAGCACGATCGCCACTGTTCACGGTTCACTGCCATATCCTTCAGTGTCTCCATCCAGCAAGTCGACGAGTCTTTCGGACCCCAACCACCTACCTTACCTAACTTCGCTGTACATTTTCTCATCCCACGTTGCCACTTCATCTGTTGGCCTCCACATGGCTTCTTCCATTCCTTAGGAGGAACACAAAATAAGGCACGGTATGGTAGACGAGTGTTCGTCATACGCAACACGTGACCCAACCAGCGTAGTCTACTAAGTTTCATGCGCTGAAACAAGCTGTTTTCAGAAGAGGCACCCAATACCAGATTCCTAACCTCAATATTACTCACCCGGTCACTCCATCCAAACCTAGTCATACTGCGTAAACATCGGTTGTCGAATACCTCCAACCGACGAACATCGCCCACACGCATACTCCACGTCATATATATTTGTTGATAGAATCGGTGGCCATTTAATTTACATCATGCAGAATTCAGTGAAATCTCCAGATTGGCAATTTTTCTCTTACTAACAATTTACGAAACTGTCTCTCACAAGTGATGCTTTACAACCTTTCTTTTCCAATCTCTGTATGCCATCGCCCGAAGTGCTTGTTTGCAACTACTTTTCGCCGGAGTTCAAAATGAGATATGGTGTTCGTCCGGGCTGATCCCTCCCATTGTTAATTTTGGCTTTACCAGTCAGATTATAACGAAAATCGTCTTAAACTCATACGAAAATAATGGAATTTATACCTGTTCCGACAGAAAGCTGTTTGGTTCAGAAAAAGCGGGCACTGTTGCCTCACTGAGTGAAGATTCAAGTAAGTTGTAAGTTTTTATCCATCGCCTGAACGATAGCATAGGTAGGTTTGCATTGGATTTGTATCTTTGAAGTGTAAAATACTGTTGCAAGACTCAGTTGGCTCGAAGCCAAATCTTATTCTAGCAGAAAAAGAATCATTTAGGTAGTTACATTTCATCAGGTGGTCGCACATCTGATGAAGTGCAGTTGAATATTTAATAGGCTGGAATGGCATTTGTCAATTTGAGCCCTCTTTGGCATCACTGTGACATTCGAAGGTTAAGTGGACAAGGCATCATTAGGGTCGTTTGTTTTGTACAGATCTGGAACAAGGACGGTGGAGACAGCCGTACGAAGAGGCTATTTGAATACCATTGATTTCTTCGTGTTGGTAAAGTAATGCTGGATAATGTTGTCAGTAATTCGGAGGTTAGACTTAAGGCAGTTGCCCCTAGGGTTCGTTCTTTATAACAAAAACTAAATATGGTAGAATTAAGGTGCATTGGAAGTTTTTCGCACTGTTGCGGATTTCGTACCGAGGTAAGAAGATCCGTCGCGATGGTCACTCGGGTCCGACGCACCCAACTACGAACTTGCGTATTTGCTGAAAGGCCTGTTTATTTGATCAAGCTTGTGTGTGTGTATTATTTGACAATTCTAAATGTTCGCTGCATTAGCATCCAGTTTCAATGTCACCAGGTGACCACTGATCATCCAGTCCTGTTTCCATTTATATGATAAAACTGTCATAGGTCTAATCATGCAACCACCTTTCCTATTACATGTTCCACATCTGTTACCCAATGTGAAGTTAAGCTAATGTTTGCTCAAATAAAGGTCTACTGTGTTCATGTTACTCCTTTCGCTAGGTGCCTACTAGGGCTCCGCACAACGAGACTGACCTCTGACGTGGTGTGACGGCTTGCACGCCTCCATGACCCAACGAGCTATACAGGTTGGCTTGTCTCAAGCCGAAGATCCAATCATGCCTGGAAGGTCAATGGGTAGAGGCCTGACAAAGTAGTCTCCTGGTCCTCCAAGTTGGGGGTCGATCTGAGTAAGCAGCTCAGTCGGAAAAACGAGCGGTAGACTAATTGATCCAAGTAGATGGGCGCCCACTCAGCTGTACCCTGCTGCCTTGCGGTCAGGTTCTTGTCAGAACCAAAGGCTTTGATTGAGAACCCTGATCGTTCTTCTGCTTAGCGGCTGGACTCCCTAGCAGTACCCGTCCATCAATCTCTATGATTTACATACCTAAAAATAATTCCATACTGCATCGGTCGTCGTGCCGGATAATCAGGACCGCGCTGCCCATTGCATCGAGCGTAGGTGTGGTCTGTAGTGATAAGTATACTACTGCTCAGAGTTCCCTCTCTTTTATTCAACCTGTCTCTTCCGTCTCCAACTCAATCTATTTGCCCCTTCTGCCTACCCATAGTATCTTCATTGATAACAGGCCCGATACTCTCGATGGTTCATTGTCAAGTAGTGTCGTAGGTGGTTTCCAGTCTGTTAGCTCACATTTTCTCAAGCCTCGCCAGCTTCTGAATCTCAGCTCCTTCAGTGTGTGAGCTCTCATCTAGGATGGCTAACACGCGTGTCTCATTTGTTGTTTGCTGCGTTAGTAAAACATAAATTCAGGATTCAACTAGTTTAATTCATATAACCGCGCCTAATTTCTCGTCAAGGTATTCCCTGCACATTTCAGGAGACGAAGCAGTTCAAGCTGTAGGTCAACGCGGTGTAGGAATACTCACGAGTGACAAGATTGAACCAGCCCCTTAAGAATGGATCCCGGTTAAAACCGTTTGTGCGACGAAAGACTGTAGGGCTCGCTCGACGTCCGGAAGGATAATAGGGTTAAGCTCCGCTTCTTTGTCATATTAAGATGCGAACCAAACAGACTGTAGTGCTACATAAGGACGAGTTTTGTGAGCATAGGTTCTGACGTTTTATTAGTTGCAGATGATTTTAATACGCAATTTGGAAAACCTGGCGCATGTTTAGGTGGGCGCTGCACCTTACCCAGTCAGCGAAAGGATAACGGGGAAGGCTTTTCCAGTTCTGTGCAGACGATTGTTTATTCCTCTATTGTCCGAACTTTCGGCACAGATTATATCGCACCGCAACATGGCGCTCTAACCGGATAGATAGTTTGAGTCACATCGACCATGTCGCAATAAGCTATCGTTGGGGCGGTTCTGTCCAAAACGGTAGATCGACCACGTAGGTCGATTGAGACCATGTGTCAGTTTTAATGCGATTTTTGCTGCAGCTCGACGGCCATCGACGCAGACCACAAACCCGATTGGCTGTTGAACGTTTGTCTGATTCGGCTGTTCGCAACAGCTACGAACATAAACTGTCCGAGGAACTAAGAACTGCGACTAGTGGCAATGTAGACGATCAGTGGGATCAAATTAAGCAGGCTATGCATTTGGCAGCGAATTTCGCCTGCGATCCCAGATCTAGTGTTCATCAAAAACATTGGGTCTCGCAAGCGTCGCTAATTCTAATGGAGCAAAAACGCGAGCTGCCTAACTGCAAGGGAGTGAATAAGATGTGTCGGCAGTTGCAGCGTCAGTTTACGATAAGTCTTAAGAATGACCGCGAAAACTGGTGAGTTAAGGTAGCCGAAGAGAAGGAATTAGCAGAGGCATCAAATGACAGCCAAAGACTGTTTAAACTTATATGCGACAGCGGTGGATGGGGAACTTCGGTTAGTGAAGTCGTGTGCGATAGAAGTGAAGAATTCATTCACGGTAGACAACGAAGTGCTGAACACTTCAAGGATCAGTTTAGTTAGCCACAAGGTAATGTTGTCAGTTCGACGTTGGCAGCTGTGAATCTTTTTAACGGAAGTGAAGGCAATCAGACATTCAACCGCTAAAGAGAAGAGAGACAGATAGTCCCGACGAACATCTCTCGTTCTTTCAAAACTGATTACAGAGGCCGTCATGAAAATGGTTACTTCCTTGCTCCGAGACACTTGACCTGAGGAACTTATTCGGTTGTCGTGGGGTGTATCACTGATTGTACCCATCTTCAAGAAGGGCACACGGAGTGGATGAGTTTAATTCCGATAGTTACTAAGGCGTTGGCTTCGATAATGCTGCGCCGTTTGACACCGATTCGCGAGAGTAATATCCGCGAACAACAGGTTGCATCGACCAAATATTCACTCTCCGACAGGTACTCGGAACGCGTCACACGCACCGCCGCCCTACTATCGTAGTCTTCCTCGATTTGAAAGGTGCTTTCGACTCCGTGGATCGAACAGCGTTATTCAGTGCTCTCTACCGCAAGGATATGCCAACGAAGTTCGTGAGCCTGTTGCGAGCATTGTGCTCGCATACCTATGGTCGCGTTAGGGTATACGGTGAACTGTCAAGTTCATTCGAAACGACTAGTGGCGTTCGACAAGGGTGTCCCATCTCTCCATTCCTGTTCAACTTCGTCATGGACGAGGTGATGGAAGATGCTTTAGGAGGTCTCGGGGATGTAGGAGTGAAACTGGGAAATGGAGGAAAGCTATGCGACCTAGATTACGCAGACGACGTCATGTGCCTGTTCGAGTCTGCGGACCATGCACAACGGGTACTAGATAAACTGTCGAGATCGGTTTCTCGGTTTGGCATGTGCTTTGCACCTTCAAAGTGCAAAGTGTTGTCACAGGACTAGACGACAGTAGTCCTGAACTTGATTCTGAATGAAGAGGAACTTACGAATGTGGTGATGAATAGAGGATCAAATGTCTGTGCGTTGTTTCGGCCGCCATTCTCAGGGGGATTTGGCAGTACAAGGTACAGAAACGACCGAAGGAACCTCTAGTCACATAGTGCAAATCGAGAAATGTTGCTTTCATCACTCCAATATAGTGTCTGTGTAACCAGCTCCATCAATGACAAAATATTTTTCTTGACCGGAAACAACGCGGAATGGACCTAAGTATGCGGGATGCAATGAAGGTTTCACGGAATCGCAATGAATAAAAAACACGCAGTTAGCTCTTTTGGAAAACAAGTGGGACCAAAAGTGGGCAGGGCCGGGAAGACCCTAAGGGTTTTCATGTAAAAGTGCAAATGTCTAACAAACAAGGACGAGTTGAACATATTGGTATTGCCACAAAACTTATCAGGTAGCTCCAGGGATGTGGTGAATACAGTATCCGCTGGACAAAAACTTTATTCTTCCTTTAAACTGGTACGGATGCATAAGATGGTCAACGGAGGGGCGTCTGTTCATTTAATTGCATATGAAATTCCTAAGAATACGTTGTGCACATAGTTACATCCAAGCAAGGTGAAAAAAAACAGAGAACAATTCAGATTGAAATTGTGCGCCTCTGTCTGTAGTAGTTGTAGAAGGAACGCCAAGCGTAGAAATCCAGTGATATAGAAAAACCTTGGAAACTGTTTCACTGGATGCGTCAGTAATGGAAACAGCCATTGGCCAATGGGTGAAACGGTCAACACAAGTTAGAAGAAAACGACAGCCACCGGGTGGTGGCAAGGGCCCCAGGATGTCTAGGTCGACGTGAGAAAAGCGTCCGTTGTTAGTGGATATTTAGAAGGGAAGGGATTGCATATGTCAGTGAATCTCGCTTCGTTCCTATGGAATACATATTTTTTACCCAAACACTAATGTTTCAGTCTACATTAGATCAAACGGAGGCATGCACTCCGAGATGAGTTATGGAGTATGAGTGTGTGAAAAACAAGCAACTCATCGAACAAAAACAGACGGTCGGGGCTTTCCGGTTGACTCGTCACAAAATATGAGATCATCTGTATCAGGAATCGGAGGATCTTTGAGCACCGGGAAGAATGATAATGACCGGCGGTAAATTAGTTCCTTGTCATCCTTCTATGCCTTCGCGATGTCTTCCCAGTTGAATGAGTTTGACATGGACATCTAATACAACCGTGGACAGGACAGAGCATCCGCCACAAAATTATCAGATCCTTTAATATAACTGATATTAGTAGTATACCGACGAAAGTAGTTGAGATGCAGAATTTCTCTCGGGGAGCAGAGATCAATGTTGATAGTTAGAAGAAATGTCAGAGTTCTACGACCAGTGTATAGGATTAAGTTTCCGTCCTCTGAAAAGTGCAGAAAGTGTTTTATTGCAATGTATATTGTAAGGAGTTCACGTCCAAATGTGGTACACCTGAATTGTGCCGGCTGGATCTTCTGGGAGAAAAATGACAGCATTTGCGACGCAACAATGATGTAATTTGGCACCGGCGGCCACAACAGAGGCATCTGTTTACAGAACGAGGACGGCCTCGTCACCAATGTTTATGTGCGCAAAGACGGACACCGTAGATTAAGCTTGCTAGCGTGTTTGTAGTGCTCTTTTAGCTTCTGGAGTCATGGAGAACTTGCGCGGCCTTTAGTTTCTTGAAGCTCAGTGAGTGTTTGCAAGATCTTAGGACAATTGGGTATGGATCAACGATAGTACTTCATGACACCGAAGAAACACCGAAGATTCTCGAAAGACTGTGATCCTGGGTAGTCACGAATAGCACTGACTCTGTCCTGCAGCGGTCGAACACCTCTACCGTCGACGTAATGATCAAGTAATTGCACAGACGGGTTACCAGGGCTGCACTTAGAGGTATTGGTAGAAATGCCACATTTCTGGAATCGTTGAAAGACGACGGGCGAGCTGTTCATCTGTGCAGGCAATGAGGACTTCATCAACGTACACGAAGGCGAAATTGAGACTAAGAAGCACTTGATCCATGATTCTGTGGAATGTTCGAGCTGCTTTTCGCAAGCCAAACTTCACCCGAAGGAATTCGTACAGGCCAAATGGTGTTATGAGAGCAGCCTTTGGAATTTTCTCCGGTGCTACAACGGTGTGGTAGTACTTCCGTATCAGATCGAGCTTTGAGAAAATTCTTTAACCCCATAGGTTGTTGAAGAAATAATGAATATGAGGGATTGGGTAATGGTGAAGTGCAGTTGCACTGCCAATTGCGACAGGTGCCGTTGGTTTTTTGGACCATGTGCAGTGGAGATGCCCGTGGACTGCTTGACGGGCAAATTATTCCCAGTTTCAAATGTTAGTGGTAGATGGCTCTGTCGTCACCCAACATATCTCCACGTTCGATCTATTGAGACCTTATGTGGTTCGCCACTTCAAGCCTCGGGATCATTGTTAGCAGTCGCCTCTCAAAGTAACCGTGACAATATAAGACTACATGCGCACTCATTCTCGCGCTCTCCCTAGGGATGCAAAAATTCAACAATGTGCCATTACCCCTACCAACGTTCGCGAGCCGAACTGAAACACGGATTCTGTTTACCCATTTCTCCAGTCTTCCTTTTCTGCTGCTCTGTTTTAGACCGAAACTCAAATGTCCCCTTCATCAGGCATCATCGACTTTCAATTTCTCAATTACACCTTCCACTCTTCTTTTGTTCCCAAAGCAGGCGTCTGTGCTTTTGTTCGTCATTCAGTTGCCGCCTGCGGGGTACCAAATCTTGATTTTCCCAACCGCGAATTTCAAGTCGTGTGAATAAAACTTTGACTCATTTCCTTCAATCAGTACTTCTGTATTGCTTATCGTTTCCCTACCAGTACTGACTCTTCCATTTTCCATTTATTATCGTTTGCTTATCAGAGACCCCAGAAGTCATGTTATTATCTTATGAAATTTCAACGTTCAAAGCCGCGAGTAGCTATTACACTCCTCTGACACTTCATTCACGGGCCGTGAAGCCAAACAATTGGCTGTGGTAAACATTTTATCTCAGCTAGATGATCTTTCCACACGTATATCCGACTGAACTGCTGACCGTGTTCATATCCTCACTTCAGTTCCGTTTCTGCCCAAATCTTTCTGTTCTTCCTCTTCTTGACTCATCGGACCATGGTGTCACGATATAATCGGGTAACTTCATCCGTCACAGCCCTCCACCCTCATCAAGACATATTTTGGCACTACAGTTCAGCCGTCTGGAAGGGTTCCCGCAATTCCTTAGCTCCCTAACATTTGAATGGTTTTTGTTCTACTTCAGGCGTTTTCACATCTGTTTCCAACCCTTCCGACATTGTTCTTCAAGACGTGAATAATTTTATTTCATAATTCTCCAAATCAGGCAAACCTGAATCCCTCGAATGGTTTAATCACGTGTACGACCGTGCGGTACGCTTGAGGTGCCCAACATTTCGCCGCTGGCACTGCTCGCCCAATCCGACACTCAACATCGCTTCGTGCATGCTAATAACACGTGTTCAGCAGCCATAAAGAGAGACAAAGAGCGTTTCGTCCTCTGCAGAGCAGAACGTCTACTCTCATCCACCACCGGAAGCAGCACTTTTAGTTCCTTGCTAAAGCCGTCTCCCGCAACTTCTGCCCTACCAATTTCACTCCCATATGCAATTCCTCTGGTGACCTTGTTTGTGAACTGCTCGATAAAGCGAAGGTTTTTGCTTCCCAATTCATTCGCAACTCAATTTTATTTCATTTTCCGACATCTTTACTTCTTTCTCTCCCTGTTTTAGTGCCTCCTATTATCATTGGAAAGATCCTCCAAATACTGCGTTTTATGAAGGTGTCCAAGCCACCCGGTCTGGACGATGTCCTACGTAATATCCTTAAAATGTGCGCCGTTGAATTGGCCCCTCTTTAACGTCGCATTTTGTCTTTCCCTTAAGCTTTCTACCCTCCCAACCTCATGGAAAGAAGCCGCAGTTTTTCCTATTCATAAACGCTGTGATTCTACTGATCCTAAAAACTATCGTCCGATTTCCCTCACACTTATTATTTCGAGAGTATTTGAAACTATGAGCTCCGACCAATTGCATTCATTTCTCTAAAGCGAAGGACTACCGAGCGACCACCAACATGGTTTCCGACCTCGCCGTTCAACGGACATCTATTGGCCTCCGCATCACATTCCTCGTTGGCTTCACTCGATAAACACGGAGAAACAGGCCTGGTCTCTCTCGACATTTCTAACACTTTCGACCGAATTCTTAGTGAAGGTATTTTGGTGAAACTGACCAGGCTGAATGCTGGATACTAATACTACGGGTCTTGGTTCCGTATGGTTTTTTTCCGGTCATCATGTGATCGCTCTTGTCTACTGTTTTGCAGTTTTTCACCGTAATTTGGCGTTCCCAGACTGTTTTTGATAGCTGTGTCTTGGGTTGGAATAAACACAGTCTTCTTCCGAGGACACGTGGTTGTTGATTAAACCCTCACTGCCTGATCATGGCTAGGCTCGACAGTTCATACGTGGTTTTTTATTTCGCAGCACGTGTTGTTGAAAACTGGGCTTATTTTACTGTAGGTCGGCGTTGCTTAAACAGGTCGAGGTTATTAAAAGATAGTCAAAAGCAGTAGGCTGCTAAATGACGAAATAACATGTATTTGGTCACTGTAAGCTGGATAACCAAGAAATCGGTTGTTTCAATGTCTGCTGTGATGGCTATTTATGCTTAAGGGTAATTTTACACAATGTAGAAAGCCGAAGTAAGACTTGACATGACTTGATATGGGATCACCCAGATTGTTTTACTGTCACGGTCAAAAGTCGAATGTGTATCCGGTTTGCTCTCGTTCGCAAAAAATGACTGATTAAAATGCTTAAGAATGATACCTCGGTCATGCGGTTAAAATTCGCCCGCCCTTGGAAATAACGATGCTCAACTTGCAGAATGGTGTCAAGCACACACTCTATATTTACTCCCTTAATCATCTAGCCATTTATTTAATGTTCTTGATGAATAATGGCCGGGATTCTAATTTTTGAAAGTATTGCACTACGAAGACTCCCGGATTGAAACGGCTGAATAATCCGTGCATGTTGCTTAGTATTACGATGAAGGGGAATACTTGTTTGGACCAAGGGTTAGTTGACTCAGGCTGACACAAACAGGTGTCCGTGGATGACAAACAGTCACCTGAATAATCTGCCATGGTTTGACAAAAATGGATGCTTTCTTCTTTAAAAAATTAGGATTTATTATTTTCATATCCGTCAAATGATTCATCGGGTAGACTACCACTTTTCAGATCCACACAGAAAATTTGGTACGTGATTACTTGGCCCTTCTTATTGAAAAACATCGGTTTCATTGCCTGATAAGTTGCGCATCAAAAAAGTAACTACATGAGACAGTCTTGGGGCCTCGCTGTTCGTGTTACTACCATTACTACTACTACCACTACTACTACTGCTACCACTACTACTACTGACACGACTATTATTACTGTTGCTATTACCACTGGTACTCTTATTATTATTACTGCTAAAGCGCGCAACTGAATTGAATCTCACGGGTTTTTTGGCAAAGTTCAAAGCCCTTGTTTCACTTCGATTACCTGGCTAGAGCGGATGCATCGTTAAAGTTAGTCACTAACGGGGTAATGCATCTACCTGAACGGGTCAAGAATTTTCCAAATCATCTATTCTCAAACTGCTGTCTGTCTAATGGAGCATGATATATCATATTTCTGTTTCCTAATAACAACTACATTCACCACGATCGTATTCGCATAGGCGATCGCAAGGGTTGTTGTTTTCTCGTCGATTTTGTTGTTATTGTTGTTGTTGTTGTTATTTGGCTCTCCTAGATGCCATTTTATCGATAGATGTTTCCGGATTCTGAGGGGCCAATTAGTAGTCTTGGATATCCCCGCATTCGTTAAGTTTCAAAAAAAATAATCGCACGAGTTGTTAGGCACAATGTGGTTTAGAAATTAGGTCAGTTACTGCGGGAGAAAACCAAGACAAAGTTTGTCGGACTGATGTTTTCGATGTTGGCTGTTTTGGTTATTTCACTGAATAGTTTAGGTCATATAATGTGTGTATCTAATAAGAAATTTCAGTTTCGTAACTGAAATCCGGTTACTAACCTGGTTACTGCGTGGATGAATCCAATATCCTTGTACTATTGAAAAAAAATGACGAATTTGGTATCAGATTTCACCCACTTAATCAGAGCAAATCTTTCGCATTGGGGCCGATAGCCACTAGCTAACAAGTGAAATGATGAGCAAATGTGTACACGATCTGTGACATCGTACTGATGGTGTAATGAGTTCCGAAGGCAAAGTCGAACCGACCAGTTACCTTTCCTTTTTTCCTTTTATGTACCGTGAACGGATAGTGAATGGACGCCCATTAGTACCTGTCACCTCTGGTTGTCGTGATTTTCCAGTACTCAACAACCTTGGCGACCGATCGACGATGAAACTACGCAGTCGAACGGCCAACGTAGGCGAGCCCATGAAAAATAACTTCCAGGTGAACCAAACTGTTTTGCCCGTAGGTTTTGGTTGTATCTCTTCTCCTGGTTCAGTTTTGTCAGGCCATTCGAGGAATAGTTTGGTTTCCCATAAAGCTAGGAGCGTAGTGTTGTTAGCTCGTTTAAAAGAGAGGCAGCTGAAAGAAAAACTAGAACTGGATGCAAAACGAAAGCTTCTCGAGGCGAAGAGCGAAACTGAGATGGTGGAACTGAAGCTAGAATTTTTCATTGGTAATACGTCTTCTTACTCGAGATTCGTTAAGCAGTTTGAATATTACATAGAGAACGGGCAAAGACTCCAGTATCTATTACACTATTGCAGGGGGCAAGCCAGGGATACCATAGAGGAGTGCGTATTGCTACATCCAGAAGTTGCATATAAAAGTGCCAGAGACGTCCTGAGGGATCTGTATGGACAAAAACACGTAGTTGCTAGATCTTTGATTGATGGTTTATTGAAGGGACTGAAGTCAGTTCCCGAAGACTCGGACGCGTTGACGAAGCTGCCGTTAAAAATGCTCAACTGCGAAGTTCCTCTCACCCATATGAATTGCCTAGGGGATTTGAATTCATTGCAAACGATGGAACAGATCGTCTGAGCTTTACCCAACCGTATCCCGGAGTTGTGGGCTAGGTCGGTCGATGATTTGTTGAGGTGCGGAAAAGACCCTAAGTTTAGTGATTTGCAGGCACTGGTGTCTCGTGAAGCGCGGATCTCCCGAAGTAGGTTTGGTAAGCTAGCGTTGGACAGCCGGCCTCCTCGGAGCATGCGAACACCTAAGTGGAAACAGAACTCACCGAATAGTTACTCAGATGCCTTACTCTTTAATACGACAGAAAGGTTTGTTCCACGAACCTCCGCAGAAAGATACCAGGTCTGCAATGGATTGCACATACTGGATAAATGTCTTCGTTTCCTGTCCACTGATATACGCGGAAGATGGAAATTGCTTATGGAGGTGAAGGTGTGCTTTTCGTGTTTGAGGTGCGGACATTTGTCGACCCAGTGCCCCGTGGCCGAACCATGTTCTAGCCCTGGTTTTCGAAGTAGGCATCATCCATTACTGCATGATATGGGTAAACATTACACCGGCCGGAATGTGCCCGACATGGATAGAGAGAAACGGTATGACAGTCACTGCACACCCATCGCAAAGCCAGTCGATCATTCACCCTACAAATGTGCTGCCGCCCTAAGATCCGAATGTTGCATAAGTCTGTGCACTCTACCAGTGAGAACTGAAGGGGGGTTGCGTGAAAACCTGTGCCTTACTGGATACAGGTTCAGATGTGACTGTAGTTCAGAAGGACATCTTGGAGTTAATAGGTCTCAGGGCTTCCCCTGCTCCGCTTTCAATTTCGACCGTCAACGTTACGGCAACATGGGATTCCGGAATTCCAGACTTGACGCTTACTTCGTTGTCAGGGAAGGAGTGCGTGTATGTCGAAAGAGCGTTCTGCGTAGAAAGCCTCCCTATACATTCGGCGCGATACTGTCCAGATGCTGACATCCGTTCGTGGTCTCATCTACAATGCGTCCCGAGGCATCAACTAGCGGACGTGAGGGTGAGAATCCTTATAAGCGCGGACGTTCCTGAAGCACACTGGGCCTTAGAGCAAAGTTTCGGGAGACGAAAACAACCGTATGGCATTTGGACGCTATTAGGCTGGATTGTACTTGGACCAGTGGATCTAGGTGCGTACAGGGCCGGCAACATAAATTACACTGGATCCGAGGTAGATCCATTGACAAAACAGCTCGACTGACTATACAACAATGAGTTTATGGACGATGATTGCTTTACGACTGCTCCTTCAATCGAAGTCCAATTGGCTATGAAAATCGCCACGGAAAACAGCGTTGAAAGACGGTCATTACGAAATAGGTTTACCCTGGCTAGATGCCTCAATCAGATTGTTGGATAATCGCGTGATCGCAAAGGAAAAACTGAATGGTTTAAAAAGATTCTTACGGGACTAGGAGTTCTTTGCCAGATATTCGAATGTAATAAGGGGTTATCTTAGTAAGGGTCACGCGGAGATAGTCCCTAATGAAAACCTAAGAAATGACTACGAGCCAAGATGGCACCTACCACATCACGCCGTCAAGAACCCTAAAAGACCAACCAAGTTACGTGTCGTTTTCGACTGTGCCGCAAGATTTCAAGGTCACTCTCTGAATGATTACTTACTGCAAGGACCGGACACGACGACAAGCCTGGTACGGGTGCTTCCCCGATTCCGAAACGATCCTATTGCACTGGCAGCTGACATCGAGGAAGTGTTTATGCAAGTGCGAGTGCCGGTGAGACAAAGAGGAGCCTTGACGTTCCTGTGGTGGGAGGACGATCAGTTGGATGGCGATCTGGTTGAATACCAAATGACTTCGCATCCGTCTGGGGCGACCTCATCTCCATTTTGTGCAAACTTTGCTCTACGCCGAACAGCAATTGATTGGAGACATCGGTATGAAGAATACGTCACCGGAGCGGTACGAGATAATTTTTACGTTGACGGCTGCCTCGTGTCTCTGCCAAATGTTCATGTCGCTGGAGTGTTCGCCGGTCAAATCAGCGCCTTGCTGGCGAATGCAGGTTTCCGACTGCGCAAGTGGGTACGAAGTCATAAGGAAGTAATTGAGGTTCTCCCAAAGTCTGAACTGGCTCGATCTACCTTAGAAATCGACGGTTCCAAATCAGTACCAGAAAGGACCTTGGGTTTGGAATGGGACGCCACCGAGGAAAAGTTCCAGTTTACCTTCAATACCCAGGTAAGACCACGAACGCGGAGGGATTTGTTGTCAGTGGTCTCGTCAATATTCGACCCACTGGGGTTGGTATCGCCCTTCATTCTGCCAGGTAAAATGATGTTGCAGCAGTTATGTCGCGAACGGCTAGATTGGGACAAGACAATAGGAGAATCACAACAGACGTTGGGACGAATGGTTGCGAAGCTTGAGAACACTCGGGACCCTAAAGGTCCCTCGATGGGTGCATGTCCTCGGCACTGCAGACAGAGGAACTCAACTACATGCATTCTGTGATGCCTCCAAGGCCGGTTATGGAGCGGTCGCTTATGTTAGAGTCATCTCCAGTGCTTCCCTTCCATATTGTAAACTGCTTTTCGCCAAATCAAGAGTGGCACCTCTGAAGACGGTAACTATCCTTTGACTGGAGTTAGCCGCGGCAAGGCTGGCAATACGAATTTACCACATATTTGCCGAAGAGGCGCGAACTGTGTTCGACAAGACGTACTTCTGGACCGACTCCTGTATTGTCTTGCATTACATCCGCAACACAAGAAAGAGATTCAGCACCTACGTAGCGAATCGGTTAGCAGAAATTCACAAATGGTCCAAGCCTTGTCAGTGGCGCCATGTAAGGTCGGAAATGAACCATGCGAACTTGGTGTCAAGAGGTACCACGTCACACGAAGATTTCAAAAATTGGTTCGGTGGGCCAAAATCCTTAACCACGGATGAAGCACACTGACCAACGCTGCCGGAAATCGAGCCGCCACCAAACATCGAATTGAAGCGGATGTCGGGAAAAATGTGCATGACGTTAGAGGGTAATCCAGTGGAATCGTTCCTCGCCAGATACTCGGATTGGCTTCAAGCGCTGAGGTCCGTAGCCTGGCTTATCCGTTTCAAAACTTATCTTCAGTCTAGGACAGGTAAATGCCTAGGCCAGACGCTAACCTTAGGACCCTTGAAGTTAGCCGACTTCAAAAGCAGAAGCATTCGTAGTAGTAGTACGAGAAGAAGTTGAAAACACTCCAAAAAAAGAACGGTAAACAAGGTGTTAGTAGCCACTCTATGCCGCTGACAATAGCCAAGCTTAACCCCTTGCTAATTAATGGGTTTCTTTGCGTTGGCGGCCGACTGAACTATTCCAATCAATGCGAAGTTGTCAAGTATCCCGTTATCCTTCCCGGATCTCACCCTATTACGAGCGCATTATTCCGGTGGTATCATATCCTAGAAGGATATGCAGGAGCATCTCAGGTGTTGGCATCGATCCGCAGAAGATTTTGGATAGTACACGGAGCATCTGCAGTCAAGCGCGTGATTGGAAACTGCTGGAGATGCCGGAAATATTTGGCGACCGTGGGTAAGCAAATGATGGCCCCGCCGCCAGCAATCAGGGCCCAACAAGGTTGGTTCCCCTTCCAGTTCTTTGGAGTCGACTACTTTGGTCCACTCTTAGTGAAGCATGGTCGTAAGACTAAAAAGCGATACGGATGTCGTTTCACTTGTCTTCAGATGCGTGCAGTTCATCTGGAAATATCTCATACCTTTAGTACCGATTCCTTTATTATGGCACTGCTGAGGCTCATGTTGAGAAGAGGAACACCATCCGAAATCTTCAGTGACAACGGGACGAACTTTGTCGGAGCTCAACGCGAACTGAAAAGCCTAATGGAGAAATGGTCTCCCGGCAGGATTTCCGATAGTCTTGCGCAGAAGAAAGTGCAGTGGAACTTAAACCCCCCTCACTCCAGTCACCGAGGAGGAATATGGGAAATCATGGTGCGTTCGGTAAGACGTATACTGTTTTCAGTCTGTGGGGAGCAGTCAGTGACCGACGAAGTGCTGGTTACCTTTCGCGCGGAATGTGAACGAACAGTGAATGGACGGCCATTAGTACCCGTCACCTCTGACTGTCGTGATTTGCCGATACTCACCCCCCAACGATTTACTCATCATGAGAGACAATTCTCGGGAAATCCCGGCCACTACATTACGAGAGAGACTGGTTCGCCAAAGGAGACAAGCTAACTATCTAGCATCCGTGTTTTGGAAGCAATGGGCCAGGGAGTATCTTCCACTTTTACAGAAAAGATAAAAATGGATAAATCCAAAATGTAGGGTCAGATCAGGTGATGTAGTACTACTTGTCCCAGGAGTTTTGCCACGGGGTAAATGGCCGATCGGAGTCGTCGAAAACACGAAACAATCAGACGACGATTTAGTGAGAACGGCGACCGTGCGCACCGTTGAAGGGTTCGCGCGAAGGGACGTCAAAAATCTTTGTCACATCGAAAGGGCCCAGGATACTTCCGTAGTTAGTTCAACAGTCGACACCCCCCAGGTGGGAGGCGGGCTTTCTGGTCCGCTGAACCCGGAGGGACCACTGAGAGGTGAGCCATGTGACACGAAGATATCGTTCAGTAACTGTACCAAGATTAGAACCAGGGAAACCGTAGGGGAACCGGGGGAGACTAATCACACCTAACGGTGCATAACGAAAATTCTGATCGGATTTTGGGGGCCGGTGTAATGGGTTCCGAAGGCAAAGTCGAACCGACCAGTTACCTTTCCTTTTTTCCTTTCATGTACCGTCCACTCATTGCTAACCGGCTTCTGTGGGACAAAGCTCGCTTTCGTTTTATTGCATCAATTTGACTGTAGCGTTGACAACCTGGACTCGCAATGGCCACGAGCGTGGTTTCGCCATGGGTTGACTTGATTTAACGCTCTCTGTCGTTCAGGTGGTCTGTAGTCAGAAAGCGGAGTAACTGAGCCCGAAAGGAACACTGTTGAGGTTTGCTTGCTGTACCTACTTAATTTGTTCCAAATAGTACCATAGTAGTTTGGATCCGTCGTCGTTTTCATTTGGGTCAATTTGGTCGCTACGTGTCGCTCAAACGTCCTGTCGTGGGGCTTACACATGGAAAAAGTTCACTTTTCTCCAAATTTCTTTACCAGTGGATGTGAATCGCCAAGGCTATGGCCCATGGTGGACAAGCCCTTTCGATCGAGTGTTTGTGTGTATTTCTGACCACCGAAATGAAGAAAGTATTCAAGGACAAACTCAGTAAATAGAACCAATTATTTGGCGTGGTGATTAAGATCCATAGTGTCATAGATATTGATCCAGCAAACAGTGACAAACAGGACCGCGGTCGTTACTGAAGCATTAAACGATTAACGCACAGTGGCATACACGTACACGCACACACGTGCACAATCATACAATAATTTTCATCACGTGCTGAGGCCAGTTACACCGGTGTTTAAAAGGGGTCCTCTATCAATTAGCCTGGTTTTCCAATGTGAATGCAGTGTGTTTAAAATTTGCTAGGGCAGAAGCAAGTTTATAAACAAAGTCGCTGCCTATTTTACCCCACTCTGCAACTTCCTTGCTCATCGACCGAACCGAAATACCATAAAAATCATCGTTCGGCAGTCGCCATCTGATATACAATTGTGTGGAATCCAGTCATCATGTCATCTAATTTATTTGTTGCGTGTCCGTCAGATTTCAGTAGAGAGCAAAATACATCTCCGGTTTTTCGCAATTTTGAAATATTAGTTAACTACTATGGAGACTGATGGTATGACAACGTACGCAGTGTATTCCCGTTAGGTCTTAACTTGTGCTGTCCATCAGAACCCTTTTACATCATTTGCAAAAATTAAAATCCATGTCAGAAAAATCATGTTAAATACTTGGGTAAAAGTATCCGAGCTTCCCCTAGTTCATGTAAATGATGGATCCAGATGACCAAAATAATGTTGACGTAAACGAGAGCATTTCTCGTTCGGCAGACTTCGATTGAACAATTCGGAGGCGTTTTGAGTTATTCTAAACCAAATGAACAAAGAAGAAGATTAAGGATGAAAGGACTGAATTTTTCCCAGAGGTATACGGCCGATTTCGCAGCTATTGGCAGTCACCAGGTGTATGTATCCGGTATCATTTTGTCTAATCATATCTACAGCTGTACACTCCCTAGTTGGTTTTCCACTACAGTCTCATCTGAATTATACGGAGTGCCGTTAACTGTCATCAGGGTGTTCCGACGAATCATTGTCGTGATTCACAACCGGTCTTTCCAATCCACACAGGTTGGTGATGACTCAAATAAGATTTTGCCAAAGTATTTCGATCGATACTGGGTACCACTTTGGGTCTTCGGGTATTCGGATTTATCTAAAGGTACACTTAGGCGTTTTGTTGCATATATATATATATATATATATATATATATATATAACAGTATTTCCATGGACAACATTTGAAAATTCATTTAATCAGATTAATCACATCGAGTAGTTTGATGTTTAATCAATCGGTTAAATAATTCATCATGAGATGTCAAAATCCAGCTGAATTTTAAAATCCGTAATAGCATACGGCTTGTTGCGAACGGTCATCAACTCGGCCAAAATAAAAAGGAGACTAAACAAGGGTCACACTTTGTTGAATATTATCAAGTTCCTAAGTCCAATTCATACCTCAGATAGATCGTGCCAAACACTAGCAAACATTGCACAATTTTCACGTGTGATTCACTGGGCAGCTGGAGTCTAAGAAAATGAAATCATTGCTTACTTATGTTTGGGATCAGCTGGCAGGATGCTACCTTTGCTAGGAGATGCTGATCACATTATGCTTGTTCCAAAGAAAAGATTTAATTGGTCACCATTGGATTCGCTATGGTAGACTGTGATCGGCACAAGTAAATCGATAAACAGAGACTGATTTTACTTGTTCATGCCACATCATGTGTACGTACCGACGGCACAAGTAAAATGAAACCGTCTCGTTCCATTGGTTATCAATAGCCGGGCGATACGGAGTTGCCATTAAAAGACTAAAGGGCAAACCGACTCAAACAACCAATAGGCCTAGTAAACCAATTAGCACGAGCTATCTGCGGTACATCACTAGGTGATTTTAACCGTGAGAGATTGGAGACCAACTTGCAAGATGGACTAATCATGCAATGATTCGATAAACTGATGAAATGTGCATGAGTCGCTGGAGTGGATATAAACTCACCAACTCTCCAGATGTGTGGGTCTCTCTTTAATGAAAACGGATTCGCGTTGTTCTGATTCGAGTGTTCTTGCTAGGTATAGTGGGGAGAGTCGGCTACTGATTAGCAATAGACGCAACTGTCGATCGGCGTTTCCCGTAAGGGACTAAACATAGTTTTTAAGGATACAACAAAGGTTCTTCGACAACATTCAGTGGACTTCGAACCATCCTGTTGTCGATCGAGAACTAGTCCCATTGTTGACATTCTACTGCCAAATGTGGTTGAATAAGTAGACTTACCTGGTATTCGCTTCATCTGACAATAGATCAGTTTGGGAAGTCTGCTTGTCGAATGTTAATCATAAGTCCAATCCCACGATCGAAGGCTAAACTAGAAGCTCCAACCTGGTTTTTGTAAAGGTTTATTAGAGAAAGCCATCCGATACTGGAAATGCAGGGACCAGTCAAATTGGATAGTTAGAACAAGAAACTATCTTCATATTGGTTAACAGTGGTAACCCTATAGTCAATTCTCCATCACCTGTTGCCTGTGTGGCTTTATGTTCCTTCCTCCATCCCTACTTTATTTAACTCTGATACGCGTTCGTGGCATCATTAGCAGAAATGATCTCCCTTTTGATGTGCTTGTAAGGGAGAAATAAAATAAGTATTCTGATTAGACATGAGCTTCGAAATGCTCGATAACGCAAATCACTTGACAGCTTACTTTAGCTTCGTTATCATATCCGTCAACGTACTGGTTAGTGAAAAGTTTGGGAATCGAGAAATGAGACGACAGAAATTCAGCGGTTCTCACTGTTTAGATTTTGTTCCGCCTATGATGTCTTCATCTGGTTAACATATAGGCACGGATGTCCTATAAATAGATTGTACCATTGGAACTTGAAGTAGTAATAATGAATTATGTCGCTAGCAATGGGACACAGATGAGGGTTGCTACTACTCACCGGAATGTCTCCGATGCAAGTGAAGACAACGAGTCTCACAGAAGCCGGATGACATGTTGCTTGGCTTACAACCCACGTGTTCATATACAAAATCCGAGGACTCCCGGATGTGAGGAATATCCTCGGTTTAGCAGTTTTTGAGACAGGCTTGAACTTCACATTTGTATGTCGCCACGGTTATGATTGACTAGTCATCAACGCAGGTTACATCGAAGCTGTACCGGTCTGTGTTCCAATCTGCTATAAAACCTCCGTTTTTTGGGATATTGGGACCACTAGTAGGGAAGTTTAGTTTTTGAACTATTCCAACTCGTGTTAATAAAACTAGTCCAAATGTTTATACTAATTGCAGCGCATAATGGAGTTACTCAGAATGGAATAGCTTCGGAGATTGGAGATTTCATTGAGTGTTCCAAATTGTGGTGTGGTATCCGTAGTGATGTGTAACAGAAAAATCCGGATGCTTTCTTCTCGACTGCTGCGAACCATCATGAGGAATTTGACATTCCTCAAAACTCCGACATTGGTTCCGCTGGAAGAATTGAACACGTCAGTATGCCAAATACGCTGTACTAGCTACTTTTTAAGCGACTGAGTATGCTGAACCCTGCATATTGTTGCAGAGAGTGAACACGAATTTGCGGGAAGTCATCATACGCAACTTTGGGGTCGGTCAGGATTTCCTCTACGCGAATGACTCGTGGTAGGGGTAAACCTTCCAGAGACCCAGATAAAATTACTGATCAGGCATAATCTCATTTATCAAGGCTCGGCCAGTCTGTGAATTACTTGAAGACATCTTTTAAGCCAGTGCCAAACATCTTGTTGTCCGTTTCTAAGAGCCATTCTCGTGCACTCAGCCATTTATGCAGACCTAAGCGGAAATCGGAAGCGAAGAAGAAACCAGGTCGGCAGAATAATCCACTGAATCGGCACATCACATACCACGAATTTTATCACCGATGCACTTGCCGACTCGGCCCTGCAGTATGCCATTCTTGTAAGAAGATGGGTCGTATATAAAACCTCTGTCGTCAGTCCCCAAAGATGATATCAGTCCTGTTTAGTGACGACAGCTTTCCACTAAGCCAAGTTAGTTTGCATAAGAACCCGTCGGATTTCAGTCTGGGTTGCAACGCCAGTTCACTGTCGACATCTGCGGTTGCAAGCCCATTACTCCACAAAAGATTCTCAGCATAATTCCACGGTGTTCGTCAAGCCTATTGCTGTTCTTACCGAAGGTGTTACTAATTTCCGCCTGACACTCCATGAAGGGACGGTCGTGTCAGAGTGAGCGAAACATGAACAAGTTCCTGCGCGGTTGTTGGTTCCAATGCCCAGTTCATCCATTTTAGAGGCAGGCTTCGCATGCCCTGGAGTAATTAATATATCTCTAAACTATGCCAGCGAGTGTTATGGTCAGCTGTAACAGATTGCACGATCTTGTTCTAACAACGATGGAATGCTGATAGGGCAGTAGAGTTGGAGTTTAGTGGTGATCCTATGTTCATCTTTATCGTCACACCGAGATTGCTTATGAAAGAGTTTGGATAATTTGCGCGCCTCCGGGACTCGGACACCTAGGCAAGTTGTCTTCGTGAGTTGGTCATCTAATCTTGCTTAACAGGTCAATAAGTAGAGGTCAAACAAAATTCAGTTTCATTAGTCAGTCGGATGAACACCATCTGGTCCTGCAAGACCAACTATTTGGCCGCTGGAAGAAACAGGGCAGCGAATAAAGGCGCTGGGAGGCCTGAGTGACGCAAGAGTCGACTACCTGGGTTTTCTCTGAGTGGCTTCGTTTGTTCGCTACCAACAGGCCAAAATCAGCAACAGTCATACCAGAAGAAGGTGTCCAGTCCGTTTCCGCTAACCTCACGAAGTGCGTGGAGTAAAGAGTTCTAACCGATGGCGGAATGGTAATCCATTCGCTAGGCAAAACGAAACAAACGAAGAACAGCAAGTCTTATGTGAAAGATCTGAAGAATCCCTCTCACTTGTGATTCAGTCGCACCGCCCCTTCCCACTGCTTTGTGGGTCAGAATTTTGAGTCCAAGTTTCAGGTTAGATTTTTCAAAGAGGAAATCTGTTCTGCTTTGTTGGCAGACGCGAAGTATGATTTTCCCAATCATATCCAGCTCCTTTCTTATGTTGGATCTTACTAACTTCTATGCCTCTGAGTCAGACCATGAAAGGGCCCTTGGATAATCTGGGCTGGGTAGATTTGATTGACGAGGAGATTAGTGGAAGGGATGGCAATAAAATGAGCGCATTCCTCAGGCTTCGGTGTCCTCTTTGCTTGGCTGCTTACAGTGTTCGCATACCATAGGGCAACAAGCTTCCATTGCTAGAACTCATGCACCATTTAAAAGTAGACAAATACTGTCCATCCGATACGGTTACTCAAGACCACGCTTCCCAGATAACTCTTTGAAGTCCAGATGGAAACTCAGTCTTACACTTCACTCTCAGTATGCTCGTTGCTCCGGTTTTGAGGGTTCGTGGTTAGACGTGTATCAAGATCACTTATAGAAGCTGAGCATGCTCTGTTAGAACTTGCTCCTTATCATTTTTTATTTTATGTGTATTTCGGTTGAACAGTTTTGTGCATCCTGACACCAGTCAGGAATGTTTACTTATCGTGTCTGTGTTTGAGCCCACGGACTTCAGCTCCTCTGAAGCTAAAGACTAGGTCTACCGAGACTCACTCCGATTAAATCAAAACTCATTTAACGGACGTCTTGGCGACTGGTGGTAATTGGAATGCAGTCCGTTTTACGGGACAGAAAGACACTTCGGTGACTGGTTGGCTGTCCGATCAAGCTGAAAACGACTGTGGCCTTAATCAGGTATGCTTTAATCGTAGAATATTTTAGGCAAATACGGATGTTGGAAACAGATTAGAGTTGACATGCACACATTGACAAACAGCACGTAGTGCTCCAGGTAATGTGGGCCTCACAAATGATGGATATCTTCAACGTCAGTCGTTCTGACGTTCTGAATGCTCTCAGAATCGTCTATCCGGATGTGCAAGTGAGATGATCAAGGCTTACTGATTCACTATCAGGAGTGTAGTCCGGAGCATTGGACAAAAACTTTATGGAACAGTTTAGTAGGCCAACTTCCTCAGTGGACCTTTCACTTGTCTTCAATGCAAACAGCTACCAATTATCCATCAAAATGGAGATTATTAGGAAGACAATATTTCTGAGTTGATGTTAGGCTCCTGAGTCGACGTGGTTTGCCAAGGACGATGGCAAAGTATTAGCACTGGAGTTTAAATAATTAGTGAAGTAGGCTTGAAAAAATGACCAAATACCTGGAGGTTGGTTTGAATCGATGAGTGCAACCATTTTCATGAAAAGTGATATATCCCAGTGTGAAAATCACAAGCGAGTTAGTTTGATGAGCATCACATCCAAGCGGTTTGTGGGTATTTTTCTTCGCCGACTACCCAGTGCTTCCATTCGGTGAACACTTAAGCATTAAACTAATTCGCGACCTGACGTCAATAACCCACGGTCACCGTCCTTCTTGATCTGAAAGCGCCATTCAATTGATTCGATCGTGCAATTCGGAGTGCTGCATCTCCTTGATAAGTGCGCAGAGAGAGAGGAATTAATTTGACGTTTCAAATCACTATATGCGATCAGCTGAAGCCGAATTTATGCTTAGAGTGACATATCATTTTAGTCATATCACTCGGGTTCACCACGAGAAGTGGAGACGGTCAGGACTGTCTTCTTTCACTCTTCCGTTTCAGCTCTGCCATTTAGATAATAATGTAAATCTGCTCATTCTCACACAAGCATAGTGATAGTGAAACTTCCCGGCTGGTTTGCTGGCCGTCTAGACACCAACACTGGAGATGTGAGACTGCGTGACGCGCATTTGGGATGTACGCGTCCTGGATACTTGAATTTTCAACCCAAGGCTACTCTGGAAAGCCGATCACCGGAATCATGTAACCTGGTCTAAGTGCGTTGGGGCAACTCACCGATTGTAAGGGTTCCCAGCTCTAACTTGAGGTCTCGTGCTAATGCAAGCCCTGTACGAATACGCTGTGGGTCACGTGCCCGATACACAATGTTGAGTCCGCAGTTCATTTCCATTGCTTTGCGTTTATTTGTCCTACGAATTCAACTGTGGAGCGCATCACCTCACTCTGGACATTATCGTAACCCACAATGGATTTATGTGATGTAGAAACCGGCCATAACACTCGTGAGGCATCAATCACCATGACAATCCTCCCACTTTGTTTCTCTTTCCCGTTTGTGGTTCGCCCAGATAGAAGGAATTTTCTGCATCCATCATGTCTGTCCCCAGTTTGCAATGCATTCCTATGTCGTACGGGGCCTACCTGCTGAGGTAGCGAAAGAAGTGAGTGATTTGATCTGGTGAATTAAAGTTAGAGATTTTTCTAATATTCCAAAAGGTGCAACAATCGAACAAAATGGATTATCTGATCAGCAACGTCGTGATACACTTTTCACAGATGTTGAAATCAGGGGTCGAAAACCATTCTAACTCTTCGAGCATACGAAGCAACTTCTGGGATCTGACAAAATGGATAGCTCACTTTTGCGACATGTGAGTGGAAAAAAATTACTTCGTCCATCAGAGAAGCATTGACATCCTGCGAGGAAGACGTCCTGACAGCGGAATTAACTGGAACTGCCGACAGAATGTTTGACGCCAATCCTCAGAGCACTGTGACGTGGCAAGTGTGGCCTACAAACCGATCATCTGGCCACTGGCTCGTCTCGAATGACCATGCGGCATCCTCGAATAAAAAGGACTATTTTGGACCGGGCGACCGAGTAGTACAAAAAGCCCACAACGCATGGAACTAACAATTTGGCTGGTCTTTGTGCCAGGTGTGATCAGACTCCTGAGATAGATGAAGCTATTGACTATCTCTAACCGATCACCGCAGAACGAGTCCTCGCACAAGCTCCTGTCAGTCTTGAAGAATTACCTCATATCTTGAAGGCGCAATGTACATGCCGTATCTGGATATGTCAATCGACAAGCGGTCCAGCGCGCGTTGACGCGCCTGTGCATTATCGGGCAGCGAAGTGATATTATCGGCACATCCTAAGTCAAAGCTCTGTTCCCTGAAAGGAGTTCAACTGTACTATCTAAAAGTCCGTCTTGTGTGACAAGGTTGAAAAGAAGTGGATATATAGAGAAGCCTTGCCGTACTCCATTGGGGATGACGAAGGGAGACGAAAACTGGTCATAAGCCCTATCTCGGCCTGACGTATGACGGTGCAACACTTTGAGGACCGACACATACTTCTCAAGTACTCCATTCGGCAATGAACAGTGCCATTGTGCAGACCTATCAACAGAATCAAAGGACGCGCAAATACTCAAGAACACGATGACCGTTTGCCTCTGGATAGTGGGACGGTGCTCTAACACCTGTCGGATGGTGGAGATTTGATCGATGCATTCACAACCAGTGCGAAACTCAGCTTGTTCCTCGCGAGTTTGCTTTTCACGCGTATTGTGTGACATGCGAAGATTGACGGACGAATGCAGCTTTGACGTTATTGGGATTAGACCAATATCCCTATGGTTTAGCGTAGTCACTGCGGAAGCCCTTTATGAAAGTGAGGACATCGATCAACTACTCCCAATATTAGGTAACATTTTCGCAGTACAGACCTTCGAGAACAAAGCTTGAAGTTCTTTGACCAGTTCCATTTCTCCATCTTTAGATAGAGCCGAAGAATACCTATCGGAGGTCGTTGCCTAACGACATCCTAAGCCTCTGATTTTCCTGGGGATCTCATCCTCAGTAGGTGGATCTTTTGTAAGAGGCAACCGCGCGTTTGCCGAAGTAGCTGCGAGAGGCAATGAGGCTGAAATGTTCCGCTTGGCATGCAAGACGGGGCTGTATTGTTATGGTTAGGTGAACAGTCAGATTCAGTGATCGTTTCGCTCACACCCAATGCTTTCCTGCTGGTAATTCGGATGAGGTGAAACAGCTTGTGGCAATGTTCCATGGTGACAGTATGTTCCATCTCCAAAGTTCGTTGATATTTTCGGATCTCACGAGCCCCAAGCAAGCTTGTATTGAGTTAGCGTCTCGATAATAATAATGATAATAATAATAATAGTAATAATAGGAATTGCATCGCGAATGAAGCAAGCCAACTGTGGGTGAAGTGGCATTTTTGTCCCAGTGTTGTAACTTAATTTTTAGACGCAAAATCTTCAAAATTTCGGACCATTTCGTTGTTGATCGAGGACCAGTCCCGATATTCCCATTCTACAATGGGACGTGAATGAGTTAATAGACCTACCCAGTAACTGCTGCATGTAGCAAAGATCAGCATGAGAAGTGCACATCTTTGAATTGCAATCCCGAAAGCCTGGGTTAATTTCGGCCAAACGTTCAAATGACTTTAAAGTTAGTGGAAGTGCAGTAAATTAGCAACGCCAAACCGATCGTTGTCAAGACTCATTAGAAATGACCCTCCGATATCAAGAAGGGGAACCAATCAAGCTGTTCGTGAAGGTTATTGACGGCAATCTGATGGCCAAATCTTTGTCACTTGTGGTCATAAATAAGTCTTGTGCTAAGACATTACATGGGCATGCTTTATCAGACTTGATCTTCAATACTATTGAAACCTGACTATGTAAAGAATGCAAAGGGCACGAAACGGCTAAGCAAAGTAATCAGTCGAGGCCTATTAAGTTATGATGTGTACAGACATCAATAGAAGTAAAGCGAATAACGGATTGGTTTCCTCATTGAACTTCAACTATCCTTCTGTGCAATGAAGTTGCACAGTTCCGTCAATGGAAAACATGAGCACCACGACACGAAGCCTGCTTGTCGAATCGTTTTCTTAGGACAATGTATAAAGTCGTGGTTATAGACAAATGGGGCCACTAAAGACAAAACTCTACAAATTCCTCATCGTAGTCAAAGTGAGAATCTCATGCTCCGAGCCCGTCGCTCGCCCTGAATACCTGCCGAATCGCTCTCAAATAACCTGCGTCTCAAGTAGCCTCTGATGACGAAGTTCATTGCACTATCTTCTCTCGGCGGAAGTGTTCCCCTCCTAAGCTATGGTAACGAAGGTACATGTCCGATGCCCTTCACGAGGTTGACCGATCATTAGTGATCGGTCTAAGGGAGGTGGCTAGACCCTGATCCCAAAACAACCACGGGCATAATATGATGCATACCTCTGTATACACACCGGCATCTGTAGAGGAGCGTTACGCTGCCTTGTGTGTTAGACGATTTGTTCAGAGGCTCGGGGTAGGGTTCTCTAAGTCAACCCTCTACTTTGATTTAGGCAACCGAGGAACATGGAATCTGCTGGATCACCAATGATATGGAGATGCAGAATGGATGAACTAGCATGTGTGGTGAACTCTGCACGTGATTTATTTGTCTTTACTCTTTCATGGTCAGTGTTTTCGTCGTTCGCCATGATTTCGTTGGTACTCTCTGGAGATATTGGCGCGAATATACGGATACAGGACATCTCTGAACCATAGAACTCACAGATTCGGTCATGGACATGTTCTTGTTGAGTAGTGACTGTCGTGTTTCGTGATCATTGACGACTTTAAATTTCATGCGAAGGAAGTATTTGTGAAAACGATGAGCTGCACAGCCCAAGGCTTCTTTTTGTGTCTGGGGATATTCCTTCTCGGGCGCATTGAGTAGAAGCAGGAGATGCAAATGATTGACTAGCCCTCCTATTCTAGCACTGTACCAGCGCCTGATTTAGTAATAAACATGTTTGGTTTAGACGGTATGAATGGGGCTATTGTTGGTTGACAAGCAATATTCTTCTTTCGACTACATAGTGTTGCTTAACATTTCGCCTTCCATGGCCACACTTCGAATCGAATTTTGTGTTTGTCGAAACTTGACGTTATCCTTAATTGCTGAAAAGCGAACGACCGATTACTGACTAGCGATGGGTGTCATTGTAGATGGCCAGTCAGCCATAGATTTGGCTAACGATTCACGATCAGATATCGAGTAAAAAACTGTTTTTACGACATCAATCAGAGACCGTATCAGTGGGGCGGGAAATTCCCATAGTCCGAGAAATATTTTTCTCGTTCACGTTCATATTCGTCTAACCAATATTTGGATGATAATGACGATGACGGCGATGATGTCCCGACGAATATTGATTTGCATGTTTATGACCTTGAGAATCCAAGCGTTAGGGACTACGATCATAACGTTAGCCAATCCAGAGCTCGTGTTAGGTGATTATGATCAGATTTTTACAAGGAACTTGTCTTTAAAAGTACACAACAACAAACAATAAGCCTGGGGGATTTTTCACAAATGCTGAGCACTGTGATTTGTTTGTTACTCATTTAATCTTCAGGTCGTTGTTCGCTTCATTGTGAAAGTATTCCTTTCACACGTCCTTAATTATGAGTTTCTTACTTTCTGTCCATACTGGTGAGCTTCTGATCTCGAGAGATGGGGTTTGTGTGCATTCCGTAAAAGGTTCAATCAAAACAATCACCTACATGAACTTATTGTTCTGCAGCTCTTGTGTCCGAGGATCTGTTCAGCTATGGTCATTCTGATATAGTCATTCAGTATCCTAGGCAAGTGTGAATCTGCAACGAGGTACCGTGTTCGTTCTCCCATTGAATTCATAACGTGGGTTGACATAGTACATGCACTTAGATGAACTCCATACCTTAGAATCGAATGTTTACTATAACGTGCATCAGTTGTTTACCACCTAAATATCCTGGGAAAAGGAATGCTTACAGGCTACATCTGGCACGATGCCAATGTAAAGTGGCCCTTTGACATTCAATAGTTCGATTTACCAAACACACAAAATTGAGAAAACAAGTTGGCGAGGAAGCTCGTTTTCAGTGATTCGTACTCATGCCATTACATCACTATATATATCTTGACAAAAAAATTTTCACTATAGGAAGGATTGGATTAGTCAGATACAAATATGGGTGGGGAAGGGATTTGCTGTGTTACATGCATAACCTGAATACACAAGAATGTGTTGTGTTAATTTTTTTGTTGTCTAGGGCTTGTACTGGGACGGGGGTGGGCCAGGGGAGTTGAAGTGCAACCACAAATTAACTCAACACATCCTTGTGTATTCAGGTTATGCATGTAATACCACAAATCCCTTCCCCACTCATATTTGTATCTGACTAATCCAATCCTTCCTATAGTGAAATATTTTTTGTCAAGATATATATAGNATTCCGTAAAAGGTTCAATCAAAACAATCACCTACATGAACTTATTGTTCTGCAGCTCTTGTGTCCGAGGATCTGTTCAGCTATGGTCATTCTGATATAGTCATTCAGTATCCTAGGCAAGTGTGAATCTGCAACGAGGTACCGTGTTCGTTCTCCCATTGAATTCATAACGTGGGTTGACATAGTACATGCACTTAGATGAACTCCATACCTTAGAATCGAATGTTTACTATAACGTGCATCAGTTGTTTACCACCTAAATATCCTGGGAAAAGGAATGCTTACAGGCTACATCTGGCACGATGCCAATGTAAAGTGGCCCTTTGACATTCAATAGTTCGATTTACCAAACACACAAAATTGAGAAAACAAGTTGGCGAGGAAGCTCGTTTTCAGTGATTCGTACTCATGCCATTACATCACTATATATATCTTGACAAAAAAATTTTCACTATAGGAAGGATTGGATTAGTCGGATACAAATATGGGTGGGAAGGGATTTGTGGTGTTACATGCATAACCTGAATACACAAGAATGTGTTGTGTTAATCGTTTTGTTGTCTAGGGTTTGCATTGGGACGGAGGGTGGGCCAGGGGAGTTGAAGCACAACCACAAGTTGTTTTTGAGAACAAAGTGGAGGATTGTGAAGACGGATTGCGACAGCTTCCGCAGTGCTCAAGAGGCGACACTTTGCCAACCTGGATTGTTGACCTCTGACCTTATACAGGGTCCGGAAAGCTTGCGTCACATTCACGGTGTGGTAGGTCTGTGCTACATGTGAAACGACTGTGCTATTAAGTGACTCAATTGTTCCAGTGCCTAACCATGCAGGGTGGTACTCACGGATGCATTCAGACAAGCGCCTGGTCGTGCGGCCGATGTAAATTGTCCCACAGGAACATGTGAGTGAATAGATACAAAACGAGGCTGCAGAATCAGGGACTTTGTCTTTCAACCATAATGACACTACGCGGCGGGATTTGAATAGGATACGAAGCTTGGCTTCGTAGAATGTCTTATTGATAGCGCTACTCAGTCTTCGTCGTGCTATCTCTGCTAGCGTGTCACCTTTGCATGGCGAGATATGTATACTGGTTTTCTCTCCACTCCCGGAGTAGATCATTTTTTGTAGCCTTTTACTTGTCGTTTTTGTCACTTGCATCCTTCATTTAAATCTAATAACGCGCGGACTATCGATGGGAGCGCCAATGGTGTTTCTGTTAAACCTCCGGTGTTTGAGTTCGCCAACCCTCTAGTTTGGTTTATCCGGGAGTTTTGGGCGAAAGAAAAAATTCGAGTTCACCAATTTTGTAGGGGATTTAACAACCCACAACAAAACAGTTAACGACAAGTTCTAGGAGAAACATTAACACTAACTGAGAACAGGCCGGAATGTCCAACACAGGTTTAGAGCCAGGCCAGCTCCTCATTAAGTTCCTGTCTGCTCATCCAATTCCACTGTCCCCGTTTGTATTAAGCTGCAATCCCTCTCAACACTGGAATGGCTAATTGGCCGAGTGGTAGCGATTGATAACAGTAAAACTGCAATCAGGGAACAGCCGATGTAACCGGGTCGTTGTGTGTTTTATTTCGTAAATCAGTAAAACGCTATGCATTATAACGATCAAGTAGTCAACTGCCATATTGGATTTGGTTGTGTAAGTGTTGATGCTGGCTACTGAGCTTATTCGGCTTTGGTTCACGCGGGTTTTCTTTTTTTGCTGCCCATTTCAGATTGTGTTGTGTGTTAGTCCATCGAAAAGCACTGTCCCACGGTGGGCATATTACAGTGCAAAAATGGGTGATATGCGAACTAACGGGCAATGAGCGTACAAGTGCCACGGCGTTCGTTTCAGCCAACATGTCTGAGAAATATCAACTCTCCATCTTTACCGATTCTATGGTGAAGTTGATGTCTTTGAATATGTTGTTGATTATTTTGTGTCTCCTCAATAACTGGGCCTTTAGTAATGACGAAGGTACCATCCGCATATCCGATCCAAAGCTTTGATTGGATCTTTGGTAGTGTGATGCTTTCTAGGGTTTGTATTACCGCTGCAGCGAGAGACTACGATATGGGTGAGCCCACCGGTGTCCATCTAGTTTGTCCATACACGTCACCGTTAAATTTGAACCACGTGCATAGGCATATTTTTACTAGTTCATAAGTTGTTTGTGTTTCCATTGGTTTGTCCGGGTAGTGTTCGTAGATGAGGTTTTCGGTTATTTTCTTTGTTAGATCCAGGTCAGATGAAGTAAACAGCACGGTGACATCGAATGAGACCATTGTTTCGTCCTCTTCCGGGGTGACGTCTTTTAGCTTTTACAAGAATTGATGAGCGTTGGTCACGAAGAAGTTTGATCCACTTACCGATGGTTTCAGACGTCTCCACATTTCTTTAGCTAACCTGTATGTTGGAATTCCAGGAAGGGAGACAATGGGTCTGTGCAGAACACTCATTTCGTGAACCTTTGACAATCCGTAGAATTGTGCAGCATTTGAGACCACAGCCCGCATTGTACAGCAATCTTCTTTGGTTATCCTTTGAGTGTTTTGCAACATTTTTGAAGGGTCTTATTGGTTTTCTCTTCGGGTTTCGTGTTTGGGTCTGTTTCGAGTAGATGGTAGGTGGTTGTGTCATCTAGTGTTTGTTTTGCTTTCTCAGTGTGGTCGGTCTCGTCCAGGATGAATGTCACTTGTCCTTTGTCAGCCGGTGAGATGATTATGTTCTTGTTCATCCTCAGAGTGCGCATTTCTTTGTATTCCATACCCTAGAGATCGTTGAATGGTCTTGCACGGATCATGTTGAGAACTGTAATTTGCCTTAGTTCATTTGTTCTGTCCTCTGGGAAATTCAATGACTTGAGTACTTGTTCCAAGTGAGCAAGTTACTCCTTTGTGAAAAGTCTCTCAGGTTGAAATTGACCCTCTTTTTGGGTGTCATATGCACTTTGGTTGATAGTGCCCGAGATGTCAAATTACTGACCAAAGTTCTATCTCCTATTTCTTCTGGGTATTCCAAATGTTGCTCTAGTTATCTAGCTAACAATATTCTTTTCCTTTTCTGGCAATTTCTAACACGCAACTCATTATGAGTTGGAATTTTTGCAATGGTTTTACTATAGATCACTTGCTTGCAGAAGTATCTGGTCACTGCCAGGTAGTTTTTAGAAGATTGGTATTCGTCAAATAATTCAATCAATAGACACATCGAATTGGATCACGTACATAATCAGATGAGTGGCAGACAATTCAGCTAACTAAGAGAACCGTAATTCATGTCATCCAGACTCAATCACGAATCTGAGTTCCTTATTCGGATCTGTCCACGGAACTGAATCACGTAATATTCACGTACTCGAAATACAAACAACGACCTACAACTGAACGGATCAAACGTCTCAGGCCGAAGGTCAGTTTTCTAAGGTCACATGTCGAACTAAGAGAGATCAAGTGGAAAACAGACGCATAATTTCTAGATCAAGATCGTCAACGAAGTTCAAGTTCAAAGTTAATGGCAACCTTATAAATGGAGAGAAACCCCAACAACTGGGCAGTTGCGCAGACGATGTCACCTCCATTGGTCATGAAACGTTTGCGACCTAAACTCCAAGCTCTGCGATCTGGTCCACTTTTAATCTGCGTTTCTGAGGTTGGACAGTCAAGTTTTTCAAATCCTTTGTGAAATTGCGATTGTCTCGGTGACTGCATGAGCCCATGAAAGGTGTAACAATCATCAGACGAATACTCACGAAATCTTTTCGGATGCGTCAGACTAGGTGGAATCTTGTTGTTATCGTGTCGAGCTTCCGTAGTTCTTTGCCAGTTGGCCTAAATTCTAAATTCGATCATTCGGATCTGCAAGACGAAAACGATGCACTGGTGACTGCTCCTAAAATCTCTAAGGGCGTTGTGTTAGAAATACTTGGATAATACGGTCTGAAGGCACTCGTTTATCTAAGCTGATTTACGTAGGATCTCCACCGGATATCTATCCCATAAAAATTCTTTGATTTGCATCACATTTTGAGCAGTCAGATTCGTTTGTTGTGCGAACAACGTTTTAGCGGCTGGAAGTCGGTATGCACGCGAAATTTCTACTGGGGCGCCGTTGGACCAGAGGTATTTTTATCGAAACAAGTTTGATAATGTTTCACGCTTTGTCCAGCAGCATACAAAATTATAGAACTATATAGCCTCCGACTAACTCATAGTGGTGTTCACTTATACTGTTACTGTTTTAAAAAATAACCTGTTTTATTTTGAATTTCGGTTTATTTATTCATCCTAGAGGTCGATTGCAACTTTTCAGTTCGTCGATTGCCGTGTTAAACACTAGTTCATTTGAATCGAACAAAGTTTCAGTGGTAAAATAGAAATCCCTTCCCATATCCAGCAATAGGTCATTAGTTGACTGTGTGAGATTACGCTGCCATCTTGATTCTGAATGCGTACGTGTCTCATGCTGTTAGCTTCATTTACTTTCCGACAGCTAATCAGTTTCCCATTTCATGTTGCAAATCAGTACACTTATGAAGTCCGTTGGAGTGGTGCTAGCCTGGTGCTTGCAACGATTTTACCATTTTTCACGATACTCAGCACTTATGTCACAAGTAATCTGGATTAGGTCGAAAAATCAGGTAAACGTATGTCCGCATGCAAACCACGGACATTCGGTGAATCTAAGGCCACCTGCACGCAAATACGCCCTTGTAGTATGTACCGCCTTATCGACTAATTTTAGCATGATTTTAACAACGTAATCGGATGACGGTTACGAATAGTTTTGGCACATTTTAACTTTCACTGATTAATCTTCGGACTCCATTCTGGAAACACAAACCCCAAGCCCTTCTGTCCATCTTGCACTGACAGACACCAGACTAGAGTTTCGGGTTTCACCAGAGCACATCAAAGCTCATCAGTGTTGCATACCCGTCATCGCACCGAGAGTTTAAATCCGTGCTCTTGCGCACCATGCTGCTCAACCCCCACGGGCTGATCCGCATCACTGGGTCAAGCGTGTTCAAATCTCGTCTTAAAGGACAGTAACCAGTGCCAGTTTTGACATATTTATATTGGTTTCCCTCAATTTCAATAACTAGCGTGGACAAACAAATCATACAAGAACACACAAGATCTTTTATTGACGGAGTCTATTTTATTTATAAAGTCAGCAAATGATTATCCCACCGTGTAAGTTGGCCATTCGTTTCGTCTTAATCACCTCGGCTTTCAACGCACGTGGTCAGAATCCGATCTTTATGATACCAAGACCATTCTACCCAACTTAATGACATTTGTTCTGTTTACAGCATTTTGGATTTGAATATATACCCCTCTGGCCTAGAGACTATTTGACGTTGTTGTTGGTATCACATGAACTAGGATGGCCTCATTTGGAATATTCTGCCGGACCCAGATATTGATCTGACACGGCCGGATTGTCAGCTCATTTCGTTGTCTATGCAGATGCCAATCACAGTCAGTCCTTTTCCAACCAAAGATAAGCAAACAATTCGCTTGATTTGTTTCAGTCACATTTAGGGCGAGGAAGCCGTCCTAATCAAAATGAGTAGGCAAGGTAAACACTACATGATGAGAATGCAGGGTTTTCAACTTGTGGATTAGGGACCATCAAGCCATGAAACAACAATCACCATCAATAAAGTAATTTAAATCTGTCTAATTCATGTTTGGAAGCATCAGCATCGTAACCCAAATGAGCCATTTTGAGAATGAGTTCCCTGGTTGGCCCAATGCATGCGTGTGCGTGTGTGTACGTTCTGGAATGTTTGAGCACATCAAAATTTGAAAATTAGATCTACCTCTTGCTGGTTGTCGGAACACCCGAAAAGGACAATTCATCAAAATCCTTCGAATCAATACCCACAGATTTTGGAAATCTAAGACTAAACGAAACGAAGTGGATTAATCAGTGAAAATGTAGCGGAAGTCTTCAGAGGGCACGGAAGTTACACGTGTCGGAAAATAACTTCATGCTACTGTCGCGGAGATTTCAGGCCGATTTCACATTCTATAGCGTCAGGACTGTGTTCGGTCGGCAGAGTAACGAGAACTCGAGGTGTCATGTGAGGTATTATATTTAAGATCTCATCACTCACCAACACATCTTAGTTGAAATGGTTGGTTATTTGTCAGCTTTTCGGTCACCAAGATTAACCTTCCTCAGGAACGATCTTGAGAAAAATAGTAATGAACAAAACGTCGACAGAAAGGCGGCTACTTTGACTGCGTTGTAATGCCACCACAAGAATTCGCATATAAATCGCTTTTCAACTTTACCTACTGAAATAATAGTTGGTAGCCAGTTGTTTCAACTCAACTCTAGCAGCCTCCCGTGAGTGTGCAGCTTCCAACCGGAAGAACTCAAGTCGGCCTACCGATTCACGCAAAAAATATTATCATTTTAATCTACTGGAAAAACATCTCATTATGCATATAGGCAAAATCCTCAATGAATTTTGTCACTAACTATGGAGTTGCCAAAATTATGCTGGTTTCCCTGTGGGTATTCGACATAATGTTTGTTCTTCGTCCTTCTCGCATTGTTGGTGATCCATGTAGCCCCATTCTTACCCTGGACTCATTCGTTTAGTACTATGTACCATCATTATCATCAAATTATTGGTCTTAAAACCAAATAAACCCAAAGACCGGTCTGTTCTCATCGTATGGTCGTCGATGTTCATCTTTGGGCTATGGACTTTCGCGAGATGGCTCAGTTGGATTGAACATGAACTGATCGATAAAATCCAAAGCCAGAATGTAGCTAGCCGGAAACTGTGCGTAATACTTCTCCGAAAGCAGCTTAGGATAATGTTTACGGCAAAACAAAGTCGATGGTTTGTGGCCTGATCTGGCCAATGGTGACAAGCCACGTCCAGAATGACATGAAACGTGTCAGAATCTAAAGCATGTGTGCCCAGTTGGAGACACTCCACTTGTGAAAATTTTCTTTGCAGGTCTGAAATTACCTGCGCAACAAGGCTGACCAAAAAGTGACAAAAGTAACCAAATCTTGGAAACTGGTTTGCTCAAGAGTACGGACAAAGTAAGTTCCTGAGCTTAAAACCAAGAAGAAAATGAAACAATAAATTCCAAAGAACTGTTTATTAAATGAAAAAAAGTCCTTTTTCATTCCTCCCTACCTAAAACAACTTAGGAAGCGAATCTCAAAAAGCCTCGTATAGAAAGCTGAGTCATGCAAATCAACTTGTCACTGTCTTGCAGCCACGATGATGCAAAAGGGCTATTGCCATGTTTAGAATAAATGACAAGCATGAGGAGACAGTGTGTGAGTTCAGGTCCGGAGGCCGTTACACCTGTTTTAGCAACGGTGGGCACACCCCTTCATAAACCATCGATTCTATTCCATAGAGGAGACAATAACAAGAGAAGTTCGTATTTTTATCAGACTGTTTTAAAACCTGATTAAGGCAATCGTTATCTTTAGCGGCTTCGGTCGGTTGCCTCGATCCTAGTTCACATCCCCAGTTATTGATCAAACAACACCGATAAAATAGCTTTTGTTGATCAACACCACTGTCCTTCATTTGTCACAACCAAACGGTCTACATAAGTCTGTTCAGGTTAAAACTTATTGCCCTGTTGCTCTAAAAGTCTCTGAGGCACATTGTCTCTTCTTTTGTCTTCTTTTGGAGCAACTCGTCCGCTCCCCTCTGATCGAATGGTTAGTTTCCCATTCGGCTTGCCGACTCGCAATCGATCAAGTTCTTTGGGAGTGCGTCATTCATCTGATCCCAAACAGGCTTATTGATCAGGCCTGCCACCTTGACATCATTCGATTTCACTGTCGCATGGCTCATCAAATCAAAACAAAGCGGTCTTGGAATTTTGGCACCAGATCGTACCCTCAGCTTTCAAGGAGCTTTCATTTCAGTTCAGTTTTTACAATTTGTCTAGCACGTATGTGCCCCGGTTTTGGTTGCTACCTCACAGGATCATCCATAGTCCAAGATTAAATGCGAAATAATAAGTTGGACTATAGGAAGTGGACGGATTTTGAATGCAGCAGCGCCGCTCGATGCAATACTGGGTCACTTCATTAATTGTTTCCAGTCCCCGTTTGGGGATCTCGTGGACACTAATTGAAACTACACGAGCCAATCAGCTAGTTAGAGTTCTCCTACTTTCTTGTCATCTCATCCACAAACTAAATCAAACCATCTTCCAGTGTATTGTGAGGCAATCGTTCTGTGGACATGTGCAAAACATGTCCCAGTCACCTTAATCTATTCCTATTCTATACCTGTTCAAAAGATTGGACTCTAGGGTCCCGTACATTAAGTCACCATATTCTTCCAACAATACAAAGATATCGGTGTTCAAACACCGACTACTTTTGCACGTCTTTTGTCCTCAATCGTCATGTTTCTGAGCCACACAACAGAACAGATGAGTCATACTCTATGAAATCAGTGTTATTTTTCCCGAGAGCTATCGGCCCAACAGCTTAGGTTGATATGGTGATGAGAAAAAAAATCATATGGTAACCGTCCTGCGCTGATTTACGAGTATCATACAATCGAGTAAGACCGCTACCACATCATTACAATGACATTCACATAAATAGTTATTAGGCAGTGCTTTATTGACTCGGTTTTGTTGCTATTTTGCTATGCCAACCACGCGAAGAACGAACGATATCAAGCACCATGTATTGGTTGGTCGTCACCTATCAAATGTTATTGTTCCCACGACTGCCTACCAGCGCACTTTTTGAACCTTATGAATCAGCTGTTCCACAAATTCATCGACAAGAAATACAAGAAAATATATACTCGGAAGTGCTCACTTTGAGCATGCACATCCATTTGAAATTTGGGATGAGGTGAACAGTTTAGTACGACAACGGTCAAAAGATGCCGTTTGCGTAACACATGTAGGGTGTTTATCAAATTGATAAACCGTTCTGGATCAGCCTAGTCGTCAAAGCCATTTGGGCATAAGATGACTTATTGATTTGCGCATAAATTCATTGCTCAGGATGCCTGAGGATGCCGACGCGATTCATTTCTAAACGAGTGACAACATACCATTCAGCTTCTCTTCACGAAAGGTGCGACTGCGAATACGTGTACGGATTTCATTTTGTTTTGACATTTTTTACATTAAAAGTTTTCCAGTTCATACCAAGCACTTACGGCCCACATCACCCGTGAATGTAATTAACACAAGAATGATAGGCTTCCTAAAGAGGAAACCAAGTCATAAACGAAATTTTGTATCCCTTCCTGATTGTAGATTCCTCGTGTTTCATTCATTTTTTGCTTAATTGCGACATGTAAGTGTCGGTCTTCTTTAGGAACAGAATGATAGAGATGCCTCTTCCCCCGTGATTAGGGAATGAATTATCCTCCAATGCCTGTATCAGTGCCATTCGGATGCTCAACTTGAAACATTTTCCGTAACTCCGACAGTTGACCTCTTTAAATATAATATAGTTGAAAAAAGATTACCTTGGATTCGTTGAGTACTAGGTAACTGAAGCCGTTACAAGCAACTGCACGAGGGCGCATAGGCTGAGGAACTCTCTCACGACTGACTTGCAGCTCATTTCGATCACATGAATGGCCGAGGCATTGCATGAACGTCGAACTGGTGGAATTCGGCATCGAATGTAGACAAACTATGCTTGTCCTTCGGGCCGTATCTGGGATGTTTCATACGCAAACTAAAATGCGGTTAGACTTCGGCTGAAAAGATCAATTTGAAGTTGACAGGACAAGTATCACCGTGTTAGATATCGAAGTGTTCGCCTTTTTTACACTCTGTTAATATGCAAGAAGTCTCCAAAATCCAAAGTGTTCATTTTCCAAGTCAGCTCATTGTTCTGAGAGGTGCTGATTGCAAATTTTGAAGTACGGTTTATCTACAGATAACGTTCTTTTCATAAGAGGATTTTCCTTGGTTTTATGTGATAAAACGTGTGAAGTAACCTAGTTGAGTCCTACCGAAGACGGTCAGTTTTGCCAGGTTCTACGCTTGTGCTGAACACATGTCATCGTTTTTGCCAGAGAATACTGTCTACTGTTTTACGGCAGTCTCATCCAAGGCGTCCAGTTGCAAATATTTGCCAAGTATGAACCTTTTGACTCAGAATAAAAATGGATTCATGAATTTTCCTTCATGATTTCTGAGGAAGGGACCCGTCCTTTCACAACTTTGATCTGACCATGTAAATGTTCTCGTTCAGCACATATTTAATAAATTCGTATTATCATTTTGATGCGAAAACCGGGTGATTCATGCATGTTCGACACATTTGCTGGTTGCTTACACATTCTTCGTTTGTACTTCAAATTTGTATTTCCAGACACAAAATTCGTCCGTGAAAATTTGTCTGGTTTTTCATCACTCAATTATTTTATTCCTGAACTAAAGTTTTGCAAACAAGCACTGATTTGTATAGCTTTGTGCAATTTAATGGTCGGTCTGTTCTCGAATAGCATGAATTGATCTTTTGCACTTAGGCTGGTTACGCTAAGATTCTCCTGTACCATATAGTGCGCACATGAACTACAGCGCATCTGGACAGATTGTAGCTCGCATTTATTTCTCATGTTTGATCTCCCAACGCATCTAGATCGTTGCTATGACCAGTTAAGTATGAGTTCTAAAAGACAAATCAGATTGCAGTTTTCGGTTTTCAGTCCGAAAGAATGTGGTTTATTCCTTGGGTGTTAATTACGGACCGAAATCACACGAAAAGAACATTAGGAATATTTAGGTGTCTTATTTGACCGCATACTAATTATTGGGTCTCAGCCGTTATTCAAGGAGCTTCAATGATTATGAAAATACAGACAATAAAGTTCTTATTTCTTGTGAACCGCTTTTGTCAATTTGGCTACTTGAACACGTCGTCTGGGGGGTCTTCGAAACATTGAAGATAGCGGAAAATTGCGAAAGCTGTTTATGTTACTGAAAAATAACTAGTAGCCTAAAACAGTGTCGAGAAAACTGCAACTCGTGGCTCACTTGAGAATGTGATGGTGTTGTCCGATCGATTTGGTCGGCAAGTTATTGCATTCTCCAGTGAATCGATAAAGCACACAACATTCACATCGATTTTTTTGTTGAAAATCAAGGAATCATCATCCAGGGTGGTATCCTAATCAGGGATGAGCTGGCGCTGCACTGCTGGTTGGTTCACATCTAATGGAAGATTAACCAGTATCAGATGAAGAAAAAGGGTCACAAAAATTTAGGTCCTTGATGGAGTTCATGTTGCAAATGAAATTAAGAATATGCAAGGGTTTTCGAGACCATTTCAATCTGTTGCTTTTAGTGTGCTTTCTAGAACACGGGTAAGCAATGTCGGTCCTCCAGATGGTACCAAAATCAGTTTTTCAAGGAATGGGAAGGAAAATGTATCCCACGAGCCTTCCCATAAGCTGGAAGAACTCTTGAGACATTTTCAATTGTCTTCAGATTTTCTGAAGCCAGTTTGGCGTTCATTTCGCATGACAAACTATTCCATGGTCTAAGTGACAGACGTAGATATGCTAGATTCCCTCTCATCCGGTTACCTAAGCCATCTTTTCGTAGACCGGCTGAAGGTCAGCGTCCTTGACTGGGGCAGAATAAACAAACGTGTCCACCTCATCTAGCTAGAGCCGTGTGATTTGGTAGCGGCACGTGGGATACGTGTATTCAACAAAAACGTGCGTTTCTTTCAAACCAGGAATTTGTTGCTAAATCTCGATCTTTGCCTTATCAGGGTAAATATTAGATCATCGAAACTACCTTGGTCAGGATCTCCGTAAATAAGCGCTTCTGTAATAGTTTGCGCTTCCGATTGAGGGTACTTAATCGTCGGCTTTCTTGGTACACCCGGAAGATTTCACTCGCAATTTTATTTTGGGAATAGTGAGCTTATGTAAAGCCCGATTTTGTGATGGATTTCTTCGAACATTCATTTAAGAGAACGTCCTCTACATGGTGCACTCGCCAAGACTTGCAGAGCTTTGCACACGTCTAGAGGTCCAAGTGTAACACCTACACATTAGCTGGAATGCCCACGTGAACGATGGTTTAGAAATAGAATTGAACCTAATCATTTTCACAATTTAGGGCGTGCCACTTGGGCTCATCTGCTGACAGAGAAAGTATTTTGTCATTTCGGCAGTGAAACATCGGTCGAAACAATCGATCTTATTTCTCCTCGTTATGCAGTTTTGCATTCCGTAGATCTGTGGAAACTAGAGGATCAATTTTATTTGGATTCTAAAGAATGTTTGAAATGCTGAGGCATGACGGCAATAAAAATCATTGCAGATGTTTGGGGGAGTACTTAGAAAGATACAATAGATGAAAATATCTTTCTTTCAGTGAAATATTCCCCATTATAATGATATGAAAACTAATATTTAGAGGGAAAACCACTGATGCAGTTCTCGCTCGAAGATTGTTTTTTAATGAGGTCCTCATCCAAGCTGTATACAGTAAGCTAGCTGTAGTAAAATTATTCAATGATTCAATGGATAACACTTGAAAAGTCACGCAATCAACGATAGTTCGCTCTAGTCATGGGTGAGAGTTTATCACGCGTTAATTATGCTAGTCCCGTGACTGGCTCACGTAGCTTACAGTCTATGGGCGAGTGATCAGCAAACTCGTTTATTCTTGATAAGCAACGGCCTAGAACAATTGGAGTGTTTGGATCAGATGCTTTTGAACACGGAGGTAGGGGGAACATCACACTACTGAGCAATAAATTAGCTAAAATAGTAAGGTATATATGCTATATTCAGTCCGTCTGCCCGACATGTGGCAAGTCGAGTCACAGAGCAATACTGGCAAGGGTTAGCAATATAATGGATAACCATTTTGTCACACTAGGTGTTTTAGTTGGTTATCTGGATCCATCATAATAACTCACCATATTCGGCAGTTTCATAATTTGCGAACAAAAACGTATTTATTATTATTATTATTATTACTATTATTATTATTATTAGTATTATTATTAGTATTAGTAGGAGATTGAATTTTTTTCACGAACTAATTCACCATGTGATTTAATAGCTCAACTAACCAGTAAGAAACCGTGGACACACTGTACAGCTGTTTCATTCTTGTTAGGAATCATCAGCAGTGCATATCCACCGCGCCCGAACTGGGACGCGAACCCGAACAAGGACGAACGATTCTGAGTAGAACGCCTTAGCCAGTACGCTACCGGGCAGGCTCTGAACGGTTTGTTGAACTTCACCACATGATGATGTTGTACCTATCCGTCACTGATTTGCACGGTCACGGACCGCTAGCACACACCAATCGACACCTACTGATAGATGACCTCCCTGCAAGGGTATTCGATTCTAAATCGTCCGTCCTGGATTCGTATCCCGGTTCGGGCGCGGTGGATATGCACGGTTGATGATTCTTGACAAGGATAAAACAGCTGCACAGTGCTTCCATGGTTTCTTACTGGTTAGTTGAGCTATTAAATCGATTATATCACATGGTGAATCATTCAATGAAAAAGTATTTAACTCGATATCCTCAATAACAATATATGAATAACTCTGTTTGAGTATGAGTCTTTAGGGTGTAAGGAAATGGAACCATGAGGTGTTCTGGTGAAGCAAATTAACTTTTGTCCTAAATGGGAATGTTGCTGGAACTGAAGACCAAAGAGAAGGTAATGAACTTCAACCTGGACGAATCTACACAAACTATTTGATTACAATAACTGAACGCCAGTCCTGTTGATCGTTAAGGGGCCATTTTACTGTTCGTGCTTGACTAAACGTAGCTGAACTGAACTAGAATCGAGACGAACGATTGAAGCCACTAAGGTTTACGAGTGCTCGAATAAGATTTTTAAACGGAAGGCATTTATCAACCATAAACGAACGAACTGGAAGTGGATCACCAGGGTACGAGCTACAGACGAAACGTTAAGATAACGGTTGTAAACAATTAGACGGTTACTTGTAACGTGTGAAACACGAAAACACGGCGTGATCAGGAATGCTTGAAATAAGCCAAGATTTCGGCTACTTTGCCTAACCTTTCTCAAGGCAAGTTTGCAATCGACCAAATGTGTTTTCACATTGCGAACATTTCAAGTGAGGTGTCAGGTAGGTCATCTTTTGTGTCGGTATAATCCGATGTGCTTTTGCTTCTGATATACTGACAAGATATTTGTTACCTGGCAGAAATCGGAATGAACTGTACTCAGCAAAAAAAACAATAGATCTGTGAATGGCCGTAGAAACTGTTGCCCCACACATGGGCTAATGCCCACGTTTTCCCACGCACTAAGAAGTCACTTAGGCAGACCAATTTATTTCATTAAACAGTGCTAATTTGATCCAAGATGCTGAAATCTGATGCGGATTTAGGGTAGCATGTCCCAGGAGAGAAACTGATGATGTTTTCATGTGCACGTATTGTTTTCAAATTCAAAAATGTAAAACTAAAGATGCTCTGATATGACCGAGTATATTCTTCGAAATTACTCATACAGTTCCTTGATAAGTTATGGCAAAACTGCGTAAGTTTTATTGAGTATCTGGGAGACATTCTCATTTGCCAGTATATAGACGCATCCAGAACGACCACATTCATCATGAGCTATCGGGCTGCCATTGGACAACGTCTGCAGACATCAACAAACGTCTACTCATAATTAGTGCTGATTGCGCATAGCTACCCCAACCATCAACAAACAGGTTGATTTATGTGTTGGTGCTGCTACTTGTGCTAGGACGAAAACACTGCTTTCTAATCACGTTATTTTGGAGATGTAAGATCAGCGTCACCTTCGGCTGTCGGCGGCACACCTAAGTGCCGCAAAATCGTGCAGTCCCGGCACAGTTAACTACTATCATGGTTATACTTGGGGGCTGAGATATCAAGTCCTGTACAGATGGGACCAATGGTACTCATCTGGCCACTAGTTCGCTTTTGTCAGTTTGAATAGTGGACAATTCTAGCTCGTTACAACAAAGGTAGAAGGCTTCTCCTGAACGAACGTCACTGCGATAATCCAAACAACCTCGATTCATATATTTTCCTCTCACCAAACTTCCTCGAAAATACCGAGGTAAGTTTGTTCAAAAGTCGTCTTCAGTGACAGCCAGTCATCCCATTCAACCTCGAAGGGATACATTGAGCATCTCCCATTAACTGCCTCTCGTCAAGTCGGGTCTTCCCCGTAGGATGGGTAAGAGTCCACACTAGCCTGGTCGGTTTTCGATGTTCATATATATATATATATATATATATATATATATATGAACATCGAAAACCGACCAGGCTAGTGTGGACTCTTACCCATCCTACGGGGAAGACCCGACTTGACGAGAGGCAGTTAATGGGAGATGCTCAATGTATCCCNTTATATATATATATATATATATATATATATATATATATATATGAGAGAGCTAGTGGGCTCACTGGTGAACCTTTCGAAATTAACCCTAGGTACGGGATTTGAAATTCATGCGTGTGAAACTGTTTCATCACCATTCTGAGTTAACTGAAAATACAGTTACGTCCTGACGCAACCCATTTACCTATCCGATGAAAAACTGATTTCGTATGCCTGTTCTCTTTGATGTACCTCAAGTTGACTGAAGAAACGCGATTGGATGGCACCCAGCACGGAATTAGGGCGTGACCGGATGGGAACATCAGTCGGCTGCGTAGTTGGAAATTTCAGAGTACTCTTCCCGAGGTTCTCCTTGGTTAGTCTCCGAGTGAAGCAACAGCTTTCACACACAAAAACGCGCGCTTAGGCCGCTAGGAATACTGAACATCTTCGAATTATCAATGCACTTATTTACGGCACTTCTGCTCGTTCTCGCAACCCCTTCCTTCCCATTACTTTTCGGAAAATGCGTGAACAGTTTGCTTTTACTCGGGCGGCATGACTTTATTCGGGCCCTTCCAGGAGTGACCTCCGGTCTGTCTGTATGCCATTGCGGACAGCTTGTGCTAGCGCACTGTCATATGGGCTCACACACGCGCATGCATGTGCGCACACAATCCTCTCACGCGTGTACAAACATAGACACACTCATGCGACCTAAACACTGGTATCTGTCTGCGCGTTTCATCTGTCTGTCTCCTCATCACTTGCTGTCTGTGTCTGTTTGTCTATCGGATAGCCACAACTCGCAAGCGCACGCCGTTGCACCGGGGAACCAATAGGCAGAAAAGCAGAGATTTGAGGCGACTTCAAAAATCAGCTGTGCGACTCTGGGACTGAGGGTAGTCGGAGCGAATCCGTCAAGTGTGACATCCTTCACCATAGACCGAAGATCACAAACTAGTGTTGAATAAACAAAATCGGATATACAGGATAGCCACTTTGGCCCGTTAGATTTTAGTTGAACGATGAAACTGGACTAATTCGCCAACTCACTCCAATCGGATCCCCTGTGTTTCGATGCTTCGGAGGATCGAGACTGCATGAAAACTGTGAGTTTTGCCCAGAATAATTCTGCCTGGCGTGGGAAGGGAGGTAGATGGAATGTACTGCAGTAGACAGTGGGCTATGCTTTATACGAAAAAATATCTAATGAGTCATGTTCTATGAAGAATGTGTTAAAACCGTATTGAATGCCTGATTTAGTGGCCTAGTTGTTATTTACAAGTGTGATTCCTTCCATTCTCGTGATGCAAGAATCCAAAATCTACTAGTCTTACCTTATTTCGCAATCGCACTAACGCCGGGAATTTCTGAGTTTTATTTTGCCAGGAAATTTCCTTTATTTATGATAATATGAAGCAAGATTCATCCTGTCTTTACATGCCGCTATGAAATGGCATGCACTCAGTGGAAGTGTGCGCTTTTTTCTCGTTTGATGGATGCATCTCTAAGTAATATCTCGATTAGTGAGGTACCAAAACGAGAACAGAGTTCCCGTCCAATCCCGCGGTGAACATTATCGGGAACGACCCAAATTTGTTCGCCCCATGGGGATTTCCGTTCCTGGAGCATACGTTCAGGGAAAATCATGAAGTGTTCTCGAAACAAGAGAACAAGTCATCAACATCGTCATCCATCTATCAGGTTAATGGCCCTTTTGAATACGAATGCCCATCAGTGCCATACACAAACGAGAAGCTCCGTTAGGTGTTGTGTTTGTTGCTGTCCACCGTCAGTTGTTTAAGGCACCTGCACTGATGTCTATCGCGAGTGCACTTCCAAAGTCCGATCTCGTGGGGAAGTAAACATGGTTGTTCTATTCACTATAACATTTTAGATATCTTCAAATCGTGGCAACCAACCTTATGAGCGCCTAGAATGTTAGTGAGAGAGTCAATGCGACGGATACTCCCAGATCTTGTCGCTAATGTTCGGATTTTCGTTTCGTACATCTATGGCGTTTCCGAGCAGACGTTCGCCCACATGTTTGGCCCACACGAAAGGCATGCCTTAAAAAATCCACCAAAAACCTTATTTGGACATAATAAGATTCAGATACACGAAAAATCGTATCCAATTCTTGATTGCTTGAGTGATTTCTCAGGGACGATTGTTGTGAACAAGTGATTCTTTGCCGTTCGCCGAAAACCAACTGTTGGCAGAAAGAACGTCGCTGCAAGAGAAAGAAATGCAGTGGACTCACAGAACGGACCATGATCAATTGCCCATGAGCGATAGACTTTTGTACAAATTTCATCAGCACCATAATAGGGTGATATCCCCCGTAAGAAGCACACCACCTGTGCTCGTTCCAGAAGGATGCTTGTCCTTGAGAGACAATTTGAATGATTTGAACCGAATCAGGACCGGGTTAGCTTGCGCTTCCGGATGGAAAGACCCCAATTCATGGGCACTTATTAGGATGGTTTGGCACTGTAGCAATTTCCGGTCTCTTCCAAGCATTTTTATTACATTTTCCCCTGATTCTATGCTTATAATGTGTAGGATTATTAAGCGAACAGCTACTACTAAAATCGATTTTTCACACGATATTGCTATGGTCTTATTGATGAAATTTATATCATAATTATGCATTTGAAGCCACCAAAATATGAGAAAGACGAACTGGATTCTTGAGTGTCGCAAATATGCTAGTTGAAATAGGAATGCAATTGCACTTTTGATTTATCGAAAACGTGTTTTAACTGGATATTTGCCCGACGGCATGCGTAAATCACACGGACTAGTTGACTTGAGATATTGCACATGTGAAATCGGTTTGTTGTTTGTACAAAGTGAGTGACAGATCGACGCACAGATTACAGGGGCACTCCAGGTGACTGGTTCCCTCACGACACATTGTAGTAGATCAATTGGGTCGGAAGTTTCAAGTTACTCCAAGCAAATGCCGCACATCTGTGTACGTGCCGAATATGTGCCGAATTCTCAGACAAACCCGGATGGTCGATGAGGTCTTTTCTATAGAGTCCCGCACTTCAACTGTTCACCTATCGAGATTTCCATTTTGAGCCTAATAAAATGCATTTCCGTGTAAATACAGCAACAATGTGAACTGATTCATTGATTTCCAATTGAAGAGATCTGTTCGACCGCATACAACCACTTCTGGTTCCCATTTGATTCGCTGATATCATCACATCGTGGAGTATGATTCTGCCTTTGAATCATTCAGTTACATGAAACTGAACGACGATAACTCTGTCCTAGGGGGGATGGGACTTCAGGAGGCGGCAAATTAACCGGAAAATTGCGTTCAAATTATGACCAGTTTCGTGATTTCCTAAAATGTTTCACCACTTATGATTTTTCCTTTATCTGAGTGGCATCATTCACGCTGCGTCTTCCCATCTTGGAGTCGTCTTACACGATGGATTATTCTGCAATTGCCCTATTTGTTGAATAGCTATTGACGTTCTCTCTGGCTGGTTTAACCGATTCGTTTTTTAACCCGATTCGTTTTGATATTCCTGAATTTCGGTGGGTGGATTTCTGGGGTTTGAAGAAGTACGGCGGTGAAGTACCGGACCGTGAAACCGACTAACTTTGCTCTGTATTCTCATCCATCAGCCATGGACGCTCAGGTTCTCCCGTCATCATGAAACTAATAAAACAAAAGTACAGGTTTTTAACTTATCATTGATCACAAACCTTCTCAAACTCATCTGGTGATCGCTTATCACAAAACATCCCGTTTCGCAGTGGATAAAACTGACTTGGTTCTTTCTTGATATCTCGTCCCGACGAAACTCCTAACCTGCCGTCATATAATTACATATCGAAAATTCCCGGACAATGGTCTGATTCCGTCAGTTCTCTCCCAGCGGCCTAAGTCATCTCAGCTCTTACATTTCGGCACGGTAAATGTAAGACAGCTATCAGTGTCAGTAGTTGAACGTCAGCTGGTCAACAAATTCTAGAGGAATAATTATCAATCTATCTAGCCATAGTGAATCTTCTTTTTGGATTATTTTCTTACTGTTTCCAAGGCTTTCTCTCTTGAACCTCACCAGTAGGCTCGATAGAATTTCCCTCACTAATAATTCTCATTTTTCTCTCTACACAATGCAAAATGTTCCTCACTATTCAGTAACTAATCGATAAAAAGCAATGCTTTATTTACTGGCTTTCGTCCACGCCCAAAAAACAAACGAGCTTATCCTGGTTGGGTTGTTTTTTCCCAATTTACAATACATACCACGATTTATCGATCCAGACCAATCAATTGTGCACGAGTGAGCATTCGACCAGTTCAAAAAAGGGCGTTATTTATAGCCACACCTTGGCCTTCAGTAAGAACTTAAATATTTGTTTCTGTACCTCGGCGAGTGATTTGCCTTTCAACGACAAGAGCTTTAGTAAAACAAACAGCTACGCGGGGTTATTACATATGCGAATTGGGTACATCGATACCGTGTACTGCATGTCAAACGACTCCGTTTTAGCCAATTATGAAGGTGAATAAGGAGAGCGTTGGAACATTTGAGAGAGCAAATCGGAAGTGATTGCCATGGATTCACTTTAAAATAATCCGTGGTGGCCAGTGGAGTGCAAAGCAAAAAAGATGATGCACTGAATGAGGCAGGAATGTTGATTACATTTATACGCTCAATTATTAAGTTCTGCCCGCGAGTATCAATTTCGATTGAAACATCAATGTATGAAACATGACTTCTCAGCAATGTTATACCAATCTGCATCACCACGTGTGAGATGCCGAGATCCCTCAGTGATGTTAGACTGTTGGTCTTGCAAACCGAGGATCAGGAATTTGATCCGTCTTGCAAAATATTAAAGCTTGCTAACTTGATTACATTCCAATCAGTGTTTGATGAACAATCAGGCATTTGGGACTTAAAACTTTGTGCTGCGCGTTCGGTAACACGTCCATTCGTCAAGATTTGAATTAGCTTAATTCAATCGTGGTTTGCTCTCGTGATGACGACATTGACGATTTGTCAGTCCAACCACCGGTGAACTGAACGCTGCGTTTGTAACCTTTGGTCAGTCAGATCCGAGATGGTCAATAAAACATTTTCAGATTAGAAGCTTTGCGACTGTAAATGTAACGTCTCAACCGTTATTAACTTTGCGGCACGCATTATTCCGTTGAATGGATGTCACCTTTGAAAACCGGGACAATCTAGGCAGAGAAAAAACAACTTTTAGTTTTTAGGTAATCCAGACCTCCTTGTCCTGGAATTTCACCAGCTACTAACATATGATGGACTGTGTCCGGAGTGCTTGTTCGTGAGTGTAAACACCTCTCACGACGGTTTAGTCCGAGCCCAGATAAAACTGCGACAAACAGTTTTTTATGAATTGTATCATGAAACCGCTTGGAATAGTTGAGCCATCCAGTAGCCAAATACATCACGTTTCACGTTGAAACAGGGGCACATCAGTTTTTTATACATATACACTCCTGTACACATAAGCTAGCAATACTTTCGTTTTCACGTTTTCATCCCATATAATCCCTAGTCTATAAGTCACAACGAAGGAGATAGGGCATTTCTAAAATCTCAGTTTTTGTAAAACATAAATTGCGTGCAACAAATTGTCGGATAAATATAATTTGTGCTCTATTCTAACACCATTTGACAAAAATAGTGACTTGCGTCCACGTGAATACGATGGAAATTCACCGTTAAATTTCCCACATGTGGGTTGTCGCCATGTCAATAATTGCTGATGCAATAAACACAATTAAAAACTCCAAGATAAGCTACTTCAAATCTCTTTGTCGGTATTCCACGATTTCCAATTAAAATTGATAAAACTCTAGCGCCGTTTGTTCACATCGGGTTTTTTTTCACAGTCGTCATTCGCTCTTTCTTTCTGACGTCATAAACCTCTCAATATGTTTTGTGGCTTTTCGAATTTTTACTGTTGTTTAGGCTATTTTCTGGATCCCTGGATTTCTCTCCTCACAACAGAGTGGATGTCATTGCTGATAGCTTTTAAGGCTGTCTGAGGCTCACGGCCATCTGAGCGAATTCCCGGGTGAGGGGACGGTATCCAGTACCACAAGACATTACGCGGACTGAGACATACATCTGCGCCTATATTAAATGTTGCTAGTACTGTGGATCCCATAATAATAATAATGCTGCATAGACGTTTAATGGTATACGTTACAGTCGGCAGCAATCTATGGGCTGTCAAGTGTGGTCGGCAATAGCAGTGAGTGAACATGAAATGCTCATAATGACAGACGTCATGATGTTGCCTGATCAATCGGGTTGTCAAAATTTTTTTTTATGGCCGTTATTGAAGAACCATTTTCCAACTTGCCTATCGAATTAAAATACTGCCATCTGGTGCCTTTATTCCCCCAATCGATTTTTAGTTTGCATTCTGACTATCTAGGTTGACAAAGATTTATGATGACATCAATCATTCACAATTACGATATTTTCTTTGTGCGAATATCAGAACACCGAAGTTACGGGACCTTGTATCCTCATCGACGATAATGGGTTCTATCAAAAATCTACCTACATCTGGGTGAACATGAAGTCATAAACGGTTCAATATGTGTGGTTCAGTTAAACCACGGTGATACTGGGCGTGCATGTGTGTGTGTGTGTGTGTGTGTCAGCGGGTCACAAAAGGCTTTCCAATGATGCAAAAAAAAGAAATAACAAATTGATTACGACACTGATCATCTGACATGGAGGTCCTAAGTAAAATATATAAAAAAAACAGTTTTCGTTATTGGCAACATCGATATTACCGAGTGTTAGGTGCTAACAAATGGAATTTGACGGCCACAAACGCCGTTTATTCGTCTTCGATTGGTACCCACTGTGCATTTGATTTCTATGTGAAAAATGGATTCATTAAGTGCCCGGAAAAAAACAAGTAATCCAACCAGTGGATGATGCCATCCTACGGCATTCTTAAACTGTGTTCTTTCACAGCTAGTTTACTCGCCACTGAATTCAACGGGAGTGCGCATTGTACAGTTTGTCAGAAACAACGAACTGTGGCGTGGGTCGATTTGGTCAAACGGGAGTTCTAACGTGGTTGGGGCGTATGATGGTTGATTGGCTATTTGACAAGTTGACTTTTCCTGGTGCGTCTCGCCAACTAAGCGCGCATCAGTGCTCGATGTTATGGTACCCCTGGTTGTTGCCTTTACCCTACGGCAACAAACTCTTTCACATTGAATCAGAAAAATATATCTCATTTGAGAAGTGGGGCACAAGACGTGCCGAGTATAATTTGTGGATTCGCGAGCAGATATTACTGAGAGGAATAGGTTTAAATCTCCCCTGACTCATACCTATGTCAAGGTGATGCGCAGAGCGGTTGCCAAAATCCTTGATTTACAGACCGCGAGTCTTCTGGAATTCAGGAGAAATTGTCAAGCTAGACTGTAACTAGATATGTGCTGACGCGTCTTCAGTACAAACTGTCAGTCAACCAGAGGCTACTGTCCGACACAGTCCAAAACGAGAATTACAGTTCATCGAAAGAGGGCAGCAAACAAAAGGAAAATAAACCGACACCAATCGATGTCATACTGCGTGCTTTGATCACGCAATATCTCAACACCAAGTATTGAACAAGTAAAGGGAGGATCTAGATGACCATATGTTCTTGATTAGTTAAGCTAGCTGCGATTCGAATGACTTGTGAAGACAGTCATGTGATCGCACTGGAGGCAGCCATATTTTTTCCATTTTGCAATCCAAATGACGCAACTTTCCGATTTTAGCCAATGTTACTCGTACATTTATGTATTTTTACCTCGCCTGATTGTCTTATGCTTGTTAATCTCCAACCAAGTGATGCACTTCCTCATCCGCACAAGAAATTCTAACGTTTTATATGACAAAATTTACTAGCCTGGTGAATTCATACACATAGACGGCTTTTGCGTTCGATTGTTTAATGGGATCCTGCAGGCTCATTATCGTCTACCTGGCCGCTTCACAATCTTTCATCATTGAGCAGATCAACTCAGGGAACACAATCAATAACCAAACCAACAATCAAAGCTCTCTTGCCCCAATGCTTCCAATTTTACTTATTATATATCTTTCGAAGTGGTTCGTTTGTCTTCAAGCTCCCAAACTCATACAGGTCTAAAGTGGAATAACTAGTTTTTTCCGTATTCCCTGCAACATACAAAGTGACACGTCAACCCTACAATTTTTTCTTGCTCTAGTGAGAAACATTTATCAACACGCAACTGACAAAAAGCATACTGATAATTAGGTAGCACATATAATGCTAAGTATGCATAATATGATCACTATGAGTGGGGACAAGTAATGACTATAAATTAAGAGTCATTGAAGTTGTTATCAACACCTGATACTACTGACCGGAATTAAAATGATGTGATAGGCGAAACAGTTGGTTTCTACGTTTGCAAGTCTCGAATTCCTGCGAAATTGGAAATCTGATCATGAAGTAAAGTGATCGCAGTAAAAAATCAAACATGAGCAGTCAGACTGAGGTGAAATCAACTTATCACGTCGGATTACAGCTCCGGCTCAAACGAGTAGTCAGTTCATAGCATTTCGATTTTTGTTGTTTCTCAAACGCCATGCATATCTATTCCATGTTAGAGCTTATCCCTTTTGGAAATATTTTCCCCACGTGGAAGGGAAGCAAACGGAAATGATAGAAGAAAGATCAACTCTTTTCACTTGTTCCAAGAATCGTCTAGTTGTTTATTATGCACTAAATCTAGTATTTAAAAAACCTTGAGATTCTGTATCTGTTCGACTTCAGCATTTAGAGAGACTGACCATGACAAGTTGAAACTCGATTAGCTATCATCCTATCTTGGAAATTGCTTCTGAATATCAAACTTTTGCTAACTCAGCTGGCTCTTTCATTGCGATCAAACAGCGTTTAAGAATTCACAATTTTATCTGTAGTTTTTTGGTTAGTTTAGTCGCGTTTTTGTTAGGACAGTAGAAAAAAATGCTAAATAAAAATTCCTAAACATGTAAACATGCGCCCGTGTGACCTTATAGAACGTGAGTTTAGTTCGTACTTTTATTGCCCTGATAAGTAATATTTTACCCGATGTCAAAAATTTAGCAATAAAATACATAAAATATTCATTTCTACGTAAATCTACCCGATCAGCAGAGAGTGCGAAAATATTCATGCTCCAGTTAAGCTCATCCAGTTTAGTAATTCCTGAAAATATTATCATACAATCGGGCTCTATTTTGAAAGTTTGCAACAATCGGCCTTAGGTTAGTTCATTAACTGGCTTTTGTGTATAAATTCACTCATGCCGTGGATGGGGTCACGTAATGATCCTCAAAGATATGGTTACCATGACACTGTATAGAAAACCTCTTCTGAATCAACTAGTAATTCATAATCGCATGTTACAATCAATTTATTTCTTTAATATCTTCACTCATGTACCGTGAACCTGTGGTCGCAAAAGCCCGTTAGTCAAATGAAATGAACTGGTTTACTGTTGATCAGTTCAAAGAATTTCCAAAACCCGGTGTAATACAACTTCAAGAGTGACTATGTTCAACGGGCCGAACTCCTTTCTGTCCACAGGGGATGTTCGTCTCCGGTCTTGATGCAAACAAATTTTCGTTGGATCGGGTTGAATTCTGGCCTGGGCATACGCACGCATGAAAAGATGTACCCAACAAGCGCACACGGATTTTCCTTTCCGTCAGTGCACGTGCAGACACCACTCCGTTTGGTCAACCTGGTTTGTTCGTCGTAGACATGTCGAGTGAGATCGTGCTCACACAGGCCCCCTTGCTTAGTCAGGACAATTAAGGGGTGCCCATGCTGCGTCATGGTGCACAACTCTTGTCATTAATGGGTCACTCAGGGGACCGACCGTTACTTTTACGCGTACCGGTATATCGCTCAGATGGGTAAGCGAAGTTGACTACAAAATGTCCGTCATTAGGGTGGTGCCTAATATATTGAACATTGGAGTATCGCATGGCTAACCTTGTGTCTGTTTGTTGAACATTGAGTTCACTTTTTTGCCCAGTCCTGTACCGGAGGAATGCTACTAATTATAGTGGCTTAGTTTTAATCTTCGATTCTAGAACATTCGCCTGGTCACCGTCAGCTTCGCGAGAACCAAACTCAATTTGTTGCGAGTCTTTTGCCGGTCTTGCTTGAGCATCAGTTCCAAGTGTGTAACAGTCAAATTTTACTTTATTGATTTGATCCTTCAATGTGTTTTGCTATCTACACGAGTATTTTAACAACTCAGTCTAGCGAGATTTGAGCGAGTACATGATGAACAAGCATGGGCGATACCTACGCAACAATAGTTCTCGTTGAAAGTTAGATGATGATAGGCAACAGGACGTGGAACTCACGCAAATCGGGATGCCTCCACCTGTTTTGAACACTGTACTAAGTTCCACAGCAAACGTATTGAGTAATGTTTTTGCGTTCTTTTTAATAGTTTTGATTCATCATATTAAGCCTGATAATGCTACAGGTCATGTCCTTCTGAATCGATACCTATGCCTGGGACGCTGCATAAATAACTGATTAATGTCGACCGACATCACACATTCGACCCTGCCAAAATGCTTTTTTCCACTTGGGTGTACGTTAATCCTCGGCGATTTGCTTGAACTTTAATGGGTCGCTGGTAAGTAAGTTCAGTGTTCAGCCTACGATTTGAGCGCGCTAAGTTGTCAAAATCAGGTAACGACTCAATTTTCTTGCAGACAAATTTAGCATCGATTTTATGGATAAACTATTCAACCATTTCTGTCGATAAAACCGGCCATTTACTTTCTCCAACTTGTAAAAAGCAACAATATTCAATATATTAACAGTCCAGTCTGCCATCTAGACTCTTTCCGGCCCAATGACAACATCGGGAAAAAGCCCAGGTAATACTGACCGTTCAATTCTCGTTTGATGATGAAACTGTTTCTCTTAGCCTACCTGAGTGATCAACACGATAACTGATTTTACATGAATACGATGACGCGCAGATAGTTCAGTCGAACTGGGTTCGCTTAGCTACCGTTTCAGTTCATCAATGTGGTGCGTAGGTTGGTCCTGGTAACAGTTATTGATTTAATAATTGCCTGGATAAATCATTCATGAACCGTAGAAATTCCCATGACCCGTTACTCTTATGTCAAACGAACACGCGCTGTAACCTACATACGACTGGCTCCCTAGCTCCTTTTCGCTTATCCTAAAGCTGCACTGTACGCAAACACACCAGTTCGTCAATCACCGCGCCCAATGTGATATGGCAGAAAATCAGTCTTCCTTTACGACACTGTACAGCATCCTACTCTACTCTACTCCACTCCACTTTACTCTGCTCTGCTCTGCTCTACCGCACTTTGCTTTATTCTACCCTACCCTACTCAACTCTACTCTACTTTTACCCCGTTTTCTTGAATGAAAGAATGTGGAACGATTTTCGCGCTAGAATCTCATTTGAATCATTAGGAGCGTAAATGGATGATAAGTCCATTTAAGAACCACACGGTTATTCGTTGGAAGGTTTTCGTCAGTCAGGTAAGGCTAACCTTCAGAAAGGAGTCACAGGGCCCGAAAGTACTGTATTTTATTCTCAGTAGTACGTTTCCCATAAGAATGGATGAACAAAATTTCCCCAGAAAGCACACGACCGGTTTCGCGGTTGCTGCCGCTCTTCAGGTATGCGCACCCTGTTAGCATTGCCTGACCAACGAAAGTCCTCCAACGAATCGCCATGTGATTCTTAAATGGACTTACCATCCATTCACGCTCCTGCCGATTCAAATGAGATTCTAGTGAGAAACTAAAAAAGGAGCGCACTAGTATAAGGATGGTTGAACAGAAAAATACCGGGTAGGCTTACCTGAAGAGCGGCAATAACCGGTTGTTTGCTTCCGGGTAAATTTTGTTCATCCATCCTAATGCGAAACATACTACTGAGTGGGACAATTTTCTTTGTCTGTACGAATTTCCGCTGTTTGTGCTCACCCGATACATAATGCAGCTTGTTTGTAGCGTAACTCTAAGCAAATCATCGCAACATTTTTACTGAGAATTAACTTGTATGTAAAAGTTTGCTATTCAGCACCATAGCGTACTTGAATTGCTTGGCAAATTGTAGACCTTTCAGTCGCCACGGCCAACCTTCCTCAAAGTTATTTGTTTACAAAAGCTTGCAAAATTTGGTCGAAAACTTTGTCAGATTGCTAACTGTTTGAACCATATGGTCTGGTTGAGTTCCTAACTTTTACACATAGACCATTTCACATTGTGCACCGATTTTCTGGTCGCTACAAGCCGAACCCGGTTCCGAGACACGAATAAATAGCTTAGCCAAGAGCGTACTTCGTTGATGCGGTTTATTTGTCGCAAAACCGTGTTTTCATTTGAAAAGCTACTGGGACGCTAAATATCTGTTTTTTTTTCTGATGGTAAAAATGACTGAGCGGAAGTAAGATATGAACCCTATAACTATAAACCATGAAGGTAAATCATTCAGCCAAGATAAAGTGGTTTTAGTGTGATCTACATCCGAACTCGAAGTGGTATTCCGGGTAGAACAACAATTTTTCTGCCATTGGTCAGCCTTATCGCATCGTTTTTCGGCATTCCTGCATTTTGTTTTTATTCAGGTTGTTTGTAAGGCCTAAATATACCTTGGTGTGAGTACTCTCTCTCTCTCTCGAGGTTACACTGTTCTCTGTCTTAGATCTCTTCTCCCCCGTGGCCCATACTGATTACGTTATATCATAACCACGCATCACTCGTCACTCTGAGCCGAAAATGTCGCATTTTTTATCACCACGTTGATGCATATTGACATTTGTACAGTGATCGATCAATCGGTGGGTCAGTTTACAAGTAGAGCACTCCAGACAAACCCAGTTCACATTGACCCTCATCAGACGGAACGTGTGGCGGGTGGGAGTTGTCGGTCATAAAATGGTCGAATTTCTCTGGGTCCATCTGAAAGTTAGCAATCCAGAAAACCCCTTTCTGAAACCGCTTTCTTTTCAATGTGATTCATAATAGTTTAACATTTTTAATGAGTCTGAGATTTTCTGACGATTCCCAGCGACCTTCTTGTTTTTGTGCTAGTGGTCACGTCATTCGTCCTGCCGAATTCATTAACTTTTCAGGCTCATATTGATACCGATCATCAAGCTCGAGTTCACCGGTCTGTATATCTGCTTTCAACGACTCTTTTCCATACTATAGTCTTGATCAAAAAGAGCACGAATTGATCAGGCCTCAAGCTATACTGACTTTTTGCAATCACTTGGGAAGACTCACAAGAGTGTGATAGCCATCTGATAGAATTTTTAGAGCTAATAACAGCCATGAACTTCTTTGGTTCAATCTTATTGCTTGGGTCTTTGCCACACTGACTAATCAGACGTGCTAAGTTATGGACCTGAGGACAACACGTGTACCAGCTAATTGCATTCAATGTTTCGTCCTCACCAATTTCATTCTTCATCCGTTACCTTCCATGGACTGTCAAGTGAAGATTGCATTGAAATAATTGGATCACTTGAGATGTCACCTGATGAAAACATGAGACTTTAACAAGGTTGATCGTATTTCGTTGTCGCCAGATATGCAAACATTTTCCAGCGGAATTTGAAATGATACACTCCACATGCTCTGCGGGTATCCTAACACTTGTGCCCCTATATTGTCTACTTGTAACAAATACAAACGAGTATGTACGCATACTTCGTCCTGTAGGTTAGCTGTCGTTGTGTAACTTGCTAGTTTCCAACAAACAGTGATGTTGAACCTAAGTCTCGGTTTGTTCCATAGCTCCAATTCGCGGCTCGTTTCCTTCGTTTTTGGTACTGTATATTCTCAGTTGCAATAACTGCCTGATTCAGCACATATTGTTCGGTGAACATCTAATCTCAACGTATCGGAGCAGAAACGAACTGATTTGAATGGACGGGGAAATAAAAGCTTCCGGGTTTAGTGTCATTCTGTCGATTTAGCAAAAACATTTTCACACAAAACCTCTAGTCACCTTTGCCTACCAACAAGCACCAACCGTGAACAGTCGTCCCTTCCCACAGTCAGCCACTTCAGTGTGCTGACGATATCATCTCGAATGGCGATGAAGCGTTCGCGATCTAAACGTCAAGCTCTGCGGTCAGAACCACATAAAAACCAACAACCTGGGCCACGATCAATACTGATTTCCAAGAACACCAAGATAAATGTCTCTTCTTCAGGGTAGCAACTTTTGGTTGTTTCTGTAAATAGGGCTTTGTCGAAGGCCAGTTCAGTCGCTTTGTAGCATAAGTGAATTATGGTTGTGATTACGTAAGCCTGGTTTATGGCATGCGCATTGAACTCGGAACCCGGTACACCGTATAACCTGATTGCTCAGTAACTGCTTCCAATAGTGAATGGAACTTGAAATTGCACAAGCAGGACTGAGACGAATTCGGTCGATATTCCTGGGAATATTTGGTGACTAGTAGGGAAGTGGCACGTTCAATACGCAAGTATCGAATTCTGCTGAATTTAGGCAAGTATGAGGAAACATGCGGATGCGTGTTAACAATATGGGTTGCTTAGCGATACGGTGACAGTTAGTTGGTAAATATGCGTTATAATAGAGAAAAGATGAGAGATTTTCTGTCAACGAAAGAGTTGATTATCGATCACTCCGTGGCCTCTGCGGTAGAATTAACGTTTGCGAGAAGCTCAAATGGAATTGCTGTCTGCAATTTCGTTGCCAGTATACCCAAAGACAAATGCCTGCCGTCTTTCTGATCTTGTTTATCGTCAAGACGCCCGAAATATACGGGAGATGTAAAGAGCGAATTCTCCTCCGACTTCACGGTAGAGGCGATGGAACCAGTTGATTATTTCCATATCATGGAACCCGTAGTTGTTTGGTCCGGATTTTGTCACAGTTTTGAACTGAACTCACTATGCTCACGGAGGAAGACCTTAAATGTTTATTTTTGCCTATCTTTTAAGCGTAAACCCTTGAGTGCTAGTGACTACTTAAAAGATTAGCAAACCCATATTTCGTTCTTGGCGAAAAAATATGATTACTGTCAGCCGGTAGTTGTATCTCCGATCGGTTTTATTTGGTTCACCATTTGGACTGTCGAAATGCCCTTCAATTCAACACACTTTATTTATCCAATGCTGTCTGGTGTCCTGATCCCGTCCGGCATCATTATTTTATTCGGACTGTTGCTTATTGTGGCGCTTTGTGATCTTTTTCATCAACTGTTCTACTGTCAACTTCCCCAACTATGAAATCCGCAAACTCAATCTACTATGGCATGAACATGCATGGATTTGCTTGGATTCAGAATACCCAAACATTATTCCGTTATTCGCATTTGACCAGCTTCAGGAAATTTTACAATTTTTGTGATTCGCAAGTTTTTTCCTTCAGTCTGACGTGTTGTTTCGGGGTACTGCATCCGGCCTGCTTGATCACTGCCCATAAGAATGCTGGTTTGTTGTCTTCTTCGGTATCACCGTCGACAACATCAGTGGTGCATCTGGAGCTCTAAGAGGATAAGGTGATTGGCTTTTCTTCTCTACAATCCCCGCCAAACGGTTCACTGAATACAAAATGCAACCCACATGAATTTTCTGAAGTCCGGATCGTTTCCAAAAATAGTCGCACTCTTTCGGTTTGATTGGTGAAATTCAGTTTAGAAATCATTAAAGCAGAGACGGTGGAGGAGACATCAATACCAGTAGTATGGAAAAGTTTCGGATTCTTTACTTGGACCAACTTGAAGGCTTGTAAAACTTGCCTTGAGAAAGACTACCCACGGTAGTCGAAACGTTGGCGCATTACATCTACCTACAACGCTGCGTTATTAACATTATGTCATTCACAATAAAACCGATGCATTGCGCATCGATTTTTCGATACACTCCTCACGTCATTTGGTCCTGACAACTTGAAGGCCTTCTGATTTTTCCCAAACACTGACTCCTCAGTCATTCGGTACTGGACTCGAATTTAACCACAAACCAGTACGGGGATTGTATTCAGATATATATTGCACAAATCTGAATCCAGCTTGTGTCATCTGAATCGTGACAAAGGACGAAAATAATGAATGAGATAGAGGAACGGAAAAGAAACAATTTACACAGTTTGTCATGCATTATAGTTCTTGCATTTCATTTCCACGGCATTGGTTATCCATCGGGATCTTTGATTCCTCCGTGAGCTTGGTAATGCCGGGTTACCCAAATCGCAGTCCAGGATTGACTTAAGGGATCCTGCTCCGAGGATCTGATCAAGTGGTCTAACCAACAGGGAAGCAGGACGTCCTGAGGGTCATGTGACCTACTAAGGACCTTTGAAAGATTGCCCAGTTCCTATACGTTCCCGATGGGGCTAGATATTTTGGTGTACCCGTTCCAAGCTCATCCACATTTGCCAGTGAGTTTAGTGCAAGATGCTTCGCACGCTGCTCATGGTTGGTTTGACGTCACGGTTTAGCCATCTTCCATGACTGGTTGCTAAAGATCAGTTAATCTCATGAAGGGCATCGGACATGCACCTTCGTCCTGGCGCCTAAGTCGGAGCACCACTACCGAGGGGACGCAGCGAGTAGAAGTTTGTCAGCGAAGGCTACTGAAGACTCAGGTCATTTGGGAGAACTTCGACAGGCGGTCAGTGCGAGTGGCCGACTCGAAGCCTGAGATACTCATCGTCGACCACGCTGAACTATTTGGATCTAACGGTGGTCTTTAACAACAATTTCAAAATCTCCCTCATTCTGAAAATTAACTGTGCGCAGTTCCCAATTGCATCTACAACTTCTCCAGTTAGGGCATTTTCTTTCCACTTAACAGGCTACTGGATTGATCCAGGCACAGACAGTCGACTCTTAAAAGCGGAAGTCGCAAGTGGTTTTCCGATCAACTCGTCATATATATATATATATATAGAGAGAGAGAGAGAGAGTTGAGAAGACGTACACTGAGTTAATACGTTTATCGTGACGTTTCGATCCAAACTAGGACTCGTTGCCAAACGTGAGGCATCCCGTTGGAATCGATTTTGATGGCTTTTGTATACGGCTTTCCTGCGATGCGCGTCGTTGGTCAGCTCACGATGCATCTGTTTGCAGTATGAATGTGCAATCCTACGGGCACGTTTCGAGTTCACGGGCGGGTTACACTTGATACTTTTTGGAAAAGTGTTATTTCTGAGGCAGTGATGTAGGAAGAACAGTTGCTCACGGACAGCAGCGGAACGCTTGGAATAGTTTTCCCATTTTCTCACACAGTTGAGCGCATTGCGTCCAAATGTTTTATTGATGAGTGAAAATATCTGCAGCTCAGGTTGCATATTTTAGAGTTGAGAAGGCGTACACTGAGTTAATACGTTTATCGTGACGCTTCGATCCAAACTAGGACTCGTTGTCATGTATTTGTATGGCACTACCTGGGCTCTGGACAAATATAAATCCACTTACTTGGTATTGTCCAAGAATAACAACCAGTAGTAGCTAAAAGTGGACTTACTACGAATTATGTGTAAGCAATTATTTAAATGGTTCGTTCTGTTAATCAAGACTCTAACTGCGTCACACCCGACAAATGTGTTACCAAAAATAACCCTACTGGTGATAAAAATGGGAGAATTTTTTCTTTTTACCTTAGTTTTAATCAAAAGTTTTGCGTATTTCCTAAAACTTTTACTGAAATCCAAATATCCATTCTCCGACTAGAAGTAAGTACATGCTTCAAGTACGAAACGCCGAGCTGTCATTGCGACCTCCTCGTTCCTATGTCGACAAAAGCCACTGCGATATTGGTTAGCTTCTTGAAAAGAAACCTTTTGATTTGTGTCGTTGGAAGTGTGGTTGTGTTACAACAATTTAAATACATACCACATTAGATATTTGTGACCTGCATTGGCAACTTATAACAACCACAATAAATCCAATGCCCCATCATAATTGAAAAACAGGCTATATCACGGAAACGTAAAGTTGAGATCAGATTGTGCATTCCAAGCAACGATTAGGTTTGTGCCACGTAGCCACATATGGTAGGATTCAGAAAATAGCAAAGATGTGATCTCTAACCCTGACCTAAGATGTTGCTCTGGAGTTTACGCATAGCTCATGGCCGAAAGGCTATTAGCTTAGTCGATACATTTTCACCACTCCTTTGTCTCAATAGATCTTCCAGCAAAACGTGTTACCTTTTAGTACACGATGTTTTTGACTCTTCCCAAACTCATGTCACTATTCGAAATGATGTAAAATACAGTTTATCGATAATGGTTTAGTTTTGTACAATCCTATTCCACTAGCGATTAATTTGACTGGCAGAAACTACTAGGGATGCACGTCTGGTTTACCGTCAGTGCTGCTTGTGATTTTTGTGTATAGCGAACAAAAGCTACTGCTTCCAATAGGGGAAAACCGATACTCTTCTATTTTATTGACAGATTGATGTTTGGTCTCCAACACGTGTGAAAAGATAGCACAAAACCTGTTTTCAAGCAGTAGTATTGTAGATTCGTGGGTTATTTTCCCGATGAGACTTCATTCCACGGCAGTAGTTTAGTATCGTTGGGATGATCTGATTCTTAGATTTTAAATAATATTCAAATGCCCGATACAGAACATTTGTTTTCAAGTTTTGCAAGATAAGGTACGCCAGGACACTCTTTGTTCTGTCCACATGACTTTTCTTGAGATTCCCGCTGTCAACCTTCTTGTGGTGTTACTCAGCGATTGCACTTGTTTACAAATAAGTCCCTAAGATAGTTGTTGACATGATGACAAAAGCCCACTTCATCGAAACATGGCCCTGGAAGCTACCTTTGGCAAACCGGGAAACTAGCCATGTGAGATGAGTCATCATTTAGCAGGTGAACACCATGCATAGGTCCTCATCCTGATGGTTTGATACGTTCTGACTTTCCGTTGCATGAAATAAACAAACAACCATAGCCAGATTTAGGTTTGCATGGGAGTGTGTGGTTACCATTGCACAGTTTCCCGGACGCGTTTCACTCGGTGCACTCGACACCCCGTGCTAACTGCGCCGTCGTTTCTGACTCTGCCGACCATTTTACCGATTGTCGCACTTAGGATGGTCAGGTATTTTACTCGTCTCTCATCCGACGATTTGGTTCGATTAACTATTTTCTAGTTGATCAATACATACACCTTGACTGTCGCCCATCGACGCTGAGGGTAAATTGCGTAAGACGAAATAGCTTACGGATGCGTCCGTAAGTGTCCAATAAGAATGATGGATATTGACTAATTAGTGAACAGTCATCAATGCAGAAAGCGTCCGTATTACCACAGCACCACCAAACGCAGAACAAACATCGATGGAAAATGATTAGTGTATCGAAAGGCCGAGACCATTTCGACTGACTAACTTGCAGCTTGTGGCATGACTACGATCAAACATTTTTGGCATTTACTGATAATAGGAGTTTTCTCAATTAGACTGTTCAGTGCCATGCACGAACTGAGGTCAAATATCCCCGACAAGCAGCAGAAATTCGAAATTGACACTATCAAAAGTCCTTTAGTGGGCACGCTTGGTCGCCGGTTTTGTAATTCTCAACAATCAGAATTCTCGCATGCATTCCCCGGCTAAATGGTTTTGCCATTCGCTCGCGAATCGGAAATGGTAAAATCATTTCGAGTCGTCCAATCACATTGGCGAACCTAAAACTGATTTTGCTAGATCACGAACCAAACTCACGCATACCAAATATGGCTATGGAAATGAACATAAATGCTCCAAGTTTGACGATCCAATGGATGAACATGTGAGAGAAACTGCACAAGGACGAGATCGGCTGAAAGCATTTCGTTCACCTTACTGTGCCGAGTATTTAACAATGTTATCCAACAACAACAACAACAACAACAAACACGGTAACAACAACAACAACAGGACCAAAATCACCACCACCATCACTAGCAACAACACCAACAGAAACAGCAGCGGCAGCAGCAACAGCAACGACGACGGTGACAACCGATTGTCACTGTATCTAATCCAGGTCTATCCGGCTCTGAAAGTGCCCTCGTGTGCTCATCTTTTCAATCTTGCATGCGATACCATGTGCATTTAAAGATGTGTAGAGCAACCTTCCACCAGGATTTTGAGGCAAAATTGAAAAATATGGCATTGAGTACATTGTGGATTCGTAGTAGTCAATCTCAAAAGACTTGCTCGACTTCAGCAGACTGAGACTCCTTAGACAAGCGTTCCTGATGATGGATATTCCGTAGTTTGTTTCCTATGGGAAACTTCTGCTTCCCGTCATGAGTCTGATTTGTGCGAGCAGCTGGAAACTGTGACCGATCTCGCTGTTATATGCTGACCAAGGTGGAGGTAGAGTGGTGATGGCTAGCTTAGCCAATCCTAGTGATTCGCGGGACCTTTGAACTCCCTATTGTGTTCGATGTCCATATGCTCCGGAAAATCCCGGATGTTAATGCAGTCAAATCAGTGTAATATGCACGAAGAACAGTGCTCTTTGATGAGGTTCACAAGCCTCTGAAATGGACAACAAGCAAAGAGACAAACGTAAGCCGAAATCCAGTAAGCGTATCAGGCAATATCAACAATTAAACAACCGAATCCAGTATGGCGACGCAAAACCTGCCCGTCATGACCAGTGAGATGTTCAGCAACTTGCATACTAAACTTGTTACTCTGAACTTACCTTCACAAGAATGTTTGAGCACCACTGAGCGACAACTGATCGAATTCGTTCCCTACTGTGATTATAAATTTCACGGTATTCATGGGAATAATTTGTTTTATTCGAAAGTTCTTGATTGAACATCGAGTTCCGGAAAGTTGGATCTAAGGTATCACCAATTTCGGTATCAAAAAGTCCTGAGAGTCAGATCAGAAATGCTGATTTCGGAATAGCCGGCAAGCACCGTGGCATTTGTCTGCACTCGTCACATTTATCAAAACAGCATTACATCATTACTTGAATGCGGCACCTTTTCCCGTCCTAACTCACTTTGAAAATCAAAGGTGTCCGAATCCATTTCTCCGTACTGACAGTGACCGGTTCGGCTGAATTCATCCCTGATGCACGGATCGTCTTGTGATGATGAGGCACGGGAGAGAGCAAGAATTCGTAAAGATGGAGAAACCGGTGTAATTTTAGACCGGTGCTACCAAGCGTGGATCTTCATGAATTAAAGAGGTACTGAAAAACCAACACGGCACAGTGTACGAGTCAGAAAAAGCATGGTCGTACTTTACAAATGGTTTAGGTAGAATACACGGACCACAAGTAGCACAAATAAATCGCGGCAGGAAAGGCCTTGGAACAGACACCACTTGTAACGAAAATAATTTTAGGCCACCAGCTACCTTTGTACGTCATCTTGTTAGGATAGTGAATACTGACTCGTCATTGCCCTGGTCAAAGATCAACGCAACTGCGATGACATCGCACTGATTGTGCTAATCAATAAACTGTATAGAAAAGCGGCACGAGAAAGTTAGTTAATAAGAATGGGTCAGAATAGTGAGCAAAATAACCGACCTGTGTGTATCGATCACAGAAAACCAATATAGACGATTTGATTTTGACTAGTGAACGGATGCTTGAATATGCCTAACTTGGCCGTTCTCATTACAGTAAGTGGGAGCGGTAGATAGCAGTCGGGAGTCAGAATCGATTGAAGATTTACAGTCTGTTTTTTGCATCCCCAAATGCATACCTGGGTTGCTGAAAGCCCACAGTTGTTCGGCTCTCTCTGAATGATTGTTTAGCCTACCCTGCTCTGGCAAATATAAACGTCAATAGGATTTGTTTGTCATGGTGACGCCTTCGGGAAATCCCGCAATCAGGGGGGCATGCGATTCTCACATGGCATTCTCCAATTCTGGATCAATGTCAGCAACAGGATATTTTTCTTCCGTAACCCGCAAACAAAACCGATTCTCTTTGACATCAAACGGTTCTCGTATTCAGGATAATGTATGCAATGTGCCTTGGAATCGTGCATATGCGTGTCTATTTCTGTGACCTGTGTGTTCACAGTGGTCTTTGTCTGCACACAACTTCGTGTCGTGTGCGACTGCTGAGATCTACAACGTGCAAAATGGTGTCGTCCTCAACTGTCTCGTTTTTTTCATTTGTGTGTAGGTCCGCGTTGAGTGTATGCCTGCACCCTGAAGTCCGAGTTGATCAACGATCGATCAAAGTTTTCTGAAAGGGATTCACACACACACACACACACACACACAAACAGAGAGAGAGAGACGTGAAAATAGAGAGTAAACATAAGTGGGTTTCGGTGCTACAAAACCCCAGACATTCAGGAAAACCAAAGAAAATTGGAAATCGATCGGTCATAATGTTTAGGGGAGAACTTTAACCATTTTCACATCGGATCAATTTTCTATTGTAAACTCAAGTAAACCAAGCCAACAAACAATTGCTAGTTAGCCACAACGTTCCCTTGGTCATTTACTAATGTAGGTACTTAGGTCACCGTTGCCAAATACTCTTGAAGTATTGCTCTCTTCAGCATAATACAAGGTAAACTTGCAGAAAAATCGAAGTTTTCCACAGTGAGATCAGTTTCCGACAGAACACGTTTTCGGTCTTTTGTTACTTAGGAACTCTCGGTCCATTCACAACGCTTAAGTGCAACATAGAAGGCGTGAACTGGACTTGCAAAAGAGCCGGTTTATCCAATTCAAGGACAGGGAGTATGAAATCCAGTGCAGATTTAGTTTAGTTCAGATTTTACAACCAATAAGATTGTACCAATGGGTTCCGATTTTAGTTGCACCTCACAGTACCAATCATTCAAAACAGAAAATAATACCACGCAACAGGGAAAGACCGAGTACAAAGTAATAGGTTAAGGTACTATGCACAATAAGAAATGATTCAAATGCAAGAACGCCACAGATTGCTGCATTGAGCCATATCACTTATTGTCTCCGAATATTGCTTTAGGAAGGACCCTAAACAGGTAGTCTAACTGGATCTAAACGGGTCATTCTCCTGGTTAACGTTTTCATCTTTTTGTTGTGTCACCGACTAGTCACCTCGGTCCATCTTCCAATCTTACAATTATATTCCATCATCCCGTTTTTTTTTCTGGGAATTTTGTTTCGTTGAGATTTTCCTTCGCCCTTACACTCTTTCGGAATCATTCTGGTTTAAAAATCCCACTGGCTGTCATCTTCGATTGGGATCCGGGGACGTAACAGCTCAAAGCTCTTCTGTTCCACCTAGAAAATGTCCATCCCAGTATTGTTTAGCACCAAAATCCGTTCCTTGTTCACGAAAATATTTGACCTATCCCTTGTACTTTAGTCGCCGATTCATGTTCATGCTTGAGTCATCTGTGTGAAAAAAACCTTGGTTAAACCCGGCTGATGCGGACTCGGTCGTATTGATCGATGACTTAAAGCTATACAGATAATGCAACGTTTTCTACAAGAATACTATCGATGGTGTGGCAACATATATAATCTCTGATATGTTAACTTCAAAGTTATTTGTACAAAATCCCTAAACGAAATTGTTCACCTGGTCACTCGCTGTCATTCCGGGTTTCCTCGCCCTAACAATACGGTTTTAACGAACCTATACATAGATCTTTTTAGTTCACAACATAATAGCTCAATTTCTTTAATTCCCTTTTAACATTCCGTTCGACTGCTTTAGGATAATTTACATCTTATGGTTAGTGATTTCGGCCATGCACAAACCATACCATTGACTGCTGTTCATCTGAGAGTTATTTGCGTTTCCCCACAGAGAAAACTCCACTCAAGACAAAGTCGTTACCTGCTATCTGGAATTGTTTCACTGAGACTGTGTGTGTGTGTGTGTGTGTCTATTTTGACGATTGACCATGGTTTATTGCTTCTAAGGCCTAAGATATAATCTCGGCCCACTTTCCATTCATTTAAGGATTCAAACTAAATTCAAGTTCGTCACGGCAATTTTTTGCATTACAACCTCATTCTTCTCAAGAAGTCTTTTTCATGCGCATCTTCTTTTTTATTCTTTTGAGTTCTTTCTAAATGGAGTCTCAGCCTTTTCACTTTCACTGTCCTGTCGAAACCCTGTCCGTCCAAAGAGACCAGATCTCTTCGCGGTTACCAAATTATCTAAAGTGCCGAAAGGAGCATTTTTGCAAATCTTGTAACAGTTCACATGTGCGTTGCGTTTCTGGTTACGATAGAAGCTGAAATCAAACATACTAATTGTAGAACTTGCCTTGAGAAAGACTACCCACGGTAGTCGAAAAGTTGGTGCATTACATTTACCAAAAAAGCTGTGTTATTAACATTATATCATTCACAATAAAAACCAATACATGGTGCATCGATTTTTCGATACACTCCTCACGTCATTTGGTCCTGATACTGATACGACGTTCGCCAACCAACTCCTGAGTGGGAA